>CAWUFW010015142.1:0-376021 GCA_963921515.1 Calotriton arnoldi | reverse complement strand
AGATGGGGGTTAGACCCCATTGCCACAATGTTCAAAATGTGCTTCAGCTATGGACCCCACACTTACATTTTGGTCACTGTGATGATGGGGGTTTGGACCCCATTGCCACAATGTTCAAAATGTGCTTCAGCTATGGACCCCACACTTACCTTTTGGTCACTGTGATGATGGGGGTTAGACCCCATTGCCACAATGTTCAAAATGTGCTTCAGCTATGGACCCCACACTTACCTTTTGGTCACTGTGATGATGGGGTGTTAGACCCCATTGCCACAGTGGTCATGGTCTGCTTGCATTGTGGAGGCCACACACATTTATGTGTGACACATGTGATAGGGGGTCACATTGTATGTTCAATGTCATGTTCAGTGTTGTAGGCATTTGACACAGACTACACACGCTTGTCATGGTGTTGGGGGATGTGTTTTTCTGACATTCCTTATGTTGGAGTATGCTGGTTGTGTCATGCATTGCCCGTCCTATGAGTTGGGGTGGTGGTAGTGGTAGGCATCCAGCCCCCATGAGTAGGGGTGGTGTTGGTGGTAGGCATCCATCCCCTATGTGTGGGGATGGTAGTAGTGACAGGCATCCAGCCCCCTGAGTAGGGGTGGTGGTAGTGACAGGCATCCAGCCCCCCTGAGTAGGGGTGGTGGTTGTGGTAGGCATCCAGCACCCCCTGAGTAGGGGTGGTGGTAGTGACAGGCATCCAGGCCCCCCTGAGTAGGGGTGGTGGTAGTGGTAGGCATCCAGCCCCCCATGAGTATGGGTGGTGTTGGTGGTAGGCATCCATCCCCCTATGAGTGGGGATGGTAGTAGTGACAGGCATCCAGGCCCCCCTGAGTAGGGGTGGTGGTAGTGGTAGGCATCCAGCCCCCCCTGAGTAGGGGTGGTGGTAGTGGTAGGCATACAGCCCACCATGAGTAGGGGTGGTGTTGCTGGTAGGCATCCATCCCCCTATGTGTGGGGATGGAAGTAGTGACAGGCATCCAGCCCCCACTGAGTAGGGGTGGTGGTTGTGGTAGGCATCCAGCACCCCCTGAGTAGGGGTGGTGGTAGTGACAGGCATCCAGGCCCCCCTGAGTAGGGGTGGTGGTAGTGGTAGGCATCCATCCCCCTATGAGTGGGGATGGTAGTAGTGACAGGCATCCAGTCCTCCCTGAGTAGGGGTGGTGGTAGTGACAGGCATCCAGCCCCCCCTGAGTAGGGGTGGTGGTAGTGACAGGCATCCAGCCCCCCCTGAGTAGGGGTGGTGGTTGTGGTAGGCATCCAGCACCCCCTGAGTAGGGGTGGTGGTAGTGACAGGCATCCAGCCCCCTGGAGTAGGGGTGGTGGTAGTGGTAGGCATCCAGCCCCCATGAGTAGGGGTGGTGTTGGTGGTAGGCATCCATCCCCCTATGAGTGGGGATGGTAGTAGTGACAGGCATCCAGCCCCCCCTGAGTAGGGGTGGTGGTAGTGGTAGGCATCCATCCCCCTATGAGTGGGGATGGTAGTCGTGACAGGCATTCAGCCCCCCCTGAATAGGGGTGTGGTTGTGGTAGGCATCCAGCACCCCCTGAGTAGGGGTGGTGGTAGTGACAGGCATCCAGGCCCCCCTGAGTAGGGGTGGTGGTAGTGGTAGGCATCCAGCCCCCCATGAGTAGGGGTGGTGTTGGTGGTAGGCATCCATCCCCCTATGAGTGGGGATGGTAGTAGTGACAGGCATCCAGGCCCCCTGAGTTGGGGTGGTGGTAGTGGTAGGCATCCAGCCCCCCCTGAATAGGGGTGGTGGTAGTGGTAGGCATCCAGCCCCCCATGAGTAGGGGTGGTGGTAGTGGTAGGCATCCAGCCCACCATGAGTAGGGGTGGTGTTGGTGGTAGGCATCCATCCCCCTATGTGTGGGGATGGTAGTAGTGACAGGCATCCAGCCCCCCCTGAGTAGGGGTGGTGGTTGTGGTAGGCATCCAGCACCCCCTGCGTAGGGGTGGTGGTAGTGACAGGCATCCAGGCCCCCCTGAGTAGGGGTGGTGGTAGTGACAGGCATCCAGGCCCCTATGGGTGTGTATGGCATTGGTGATAGCCATCCCGCCCCTATGGTTCTGCTGTTGCTAGTGTACGTCATTTCTGCATCCCTATGTGTGTGTGACATATGTCGAGTACTTGTCGTTTGTTTGTGTAGTGGGTGTTTGACTTACCGTCTGCGCCGTACGCGTCCGTACCTGTTCCGGTAATAGATGTAGAGTATTGGTAGGACCTGCGCGATGGGATTCATGGTTGGTTCGTCTCGTTCAGGTTTCTCGTTGCTTCGACTCGTACTCGTCGCTGGCTTGTTCGTCTCGTAGCCGTGGATCGTCTTGTGGCGCAAATCGGAGCTTATGTGCGTCTCTCCCGGATGCTCTGACGTGCCGGACGTAGCGAAGGGTTCGCGCGTACGGAAGGCGCATCGTACTAGTCCGGCCGGAAGGTGCTGTATTTTTGCTTCCGTGCGACTCGATTCTGCATTTACGGATCCGGCTCGGGCGGGGAACAGGAGCTGGAATGGGTACGTACGGCTGGGTCGGGATCTGGGCAGTTATGCGCATCGTACTTGCTCGTTCGTACGGATGTTCGAATCGGTCGGGAAACACGCGTTCGGCTTTGTTTTTTTCTGGACGAATAGTGTTAGGTGCGCTTCCGGCCGAGATCGGAATCGACCCCTTAGTTGGGTGTACCATCCTCCACCAGTCTACACACCCGAGCCTCTGCATTACCCCTCGAAGGGCCGCCACCATATTGGGTTTAGTGTGCAATTTTGTGGTAACCTTTGGAATAGCAGCTGAACCCCTCAAAATTCAAATGCAGTCAAGTACTGGCTGTTGGGGTGTAGCAGGATGCTAAAGAATGCATTTTTGATGTCTATCACAGAAAAGAGGCTGGCGTCTGCCAGTATATTAGTTAAGATGATGGAGTGGTCTGGTACTGCGCAGAATTCTGGGACCACAATGTCATGGAGGGGGCATAAGACCTGTACCAGGTGCCACATTCCCCCTTACTCTTCTTGACTGGGAAAATCAGTGTATTACAAGGGATAACCCCACGTAGAAGAACCCCTGATGAATGCCTGAATTGTGAGCCCTACACCCAGATCGGCTTCCCTAGAGGGTGGGTATTGGTGCACTATTGGTAGGCTGGCCCCTTCTCTCAACATTATCTTCACAGCTTCAGCAGTATTAATGAGGCCCACGTCATATGGCCCCTTTGCCCACAGCTGCGGTGGCACTTTTGACAAGTCCTGGTCCTGGAAGGTTGTTAGTACAGCTATGTGCACCTTGGCCACATTTCGCAGCTCCACCCTAACCTCAATCGAGTCTGCAAAGATAATTTTTGAGGAACTTGGGCACTTGCTGAACAACTGGTTTTCTGTTACCTCCCGTACACTAAGGCTGGTTTTTACAAAGATTATACACGCCCACATCACGTTTGCTTGATCAGTGGCCAGCAAGACCCCATAGGCGAACTGTATTTCAACAGCCTCTAAGCGGAACAACACTTCCTCTAGGGGTTCCCAGTCATGGTGTCCCTCCCAGCAGAATATGAATTCCTTGGGCAGTTGCAAATTCTGTGCCAAAACTTTTGCTGCGTTAGCGACAATCATGAGGACTGGATTAGTGAAGGAATTTGTGTCAGAGGGGGACCCTCTTATTGGTTCATCTGTGCTGTGGGGTAGTTTTAGGGCCAGGAGTCTTATGGGTGAAATCCCAGGGGTGGAGCAGGTCATTGTCCCATCGTCTGAGAAGTGAATAGTCATGTTTAGTTTGGCCATTAAATCTCATCCCAGGAGATTTGTGGGAGACGAGAGATAATATAACAGTTGTCCGTTCACATGACTGCCTCCTACATCCAATTCTAGGTGCTTTGTGAATGGAACCCTCATCACTGTACCTGAAAACCGCTGTGTGCCCATGGAGTCTATGGATAAGAGGACGATAACTTCCCGTAGGCATGACTTGGTTGCCTTGGCTAGACGCGTTTGACGGATGCGGAGCTCCAGGAAGGACACTATCGTAATAATAGGGACATCTATTGAGGGTATATCAACATATGCTCCCTTGTCGACATTGCGGGAGTACATTTTTTTATTCCTGCAAGGAACATTCTTAACTCAGTGCCAGAGACGTAATACACAGACGTATTCCCTCTCACACACAGACTGATGAAAATTGTGCAAATCTCTGCTGTGATCCTTCCTATAAATAAAGAAACCTCCGATATAGTAACATATACAAGTTTACAGGCATTTCAAGTGGACTAAGGCCGCATGCGAAATAGGCACCGCCGCCCCAAGTCCTATTCATAATTGTGCATCCTCTTCGCGTTTGGATTTGATTAATCTCAAAGGAAACCTTTACCCCCTTTCAGTTGTTTGTGTGAAAACCTATACTATTTGGGAAAGGTCCTGAAGAAGGTGGTTTACATCGTGTTTTCACCCCACCGAACCGCGCGTCGACCTCATTTACCCAGACCTTGCTGTATATGGTCATCTAATTCTGTTTTGGAGACTTTTCACATCTTTGTTTTCCCTTTACACCCAGATGTGTATATGTGTTTTGAATGATTGTGCACGTTTGTGTTGAATGAATGAGTGTGGTTGCCATTGGTATAGTGTTGATTATTTAACAGGGGGACAGAATGGTTGTACCGTTTTAAAAAAAAAAATAAGAATAATGTTTGTATAAAAAGGAAAAACGTATTCAAAAAAATGTCGTTGTATGTTGTTTCAAATGATATATTGGTCATGGAAAAAAGTCACTATGAATAACAAGTAAAACATAAAAGCAAAAAT
Source organism: Calotriton arnoldi (assembly GCA_963921515.1). Classification (NCBI taxonomy): domain Eukaryota; kingdom Metazoa; phylum Chordata; class Amphibia; order Caudata; family Salamandridae; genus Calotriton; species Calotriton arnoldi. The sequence goes on along the minus strand of CAWUFW010015142.1, from coordinate 371,221 downwards.
AAATAACTAGCTTTGTATCTAATAATTGTGTAGCTTTGTCATGTGTTCTTGTATATACCCATACTAGATACAATCTTTTGTGTAAAGTAATATAGGTCAAAGGGGAGTGTTCTTTGCTCAGATGACTTGGTTGCCCCCATGTCTATCAGGAAACTGTAAGGTATGTTATTTACTAGCACTGTTATGGTGGGGTCTTCATCAGATCGGCACGTGACTGATAGTACGGGGCATGTGTGGGTGTGTGTGTGTTCCCCATCCATCGGATGTTGGATCAACCATTGTTGTCCCCCTCACCTACCTACTCCTGGGAGCTAAGGAGGTACTGTGACCACTTCCCACCACTAAGAGTTCTATGATGTCTGGCCACCTTTTTCTGTACTACTTCCTCAGGTCTTTCTGCTACATACTTTGTCTTTTTTGAACCTCTGCAGCGGTACCCCCATTGGTGCCACCGCATATTGTGCCAATGCGGCTACAGCTTGTTCTTCCCAAGACCACCCATTCTCAGCTGCTTTGGCGGGTTTTTGCAGTGGTACCTTGGTTCTGTCCCAGCTTCTCTCTGTATTTTCTCAATCTCTTCCTATCCTTATATTGCCTCTTTTCCCACCTTGTGAGGCATTGCAGCATGTAGGAGAAATTCCAGTTGGGATTTCCTCCTGCATGTCTGATGCAATCCTCCGCTACTGCCATGTCCTCGGGCTCAAATGATCCTTCCCTAGGCCAAGACTGGTTATATTGGTCCCTCTCCTCAGTCCAGTCTGCTAACACGTCACAAAATGGGTATGCAAAACTCTTGCCTTCCTCCTTTGCTATTATCTCCCCGAGGGTAGGTCCATCTTTGCCGTGCACCCGTGTGGAGCAGCGTGTGTCCTCATCGCAATTCTCCTTGCGTGCCTGTAAAGGTACCATCTTGTTTCTCATGCATCGCAGGTGTGTGAGCACCAGATTGCCTTGATCCCTGATTTCTTCGTCAGCCCTTCTTCTTTGTCAAGTGGATGGTGTGACTGAGTCCTGTTAGCAGCCTTTCATCTACCTCCATTTTGTCCCAGTACTCCCCTCTATACCTGTCTCCGCTTCCCTCATGAGGGGAGAGCAACTTCCTGTGCTCTAGGTCTAATTCCTGGTTGTGTGCCCTTTCTCTCTCCAGCAGGAGCTCATGCCGCTCTTCCTCACACTGTGTGGCCTGTCTTTTGCTCTGAACTACGCGCTGCTTTCGTTGACCTGGATTCTCTTTCGAGTTCACCCTCCTTTTCCTGGCCTGGGGCCCCCTCCCTCGCCTGAGCTCGCAGAATCACTGTCAAGAACTGCCACAAACTTCCCTAACACACGCTTACGCTCGCCTGACCTAGTGAGAATGCGTATCCTACCAGCTCTTGAGGTGTGACCTGACGTGTGTGGTGGATGGGGGGGCTGAGCTTTTGGGGACCCTCCCTAGGAACTTGGGCAGTGCTGGAGGTGTTTGGACCGGCTTAGGTTTACTTTTCTCTGACTTAGATCTGACTGCCCTTTTTTTTTGAGGATCTTGTCAGCTTCTATCACTGCTGGGTTTGAGTATCCTAATGCAGGAGGAGCGGGTGTGAGCATGTCCATCCCTGCATAAGGTGGGGGAGGTGCTGATGGTTCATTTGCTAACAGCCCTGCAGGGCATTGCTCTGGGCCTCCTTGAAGATGGCCCATAATTCTAATAATGCCTCTCTCTTGTCTCTCTTTTGACCTACATATTTGGTTTTTAGTCTGCTCAATTATGTTCGTGTCAAATGTTCCCTCCTTACGCCAGGGAAATGAGTGTGCCTTTGTGTGTGAATGCCACTCTTGGCAAAACTTATTTAGTCTTTTCATCTGCTTGGTGACATGATTGCCAGCCCCGCTATGTCATGTACGCGGGCACCGGCAAAGGAGTATAAAGCTCCTCTGATCCCATACTGGAACGCTTTACGTTCAAGTGTTCGGGATCCTTTCTGTTTGCTTCCGGGTCACTCACCTGCAGTCCTTCCGGTTCTTCTTTGGGATCCGGGCGTTCCTTTCCTGATCAGTCACGTCTCATGCCCGTGTTATCCTGGCTTCTCGTCTCGATCTCCTGGTGGGTTCCTGGCGTTCCTCTTCATCGGCTGTTGCGGCACCTGCCCCTAGCTTCCTGAATTGGTGTCCCGGGGGCACTTTGGTATTCTATAAGGGGGCACAGACGCTGTGCGTCCCCTCCTGTAATACCGATAGCGCTGGCACACTTAAAGCACCAGCGCCACCTTCAGAGGGTGTTCCCTCATTTGCATAGGGAGTGTGCCCTATGCAAATGAAGGAATTCCTTTGACTCTGCGCCCGCACAATATTACAGACGCGGGCGCAGAGTCAAAGCAGCCTTCAGGAGGCGCACTGACAGTGCACCATTTAAAAGGTGGCGTACAGTCAGTGCGCCTCCTGACAGCAGCCCTCTGCAGGGGGTAAAGGTGGTCCAATGGACCCCCCAGACATCCCCTTGCAGGCGGGTGCTGTCACTGACTGCACCCGCCTGAAAAGGGATCTCTATTACCCTGTAAAAGTGCAGGCGGGTGCCGCCAGCACTGTGAAAACACGGAGCAGCTGCTCCGTGTTTACTGCTAAAGATTACAGTAATTGACTTTACTTTGATATTTATCTATTTGGGACCCTTGTCCTTGGAGATCTGATCTTTTCCTTTTCCTTATTTTGAGTGAACAAGGTCATTCCTGTAATATAAAAGGAATTTCATATCACTTCTTTATGAAGTTAAGGAGGAACTTAGTGTAGCCCGTATACTGAATATGTTTTTACTTTGTGTGAACAAGTTGCTAAGGGATTCGTTTTCTCCTCAGGGTTCCTGTTATCATGGGCCATTCCTAGTAGTACATAGGTGGGTGCCATTGTGCTTTTCTTTTATTTTCCTTTCACTACTTTGTTGCATAACCGTACTGACGCCTTTCTTTTCATTTTCTGTAGACAAAGTTCATAGATCCCACTCAAATAACCTGCCAATAACTAGTGGAAGAAGGGAACTATGCAGGTACTTGAGAGTGATACACCTTACCTCAATACTATTATTTAATTCAGCATTTCTTCACATACTCATGCATTCTGTCTCTTTTGATAGGGATTTCTCCTGGCTGCCTGGTCCTGTCCTTGAGTGGGGGATGTCGTGGGACACTTTCTTCTTCCTTCCCTGTTTTCCCTTCTTCCCCTAGTTTACTGTTGTTGCTTTGACTCAGTTGGGTACAATAAGTGAACAGGGGGAGTCGGGACCTCTCGTCTTGCATGGCGTTCCTGCGGAAACGTAAGTAAGAGTCTGACACTTGGGGAACCTAGTTTCTATGTGCTTTAGTGGGGAATGCATGACAATTTAGTGATCAGGCTAATATAATTCAAATGACGTTTTCCTAGTTTGGTTTGTCCAATCATAGGGGCAATTCAAATGTGGTGCACTCTCACAATTTTATGTACTAAGAGCTCAGAGCTTGCGATTTCTTATATAAAACTTTTCAAAACAAGCATTTACATGAAACACAATAAGATTGCAGACATAGTATTGCAACACAGGACAAATATACAATGGCTTAGCACAAAACCTGCATGCACACAATATAGTTTTCAACAGTCAATGCAATAACATTACATACAATAATACATTTCATCAATGATCGACAGAAAAAAATATTACTTTGTCAAAAATTAAAACTTCTTCATTGCATTTTATCCTCTAAAAAGAAGACTAGTGTGGAACATGTTCCTAAGTGAGCTGGACATTCTGCCACTATTCACTCCTAGACAATGGTGATAGTGATAGATACCGAAAGAAATAACTCGGGAATCACAGGCCCCTCTTGGCCAAACATAAGTTAAGCCCAGTATCCTAGGTCCATATTTTCCCTAAAAGTCCGTATTATACCCTGTGTCATAAGCAGAGGTCAAGCGTACCATCTGTATCACACCCAAGCGTCCAAGCGACCAACACCTCTCGCTTCTTTCAGATACTAACAGTTTTAAGAAAGCAGTAGCACTGAGAAATCCTTTTTTAACTATGATACTCAGGTGCCAACTCCACCCATACAGGATAGCTGTATCACAAAAATAGCATCCTGGGAGCAATAAAGGGCTATACAATAAATATTTACTTTTCCTAGCATACTGACTTTCAAAAAAGGGTGACTTCGGCATGGTCGCCTCCGAGATCACCTTACGAATTATACAGTTGGGACACATAAAAAAGGTGATATGCCAGACCCTATCAGTGGCAGGGTGCTCAGGTTATCTTTTTACGCTTCTCCCTAGTTTGCCATCCATCAAATGTGTTATAAGAAAAGTTTTCAGGTTCGGATGTGGTCTCTTACCCTCTGTGACAGCTGCTTCAGGACGGACATTTACCACGCAGATTCAGCAGAACTCCCAATCAATTGCTGTGTCGGCCCACCTTTGTCGATGTGCAGAATGAATCCACCCGGGCAGGTCCACATTCCTTCAGCTGCAGTTGGGTTCAAGCTCACAATCCTCCTATCTGGCTCACCAATATGTAGCTCGGGTTCAAATTCCTTAATAAAAACAGAAGACAAGAGGTTTTTGGCAAAACAGGGACAGTTTCTTTTAATTACACAATGCTGCCGAGAGAACAGTTAAAGGCACGAGGTTTGAAGACTGTCTCAATTTACATTGGGTTTGTGTAAGTCTTTTATACATTTTTATATCAAGCCATAAATGTATCCGCCATACCAGCTATGTCAAGGAATATTGGTTGCTGCCTTAGAGTCATAAATTAATGGTCAAACGTTATTACAGGTGAGTCTCGACCTTGCGTGGACACAGTGTGGCCAGTGGTGGATGTGTCCAGATGTCCGGCGTGGAGAGCGCGTGATCACTAAGTGTGCTAGGTCCTAATTGCCTATGTGTTCCTAACTCATGTGGCATCTGACTTTATGGTGTTTTTTGAAGCACACGTACCCCCTCGGCAGATGTGTGCTTTATTGGGTTCAATCTCCACTGACCATTGTGATGTTGCTGCACCTATCTGTGGGATTGATCAAGAGTTTTGCAGAGGCCGCACCATAACGGACGCCAGTGCCCATCTAGGAGTCGGTTTCAGCCGCCTGGAAGCACCCCGAGGCAGAAGGGGCGCTTCCTTCGTGCCAGTGAGGCACCTAGTCACCTGGCCAATGGGGGGGCCGGGTGATTTTTTAAACACCCCAATCAGAGAGTAACCCCAGGAGCGGAGATAACAGTGTAGGGGATATAAGGCGCGCTCCCCTCATTTCAGCTCACTAGTCGTGGAGCAGGGGAGCGGCGCCGAAATTTTTGCAAGACGAGGATCGATTTTATGACCAACTGGATTATTCAAGTATCGGCGCAGAAAAGATTGTGAAGCGGAGCTTGGCCTTACCGGATTCCTCGGCGTCACGATCCGGAGCCTCTACGACAGGCGAATTTTACCCAGGCTCCACGGGAACCAAAGCACCTTGCTAGGTCCGGAGGGAGCTGGACTCAAAGCACCTTGCTAGGACCGGAGGGAGCATCTGGTGCGGCCAGCGTACGAGGAGGAACATCATATGGCTTCCGAAAGTCAGAGAAGAGCGGAGAAGGATCCTGGTCCTCAACGGCCGGTGAAGTCCCTCCCGGCTCCACGGGACCAAGGTACCGGTGCCACCTCGAATCCAGGGGTAGCGTCTTGCAGCCATCGAAGGAACACCTGCGAAGTCGGCAAAAGCCGGTGCGGAGTCAGGCAGGAGAAGCGGGAGAAGCGACACAACTGCCACAAACTCCGCCACCCTAAAGCGATAGCCCCACCCTCCCCAAAACAGCGTAGGAACTGCTGCAGCCTCGCTGCACGCTTCAAGAGGGAAGCGCACAGATTGAAGACCGCGCGTCTCCCCGAGTGTGGGAAGGAACAATGGCGAGGCAAAATTAACTTTGTTATAAGCTGCTAGGCTGCTCATGCACAGCTGCGGAAACACGAAGGGAACCTAAGGCTGCTCAACGACCGAGGGGCAGTAAGGCAGTGACTGCCTCGGGGCACGGGGCCAGACCCGGCTTGAGCTCTTGCAGGTCTCCACTTGTGAAAAGCTCCTTTCCGGATGATATAAAAAAAAGAGATAGAAAGAGGACAAATAACAGCAACTAGTTTGCAGCAAAGTCTTTAGAAATAACAGCAACTAGTTTGCAGCAAAGTCTTTAGACCCCTTTGGTGCAAAATTACAGCGGCTGCACCCCGCCTGACCCCAACTAGAGAACATCACAGTATGGCAAACCAGAAGGGAGTGAACAGAGATCAGCCAGCGGAGTTGGGGGATTTATTGCGGCAGATCAGGGCAGCATCAGAGGCGCATGGAAGTAGCTGGCTGCAGACACACCTGGAGGAGGAGGCCGAGAGAGGACGCACGCAGCCATCCAGAGCCGAGGATCGTCCTGCAACCAGGAAGAGGCAGAGGGTCCCAGCGAAGGCACCAAGGAAGCCTCCCGCCAAGAGAGGGTCCAAGAGGGACAACCTGCCGCCTGTAGCCATCCCGGCGGCGGCAGGGCCAAGCAACGATACCAACATGACAAACGGTGAGCATATTGGTGCAATAGTGCAAGAATGCTTAAAGTCTTTGGTCCCTTTGCTTTTTAAGGGTCTGGGGGCGCAGGGGCAGGGGGCAGCGGACACGCCACCGCAGGGGGGAGTTTTAGGACTACCATGGCACCTAATAGACCCAGGCATCTCGCGGCAAGAGCACCTACGGGGCCAGCCGGTGGGGCCAACTGACAACAGCCCCCAGGCGCAAGAGGCAGTGGGGGTGGTGGCATCCCCCATAGAAGCATGGGGTAGCGCAAACAGACCGACTGGCCAAGGCAGAGCTGGCCAACCCCCCGATGCATACACCAGGCCATCACCAGGTCTCACTTCACTGACCACAAGGGCCACAGGGTTAGCATGTCTCATCCCGCTAGCAGTCAAAGAGAGGATATGGAGGAAAGAGTTTATAGATATTTTTCCCTGTTAGAGATACAACTGGAGGGACTGGATCTAACAGTATGCGATGAGAAGGATGAGGTTAGGAGATAAAGGAGAAAGGAGAGGAAAGAAAGGAATTTTCACAACTGGTTGGATGCTTTCAGAATCATGGCTTGCATTATTGTAGAGAAATTCCCTCAGAAGGCAGCAGACCTGTGACTGTATGAAGCCAACATTCACGGGGCACACAAGCAGTTCCCAGGGGATGCATGGTTAGAGTATGATAAAGGCTTCAGATTAAAAATGCAGACACATCCCAAGATGGAATGGAATGAGGAGGACGTATCCGGTTTCATTCATAAAATGATGGTGGCAAAGGAGGTCAAGACCCCGGGGGGGTAAGAGCGAGCAGCCCTTTTGGGGCTCCTTTCACAAAGGCAAGGGCAGGTCATTTCATATGCCAAAAACGTATAATAGCTGGAAATCCCCCCCCCCCACTGGAGGGCAGGCCGCCATCTGCTGGAATTACGAGGCCAATAAATGCACATAGTGAGCCTTTTGTAAGTTTCAACACATGTGCTCCACCTGCGTGGGGGACACCCAGTAGCAGGGTGCAGACGCAGGAAAGACCAGTGAGGAGACAAGAAAGAGAAAAAGAACAGGCAATAACAGTGACGCAGGGGGAGCAGGGGGACTAGAAGAACTGATCAGTTTTCGGCTAGCCGCATCCCCCATTAACACGACCCAGCTAAGGCAGCTAGCTAACAAATACCATAACAAAGACTGCGCGAGTATGCTAGTTAAAGGTTTTGAAGAAGGTTTTGTTATTCCATGTGAGGGTCCCCTTCCCACAGGCAACCCAAGCAATCTAAAATCGGCGCTGCAGCACCCAGAGATAGTGTGCCAAAAGATAGAGAAAGAGAGAGCCCTGGGTAGGATTGAAAGCCCCCTCACCCCCCCGGTCCCAAAAGGGTAGGTGATCTCTCCACTTGGAGTGGTACCCAAGAAGGAGGTAGGTCACACACTCATTCACCACCTTTCCTTCCCTGAGGGGGAGTCGGTTAACAATGGCATTAGCTCAGAGATATGTTCAGTGGGCTATGCGACAGTGGACGATGCCATTGACCTAGTAAGGGCAGCAGGAAATAGCGCCCTTGTGGCGAAAGCGGACATTGAGTCTGCATTCAGCCTCCTCCCAGTTCACCCAGTTAGCTTTCACCTGTTGGGTTTCCAGTGGGAAGGGGCAACTTATTTTGACAAAGCAATGCCAATGGGGTGTTCAGTGTCCTGTGCATATTTTGAGCAGCTTAGTACCTTTTTAGAATGGGTGTTGCATGACCGGCACCCCGCGGGGGGCAAGCTGCACTACCTCGACAATTTCTTGTTTGTAGGGCCCGCCAAGTCAGAGGAGTGTGGTGAGACCCTTTCAGCATTTCAGGAGCTAGCAGAGGAACTGGGGGTACCACTGGCAGCAGACAAAACAGTAGGCCCCTCCACACGACTCACTTTTTTGGGAATTGAGCTTGACTTGGTTGCAGGAACGTCCAGGCTCCCAGAGGCTAAAGTAAGGGAATTCAGGGACGACATACGTAATTTGTGTGGTAGGTAAAAGGCAACCCTCTGCAAGTTACAACAGTTAATTGGAAACTCAACTTTGCATCCAGGATCCTACCTGCCAGCAGGGTCTTTGCCAGACGCCTAACCCAGTTGATGGCAGGGCTGACGCACAGACACCACAACGTGAGGTTGGGGGCAGGGGTCAAACACGACCTCATGATGTGGGACTGATTCCTGTCCGAGTTTAATGGCCTGTTGATTTGGAGGGAAGGCTGGGTCTCGGCCGGGCAGATCGCTTTGTTCACAGACGCTTCAGGCAGCACTGGGTTTGGGGCAATACTAGGTGACAAGTGGTGCGCAGGGCGCTGGCCAGACAGCTGGCATAGACAGGGCGTCACCAGCAACATCACATTTCTGGAGTTGTTCCCCATTATAGTGGCCATGGGGTCTGGAAGGGGGATTTGAGGGATATGAAACTGACTCTCTGGTCCGATAACAAAGGGGTAGTGCAGGCAATCAACAGAGGCACAGCCAGGTGTACAGATACATTGAGGCTAATGCGTCACTTGGTTCACTTACAGTTGGAAGGGAACTTAGAACTAAAAGCGTGACATGTACCAGGGGTGGAGAATGCAGTGGCGGACACCCTCTCCCGCGGTCAGATGCACAGATTCAGGGAACTGGCTCCAAGGGCGGAGAGGGACATGACCCCCTTCCCAGAGGACATATGGTCCATGGCGGGCCGGATTTGTCGATCCTAATGTAGCAAGCCCTGACGCCCGACATGGCCAGGCGCTACAGGAAATACGCAGAGACAGTGATGTGAATAGGCAACATCCAGACACTGGGCAACGCAAGCGAGACACAAGGGACAGTGGAACAGTTCATTCAGTGGGCGTTTACGAACAGAAAGTCAAGGTCTTGGGCCCAGGCATTTTTCCAAGTTAATCACGGGACAGGACCCCACCGTCTCCTACTACATCAAGGCAGTGATGAAGGGTTGGAGGCGGTCAGAAGGGGTAAAAGAGGATAATCGGAGACCCATAGAGTTCAATAGATTGGCTTTACTCATGGACACGCTGGGGGAAAGAGCAAAGGACACATACGAACTGCACCTGTTCAAAGCAGCCTTCGCGACTGCATTCTTTGGGGCATTTAGGGTTAGCGAGCTAGTAGCCCCGGCTAGGACAGGCCCCCCCGGGCGCTGCCTGCAAGCGGCCAACGTTAGGCCCGGAGTGGCAGCAGTAGAGCTACGGCTGAGAAGGTCAAAGACTGACCAGGCGGGCAATGGGACAGTAGTAAGGCTGGAGTGCATCACGGACCCTAAATACTGCGCAGTATGCTGACTGCTGACCTACATGGCGTCACGTCCAGCGGGGGAGGGCCCCCGGTTCAAACATAGCAATAGGACCCACCTAAGTAAATTCCAGTTCACTGCAGTGTTGCGCCAAGCGCTGGGTAGGACGGGCCTCCTGCCAGTCTCCTTTGGTTCTCATTCATTTAGGATTGGGGCGGCGACCACTGCCGCCCAGCACGGGATGTCCGATGTGGGGATCAAAGCCATCGACAGGTGGAAGTCCAAGGCCTACAGGACCTACGTGAGGCCCCAGCTATTATAGACACACCCAGCAACACAAAAACAAGAGGAAAGAGCACGAGTGGGACATGACCACAGAAGTATGTGGTTTGCCTGACACACGCATGACATTGTGAATTTTGCCTCAGCAGGACGGCAGCGCCCCCGGCTGGTATGGGTGGTGGGTCACTCTTTTTCTCCCAGATGAAGTCATGGTGGCAGCAGGGAGGCCACAGGCAGAGAGGCGGGCCGGTCAACACGTGCGTCCGATGGTGGGGTCGCCCGGGTATGAGATGGGACCAACTCCCAGCGGTGCTTGCAGAGCTACAGGCAGATGCAGCCTGGCACCCAGACGTGCTGATTATCCACCTGGGTGGAAACGGCATAGCCCGGCTGGGGAGAAAAGAGCTACTCCTCACCATCCTGGCGGACCGAACAGAGACGGTTCGGCACTTCGGGAGCAACATCATCATTTGGTCTGAGTTGATTAGCAGGCTGGTGTGGCGTGGGGCTGAGTCGCATAAGGTGGTCGAGAACTCGAAAAGAAAAATGAACACCTCTATAAGTAAATTTTGCAGGACCAATGGCTTGGAGAGCATCAGACATGGCCTCATCCACCCGGGCCACCCGAAGCTCTACAAGCCGGACAGGGTGCACCTCTCAGAGGAAGGGATGTGTGTATTCTGGAGCAACCTATGGGGTGCGATGTGTTTAGCAGACTGCACCTAAATTTTTTTTTAAAACGGACAGCATAGGGGGAGCCGCAGGAAGACATGAGCCTCCCTGGCGGCGTGGCGGATAAGAGGGGTACATTTGGTTGGTTATGGAGGCACACCGACAGGGCGGTGTGTAGAAGGAGGGCCGCTCACTTTGGGATACCTTACGGCACGGTGAGTAGGCCTGACAAAAGGGGATAGCAAATGGAGACAGCGCTCGCAGCCCAGACCACGCCAGACGGCAGGGCACAAAAAGAGACTAGCAAGGTACCGAGTTGGGGTCTAACTCCGGGAAGAGGCTATCCCCCCCCACACACTTGCAACAAAGGAGATACGCCTGCCAAACAGCAGAGTGACGAACTGTCAGGGTGATTTATGACTCTATGAGATGGAAATGAGTTATGACAAACACGTGATTTATGACCAATGGATGATTTATGACCCAAATGATTTATGATGCCCGAATGATTTATGACATGTGATTTATGATGAACCACTAAATGATTTATGACACCCCATTGCAAGATAATGCCTGATAACGATTTATGACCCTGGCCTTGGAATGTATGTCCAGGGGATTGCAAACTGAGTATAGTATGTATGCAAGGGTAATAAACTGTGGTCAACAACGACCACAATAGACAACGAGTGTTGGCTGTCCTTTGGTGATTCACATATAAGAAAGTTTGCATGTAGTCCAGGAATGGGCACAGTGCGTGTGTTATCACAGATGCCGCCCCTGAAAGGGGCCTCGAGGGCCGGCGTCATAACGGACGCCAGTGCCCGGCAAGGAGCCGGTTTCAGCCTCCTGGAAGCGCCCCGATGCAGAAGGGGCGCTTCCTTCGCGCCAACTTGCACCAGTGAGGCACCTAGTCACCTGGCCAATGGGGGGGCCAGGTGATTTTTTGAACCCCCCAATCAGAGAGTAACCCCAGGAGTGGAGATAACAGTGTGAGGGATATAAGGCGCGCTCCCCTCATTACAGCTCACTACTCGTGGAGCTGGGGAGCGGCACCGAAAGTTTTGCAAGACCCACCCACCCACACCTACACAGCAGCAGTGTTGCAGTGCTGGCGGATAAGAGGGGTACATTTGGTTGGGTATGGAGGCACACCGACAGGGCGGTGTGTAGAAGGAGGGCCGCTCACTTTGGGATGCCTTACGGCAAGGTGAGTAGGCCTGACAAAAGGGGGTAGCAAACGGAGAGGGCACTCGCAGCCCAGACCCCGCCAGACAGCAGGGCACAAAAAGAGACTAGCAAGGTAGCGAGTTAGGCCTAACTACAGGAAGAGGCTACCCCTCCCCCCCACACGCTTGCAACAAAGGAGATACGCCTGCCAAACAGCAGAATGACGAACTGTCAGGGTGATTTATGATGTTATGATATGCAAATGAGTTATGACAAACAAGGGATTTATGACCAATGGATGATTTATGACCCAAATGATTTATGATGCCCGAATGATTTATGACATGTGATTTATGATGAACCACTAAATTATTTATGACACCCCATTGCAAGATAATGCATGATAACGATTTATGACCCTGGTCTTGGAATGTATGTCCAGGGGATTGCAAACTGAGTATAGTATGTATACAAGGGTAATAAACTGCGGCCAACAACGGCCACAATACACAACGAGTGTTGGCTGTCCTTTGGTGATTCACATATAAGAAAGTTTGCATGCGTTCCGGGAATGGGCACATTGCGTGTGTTATCCTCGCTACGTGTTTGCTTGCCAGCTATGCACCCTCCCACCTCTGATCTAAGTGATCTCAGGCTTAGGTGGCAGAACCTGCCTGACTACATACTTGCGTGTTGAGAGAGATGTGGAGTTTGGGACAGGGGGTTCTATTAATAAGGTCAATAGTTCATTTTTTTCAATAAATGGATCAATAGCCTATAGGCAAATCGTTTGCCTCCTCTGAGGCCAGGGTTCGCAAAGGAAGTGCCAGGAGTAGCAGGGAGCAAGCTAGAAGTCACAGCTGCGACCCCTAAATACCCCCAAATGATGTCCACGGGCGGAGCCATGTGTGGTTAACACTCAGCAGCTCCTCAAGACTATTTAACAATACCTTATGGTAAGCACATGAAGGCACAGTTTTTAATATACAGACTGGGGATACTGCCTGCACTAAAAAGTGATCTGCCTTGGAGAAGAAAGGAAGGCCAGGGACCTTGCAGGCTATGCAGACAAGCATCAGAGGACATTATTCACATGCTATGCCTCTGTGAGGCCACCTTGGAGGATCACCAGAAACTTCTACGCAAAAACTTTAACATGGGAGGGATAAGATCATGCAGAGAAGCAGCTTAATGAAAAACAAATGGTCTTTGCAAGGAAATCTGACATTTGCATAAAAAGGTCCTGGCTGCAGCAGCATTGTGTCACCACGATTGCCTAGCAAAGACGCCGTGGGTCACGAGGGAAGTTATACCCCAGATATTGAAGATGGCCACCATCTCTCCAGATTAATCAAGAGTTTATAGCCTACTATGAATTGTAGTTCATTGTCAGCGATGTCAGGAATGAGGCTGGGCACAGAGAATGTGCCACTTAGTCTTAGTCCAGACAGCACCGACAGTCTGCAATGACTGCCACCCTTTCCTTGCTTGACAGAAGCTCCGTGCAATTGGGTTTGGCGTATCACTCCCCTGTGCAGGTCCAGTTTCAAGCAGTAAGCATGCCTCCAGCCCGCTTCCTGACAAGCAGACTCTCTAAGCTGTCAATAAATGTTTTGACGAGCTTGTTGAGGTTAGAACTGCCTGTGATAGAGATCTGTGTTTGAAAGAACCGGTATGGAGTTTACTGCACAATGAAGACTGAAATTCTTCTAATTTTCTTCGTGTGCTGTGGACTTCGAAGCTGCCCATTTTAAGGGCTTAAAAACTTTCATGTAAAAAAGAATACTATAATGGCCTGGCCAAAATAGTGGCACTGCTGTCACTGATCTGAGCCTTAGCTTAGAAAACGAAATAACGGTGTCAAGTAGATGGCCCGATTGGTGTTTGGATTCCTGATTAATTGCATGTAGATTATAAATTGATTAATCATTTTAAAAAGTTATAGCTATCCCTGTTGGCAACTCCCACCAAAGACTGAACTCCCCTAGGATGGTCAATTTGTACTGACTGAGAATGAAGTTGCCTTTGCCATCATAAGCAGCCATTGGATACCTCTACTTTGGATAAAGCTCTGAAGCACCCCTGAGCCAATTAACTAATCTCTTGACCTCTATGTGGTCTAATGGGGTGAATGGCATTAGAGGTGGCAATAGTTGCAAAACGTTCGTGAATTGGGAAAAAAGAAAAACTTCCTTCTTAAAGACAAGGGGAAAATATTTTGAAATAACGAAAGCATTAAACACTCATGAATATTGATAAAGTAGGCATGGACGAATCTGCGAATTTAGTTGACTCATAACTGTGCAATTCTTTTTTAATAGCTGATAACTTTGCAAAGGTTGCACAGTTAAACAAGCATTTGCAATGCAATAGGTCTCGCATTTGTTAAAAGTAGAGCTGTTGGCATTGAAAATACGACTTTTTCTACTTTTGCTTTTTTTATTTGCAGTGGTGTGATTATATTAGCGTAGCGTTATTGCCATTGGTATGACCTTGCCCTGCTGCTGAACGAGTCAATGGATCAAAAGAATGGAGAGAGATAAAGCAGCTATAATAGCATTAGCCATGAGGGAGACTAGGAGCGTCTGGGATGAGGTGAGGAGGACCCAAAAACGTAGCAGCAACCCGGGGCCTTTTATGCTGTTATTTGGGAACCCACATTTTCACACTATCTTCTTTTGTGGGATTGGAAAAAAGCGGCCTTGAGGGAACACCCGGTGCGCACACCCTTTTGTGCGTGAGTGCCTCACCAGTGTCGTTGTGAGCCACGGTGGGAAACTGGGCCTAGAGAGAAAGAACAGCTGCGTGGCAGGTGCCAGGGCAGTCAAGCTGGACTCATCACCTGCTGTGCCAATGGTGACTTAAAAGCGGGTCCTAAAAGTGGTAAAAATAAAAAATTATTGTTGCTACAGTGCTACTACTAAGTTAAACATGAACCGAACATAAGAAAAATGTTGTGTGAAAAGGTAACATACGTCTGGGGTTCTAAAGGCACATACGTTTATCCAGTAAATCTTGAAAACACAGGAAAGAGCAACACTGCAGGGAAGCGCTGAAGCCTAAACTGATGACGGAGACTATTGCATGGCGCTCAATGTTTAAAGGACTTACGCCAGCCTGCTGCTATTGTATTGTTTTGTAATTTGCATTTCTTTAGCGCTTACTACCTCAGAGGAGTCAAATCGCTTTTTTGGCTAGTAGCAGGCTACCCCAGAACCCAAAAAGGATTAGTGGTCAAGTAGTATAGGGAAAATGAAATTAATTTGAGCGGTGGATATGTTAGTCTGCTATTTGGATTGAAGAGGATAGTGGAGGGATAGAAGAGCGGAAGGGTTTTGCCTTTATATAGCACTTGCTATGGAGAAAAAGATGATGGAGAGTATATGGATAAATGGGGAGAAGAATGATGACGGGGAGAAGGACGAATGGATGGAGGGAAAAGACAGATGGAAAGAAGGAAGGATGGGAGTATGATAAATGGATGGATGGCAAGAAGGAAGAACGAATGATAGATGAAAAGGAAATTAATCAAAGCAATAGAAAGGGGATGGATGGATGATGTACAGGGATGGATGGAAAGAATCACGAAAAAATAAGAATAATGGTGACAAACGAGGTCAAAAGACTGAAAGAAGGATGGTGCCAATGAAAGAAGACAATTGAAGAATTTCAAAATTCCCTCAGGCGGAGGATGCTTCTAAATGTATGCAGGGTTCACTTGTCTCATACCTCTGTTCAGGAGCTTTTTGGGACAAGGTTCAAAGTGTGTTGTATTTTTTCTGCCTATTCCCATGAATGTGTGATCGTTTGGATTCCACCAAATGTATAGTTACAGAGGTCATCTATGTTCATGTAAAAACTTTTAGTGCCATTTTATAATTTGAGTTTGAACAAGGGCCACCCAAAGCCTGAACTTATATGCCAAACATGGCATAGCGCAGCAGGGATTTAAGTGGGAGGTAAAAAGTTAGGGGGGGGGTCCTAAGAGATGCATGAGCCATATAATTAAGGGCATGGCTTAAACATGTGAACTACATTTTTGTGATTCCTAAAGTGTGTCTTTCGACTGGGGTTTTGATGCAATATTAAGTAAAGCATGAAAAATAAACAGGAACTACCTCAGTGACACGTAATACTTTAACATTTTTGCAGTTATTGTTCAGAAATTTCTCAGTGTTATTTACCAGTAAAGTTAAGGGATGAATATAGGTCCTAATGGGAACCTATTTTAATGTCTGTTTTTTATTGCTAATTGCTCTTAGACACAGAGGGACCTGGCACACTTAAACCCTGAAGCGCAAGCCATATCTTGTGGAGGTATGGCTCAAAACCATACTGCAGGGGGTGGGACCTTACTCTAGTGAGAATCTTACCCAAGTAGGCAGTCAGCAAACTGCACGCAGGCACATTAACCCTTTAAGCTATTTTGAGTCAAAACTGTGACTATGTAGGGAAAAGACATATATCTTCAGCAAGTGCATTAGCTGCCATAGTTATCTTATTATTAATATTACCAATGTATTATGTTATACCTATGTCTGCTTGTATTTCTTCCTTGTAGAGAATGTGGAGCACTGTTCCTTACTCTTTTCCACTCCACATTCCATTGACCACTGGAATGTTCCAGACTTGTCAGTTGAAGGTTGGCTGGCCGATGGGCAGTCACGTTTGTACTGCAGGGAATACTACTTACAATAAAGACATAACGACTCCTTCTACCTACCTGAGTTGCAGAGAGTCGTCTTTTCAGCTTCCAAGATATTATTAGCAGGAATTAGTGGAAAAGAAGATTTTTGGACAGGAGTGGGGGGTGGGGTAGCAAGGATTGTCGTACCAGTCGTCAGTAACTAAGCCAGCCCTGTTGGTCTGCCTTCTCTTTATTATCCTGCAGCCCTGGCTGCTTCTGTCTTCCCGTCTTGCAAACATTACTGTGTGCTTGTTTAAAATGTGTGCGATGACCTGAGGAGTACTCTCAGCATACAGGGACACAGCAGGTATATCTTTCCCACGCTAATTAAAATTCACCCGTTTAGCTTTTACTGAGCACTTCGGATATGCTCAGATGGGGCAGCACCCTACTTGGTCTTGGGGAGGGAGAGGGAAACATCTCTCAACTTTCTGTGGAAATACCTAATCCCCAGGCCGGGCCGTACTAACCACACATCGTGTGATTAATGAGGCGCTGCACCGTCACCCTAGCTTGGACATGTCATACTTCTCCCAGGGGTTACAGAATAAATCAGCATAAGCCTGATAACAATCTAAGGCTGAACATGACACAAACTCTGACTTGCAAAGTATTCTCATTAGTACGCAAATGAAGTCTCAAGAGACGTGCCAGAAAATGGAACCATTTTGCTGTTCAGGACCTGTTGATTTATTATTTTCACGTAGTACCCAGACCATCACTGATAAGTTCATCGATGGCTGCACGCGTTTCATGTTAATTTTTATGGGCATCCAGTAACGGTCCCCTGCGTGAAATAAGCAGCTTCGCCTAAAGCAAGTAACGAAGGAGAAACAGCAATGAGGAAGGTAGATTGTCGGCCTAGGGGCCTGATTTAGAGGTGGCTGGCATCTACGGGGGGGGGCTTTCAAATAACATTACAAAATAAAAAAATAAACACTTGCCGAACACACCCTCCACTCCAGTCGTCTTCGTTGTCCACTGGGGCAATGCAAGAGACTCTGCACATGAACACGTTTAATATAATAAAAAATTCACAGTTACAGGATGTTGCCCGTGTAAAGTAGCGACTGGCAGGAGGTGATGTGTGTGTGCAGAGGGAGGGCCAGGCCAGGAAGGGTGGACGCAACACGAGGGCCGGGCCAAAAGAACGGCAACACAGGCTCTTCCCTTCCCTCCCCAAACAGTAAACAAAGCCCAGTGCCTCTGCCACTGCTCATGCAAAGGGCTGACTTACCGGGCAGTAAACTGACAATATGAGGAGCCAAGGATCCAGCTGACACAGGGGATCACAATGTGAGTAAACATTGAAGTGAGCATGGTCACAAGTAAACAGTATTAGGCGTCTATATAGAACAGGAATCAGTCCGCAAAGTTTAAACACTGCGTTTGTGTCCGAGGGTGGTAGAAGGGTGGAAGTAGCGACGGGGGTGAAGCAACTTTTAAAAAAAAAAGTTTGCTAAAACCCAGATGAGGAAAATAAGAGTAAGGAGACTGTGCTCAGCCGGTGCTCCTTAGTCTTAACCAGAAGTGACGTATCAGCTGAGTGAACGACTCAGGGCCCAGCAAAAAAGAGCGACGGAGCAGTGAGCCAATGATTAATAGCAGGCGGGAATAAAGTGGTTGTGTTGAAAACAAAAGGTCTTGCATACAGCGCATGCGCGCTGCCTAGGCTCGACCTAATAGAAAGGTGGCAGCTTTGGCCATTTCTGTTGCCACTCAGTGCACTGAGCAGCAGCTGGTGGATAGCCACTGCTCTGCAGCCCTCCTCCGCTCAGAGCCCGTCAACCCCTCAAGAAACCACTTACCTGATTCCTGGTGATAGTGGCACGCCAAAGAAGTGAACTGTTCCCTTCCATACACTATCCCATCCATTGCGGGCAAGACAGCCAACACAGGAAATCTTCATCTGAGGGGGCAAGTTAGGGTGAGCCTTCCCTCTTGTATAGTTGAGTCAAGTGAAGAAACTTCACCCACCTTCAACAAGGGGGAATCTGGCAATTTAAACGTCACCTAACTGTGCTTAAGATTTTCCTCTGATTAGAGATTCTTTACTATCCTAAATCAGACACAATATTTTCTGATGAGGACACAGAATATTTGCATTCTTTCAGTAATGAGAAGTTGTGTTGTTCTAAGGCAGCACATCAGACAGCCTTTATTCCTTTCTTTGAAATGCCACTGCAGGGAAGCACGCCTGCCTATGTGTATATGGTCAGTGGAAAATTCTATGTAGTGTAGCACCCACTTCAATTCCCTCTCTTTGTAATAATCTGCCTTGGAGATTAAAAACATAGAGCTGATTTCAATAAATAAAGCAAGACAAAAATGACAAAAATCCAATCAGTAGAACCAGAGATATGCAGTTGTAAAGATTTTAGTGAAAACAGTGCCAAAAGCAGGAAGTGCCAACTGTTGATATCTGGTTGCACTGGACAAAGTCACAAGTTCCATGATGAAGGGCACAATGGCTACACTGTTGGGCCCACTGAATAAGAGTGCCTTGAATCCTGGTTGCGGAGCGTTGCGAGGTCCGGTGCCAAGGATGCGTCAGTTTCGAGGAGCAGCGAAGCTGCGATTTGAGCTCCTGCTTCGTCATCGAGGATATTGTTGACAAGGGCTTGTGATGCGAAGTCAGGTGTCGAGGATGCATAGCGCAGCCGAGGCGATGCGTAGGTTACAAGGAGTTGCGAAGCTGCAGTGCCAGAACCTACGTAGTAATTGAGGCTGCGGTTGACAAGGGTTCGCGATGCAAGGGTCTGCATCTTCCAACATTGGTTCTGATGCAGGCTGCAAAATCACTGCAGATTTCTTGGGTTGGGAGAACCCTCACAGCAGAAGCTATGTGTTGGTTCTTTCGAAGTTGTGCCGTGCAGCAGAGGAGATGCATTGGTTCTGCTGGCTCCACAGATGGGCTGGCAGAGAGCCTACAGGCCCACTTCCAAGCAGTTTATTAAATGTAATAAGGTAACTCCAATGTTATCCTAAGGGAGAGGTAGGCCTTGTAATAGTGAAATGAATTTAAGAGTTTTTCACTATCAAGGCATGTAAAACTTATAAGTACGTACCCTACTTTTTAAGTACATTGCCCCTGCCCTTAGGGCTGTTTATGGCCTACCTAATGGTGACTTATATTTCTTAAAAAGGAAGGTTTAGGTCCAGCAAAAGGTGTATTTTTCCAGGTGGAAATGGC
Source organism: Calotriton arnoldi (assembly GCA_963921515.1). NCBI lineage: Eukaryota > Metazoa > Chordata > Amphibia > Caudata > Salamandridae > Calotriton > Calotriton arnoldi. The sequence goes on along the minus strand of CAWUFW010015142.1, from coordinate 351,438 downwards.
AGTTTAAAACTGCACACACAGGCTGCAATGGAAGGTCAGAGACATGTTTAAAGAGCTACTTACGTGGGTGGAACAATCAGTGCTATAGGCCAACTAGTAGCATTTAATTACAGGCCCTGGGCCCATGTAGTGCCACTTTACCAGTGACTTACAAGTAAATTGCTTATGTTAATTGGGGATAAGCCAATGTTATTATGTACTGCGGGTCAGTGTGGAATCAACGATGGCTGAGGACACAAACATGGATAGTGTGATATGGAATCCCGTTCGTTACACAGGTAATTGTTCACAAGTATAGATGGAAACTGTGTTCATGCTAAATGATGGCTATTGCAACCTCTCTTGCATTTCTTCTTTTATTTCTTTCCCCTTTCGCTAAGTGTGTCGCTCCCACGATTGGCCATTGATTTGACTTTTGTAATAAGTTGAGATTGGATTACTTGGCTTTATCCTGAATGCTCAATAAAGAAATGGTATGCAAATATTTGCTGCACAATTTTCAAGCGCGCCTTACTTATTCATAAGGATGAATCTATCCTCCACCTCTCTCGAGCTCTCTCTCTTTGCAGGTACACAGACAGAGCGGTTCCAGCTGTACAAAGCTTTCTGTTCCCAAGTTCACCCCCGTCTGGTGACCTCTTTGGATGAGATGGTTGGTGGTGGTCTGCAGCAAGGATTCTACAAAGGCCTCTGGACCCAATTAGAATTAGAACCTCAATGCGTTTCGGCTCTCCAAATTCATGAAAGAAGAGCCCACGAAAGCTCCCTTAATCACCTGGGTAGCAGGTGATCCTAAAATGGCCTACTGGTGGGAAGGCATTGAGATATTTACACATTTACACTTTGAGGGCTCACGTTCCACAGGGCACAACCAGTTCTCCCAAAAAAGTAAGTACAGAGGTAGTATCATGTTCTGTCACATTTTGGGAGACTGTGCAGAAATTGAAATGAAAAGGCTTTCCTCATACCTTCAGTTCACACAAAAAGTAAGATAACGAAAGTAGGCGCCGCTACACAAACTTAAAAAAACAAATTAGATTTATTAAAATGGTCAGTGGTGACCCATGACTTGTATACCAGAAACCCCTACACAGCACATTTGTAAAATAGAGGCAATTTATTAGTACCTCGTCACAGGTATAAGGCTTTGGTTATGGAACTTGCTGTTTGTCAGTTCCCTTTAGAAAATGGGCTGTACTTCAGAGAAACACGCATGGTTTCCTAATTTACATTATAATACTAGGAAAGAAGCACTCATGGGTCCATGGTCTATTTTCCTTTTAGCATATTACTTAGCATGCCGCCAGGTACACTAATATATCAAGGAGGCGTGCATATGTCAGGATATAAATGCTCCTCTATTTAAGGCTGAAAGGAATAACGGGCACCGGCATGCATCATCGATAACTCAGAAAAATGTATACGGGAATGCAGCATTTGCATGCTATTGTTAGGCTCCATACTTTCAGGACCCCCCAGGGGCAGCCGAAGGGAAGCCATGTTGCATATGAGGGTGACTAAGTGTGTTCTCCTTGGCAGAGCGTGGCAGGTGTCTTTACCTGCCTTTGCAGATTCAAAACAGAAAAGTTTTTTTTTAGTTTTTGGGTGCTTTGGTAGTCTTAAGTGCACAGTAGGAAGGGACAATTACTACATCACACACTTTTGCAAAAGCAAGCACATTCCCAGCACAAGGTGAAAGGAAATATACATTTCCTCCATACCAACTTTCAAAGGAAAGAGTGTTGCACCATTTCATGCCCACAAGCATGAAGGGTAGAACTTGGGACAGACTCGAACACCGATGAATGTACCTCCTAGCAGCTTTATAAGGCAGTCCTCATATGGAGTAAAGATCAGAATGCAGTTTGATTGGATAAGAGTGTTGGAGTGACTTTATTAAAAATATTGTTGCTATATGAAGAAATTAACAGAGTGAGAGATTATGTAAGAATGGCTCCTGAAAAACTTGCAGTTGTCCAATCCATGGTATTTTAACATTTAAACTAAGCTTCTCTCGTTTGTCCCATCCAGGTAAAATGCAGATTGATTCGTCTGTAATCCCATTAGACCCCTCAAATTGCAGATTTAGTGAACCCTAGGACTACAATTGCTGTTCTCTAAGATTGTGGGAACCTAAATTGCTCTCCCCACCCTGAAGGCTTGATGAGGTCAGTCCCTCGACTCCTCTGTCCAGATCCTAGCTTGGAGCACAATGTATACTCTTTCAGTGCACACAGGGTTGATGCCAACTGGCTTCTCCTTCTTAGTTAAAACTAAGACTGGACGAAAATTAAATTAGTGGCGAAACTTGGGGAATTTCACATTAGGCTTACTACGCCAAAGTCCTGAAATTACAACATTAGGCCCCAACGCGTAATTATCCACCATTCATTTTACCAAGAATGTTCGGGAATAGCCCAAATGGCCAGAACGCAAGAAGCTGTTGCTCACACCACTCATGGTTTTTGCACTATATTTTTACCGTGCATGCCTGGCACTGGTTGTTCTCTACAAGTGCTCCTATCACATCTGTTGGAGGATTTCCTGTGAAAATTTCCCTCTGACACAGCGGTGTCCTTTTAATGCATCCGGCAGTCTGTTGTGTGGCTGGCTGAGATGGTGACGTCACTGCCCCAGCAGACAGGAGAACCACACCCCAGGGTCCAAATGATCATTATTTTGTGCCCAGTCCAGGTGCAATGAGGTAAAACTGTATTTCCTCTATATGACATTTCCATCAGGTGATTGTCTTCTATTTGCAGCACAACCTTCATTTTTGCCATAGATATATGTATAGATTTTTGGAGTATAAATAAAGTATTGTGTATTTCAAAAATTCACAACCCTAGTCAGGCATTCTAATCTTTATTGAAACCTTGATAATTGTGTTGTATGGTACAGAATCCTGACTTAGCCATATATCGCTAATTACTGGTGGTTCTTACACAGCTGTACGGGGAGACAAGATGATTTGGGAAGCCATCTGCCCTTCTCAGAACAGTACACTTCTCAGTGTACTATGAGGTGGCGACACATTCAGCCTCACCTCTCATATTGCTAGGCTGTCCCTGGAACTGCAATTATTGCAAAAAAGAACGACAGGGTATATTATAAAATATTATAAAATATAAAAATATGATGACGCAGTGCCTAAACAACACATCAGCCTAGCGCCACAACTCCAAGTGGCTCTCGATTTCTCAACATGCTCTATTAGTGTTCACATGATAGCAGAGCAAACTACATATGTTCATTATAACCTCTGTTTACCTGTATCCTCAGTCATGGTGTGCACCCTGAATATCACCTTCAGAATATCGATGGGACACAATATTGAAGACAAAATATAAAAAAACAAATATCAGCAGTTAAGTAAATCTGCATTTACTATACCACATACATGTACCTATGTGGTACATATGTCTTCAAGGTACTTAGATGTGGATTTAGATCCTCCGTACATGCACTTACCTTTCAATATTTTGCCCCTCAATAGTCTCCTATCTCAATACTTGGGGGAGATGTCCACTGGCGCAATCCTTAGACACGACCCACTGTAGGACTGCAGACCTGCCGACTCACACGGTGCCACCATGTGTCACACAATTTTGGCTCTCTTCACACGGTCACACGGTGAGGAGCCGAAATCACACAGTGGCAGTGTAAACAAGCTGAAAAATATTGTAAACAGTGGATTTCCATCTCGTTTTCAGAGGCAGTAAGTAGCTGATATCCCTTAAAAGGTGTGAAAACACCCCCGACATCGACAACAGCCTCGGTGACCCTTTGTTTTGGGTTTTATTGGGAGGGGATGGGGGGCTAGGTGAGGGGCAAAGTGCCTCATAGATAGCTCTTGGCAGCAGACCCCGCCCCCTCCAAGGGGACCTTCCCACCATGAAGTTATTTTGTAAGTTGGCAGATATGGGACTGATATAGCTGTGAACCGGATAGAGTGACAAAGTATAATGAAGACTGCAAAGAACAGTAATATAACTGCAAACACTGAATGCTGACAATGCATTTGTGCAAAGTTTCCAGGTCATATGCAAAACATTTATTTTGTAATCTCTGAACAGGAACACGTTTCTCTTTTTTAAGGACACATAATTGCTTATTTCTCAAGATTGTTTGGATTTTCAGCGGAGCAGTGTTGCATTGTATTTTTCCATTGTGAACACTCTGAGAGGTCATTTTTCTTCAGTCTGCCTTACTCTAAGAGTTTGAATTGTCTCCCATGGTACTCTTGCAAGTTGATTCATCCACGCTGAAGCGAAAAATAAGAAGGGCTCGCTGGAATACCTGTCTCCAGAATGACTTACCCAGGGGCACAAGGTCCAAAACGTGCAAAAACTTGCCTTTATCAGAGTTACTTGGCTAGCTGAAGTTGGACCTTGCATGCCTGCCTTGCATATCAAGTCAGACATCTAACTTGGCTTTTTTGCATGGTAAGTGCCCTGTTCTGCATTTGTAGAATTGTTAGTTTCTAAAGAATATGTTTTCTGTTTCAAAAGTTTCTCTTTCATGGCTCAATTGTTTTGGTGTTTATAGTTCACGTTGTTGGGCTGTCTTGGGAAGGAGAGCAGGCCAGCTTTCTCTCCAGGCGGTTTACACTTGATGCACCAGGAAGCTCCTCTTGCAACAGTGGAAAGGCCAACACTATTGGGAGTGTAACAGCGTTGCAGAATCTTTCATTAGGTTTACTGCAAACGCGAAAATTCACTAGAGCTTCCAACCAGCCTCTGCTGCCTGTACAGTTTGACAGGTCCCCATTTCGCAGCTGTACATTGGCATTAGCTTTTTCTGAAACGTTTAAACGTATTTTCATAAAACCTTCAGGGTTACAGAGATTAGTCATCATCAATGAGAAGTTGCAAGGTGTTTTTAAACTGAACAATTTCAGGAGGTAGAATCTTTCAGGAAAATGCTACATTTAATGTACATTGGCAAAGCCAATAGGTTTGGATTTGGAATGACGTAGCATAAAAACACTGTCATGTAGAAATTCCATTTTGATGTAATAGCGCATTAAAGCCAAAGCTGTTTGCTTTGACAATACTTGGTAGCGGTGGTGTTGGTAGTGTTGTAATGGTTTAGCTATTGGTGGTGCTGGTGGTGATGGTATTGGTGTTGTTGATATTACTGGTGGTGTTGGTGGTGATGTGGTATTGCTGAGTATTAGTGGTTGCACTGGTGGTTGGATTTGATTGTGGTGGTGATATTGGTTGTATTGTTTGTGGCATTTGTGGTGTCTGGTATTGGTGGCACTGCTTGTGTTATTGGAGGTCTTGGTATTGGTTGTATTTGTGTTCATGGTTGTATTGGCAGAGGTGGTAGTGGTGCTGTTGTTGGTCATATTGCTGGTGGTGGTGATATTGATAGTGGTGTGTGATATCAGCGCTGAGTGGTATTGTTGGTGATTTTGTTGTGGTGACAGTATTGGCAAATAAGTGGTGGTACTTGTACTGGTAGTGGTGGTATTGATGGTGATATTGGTGCTAGTGGCATTAGTAGTGTTTTGGCACAGGTGGTGTGTTATCAGTAGTTGTTTAGACTGGTATTGGTAGTGCCAGAGGTGGTGGTGGTATTGGTGATGAAGGTATTATCAGTATTGGGGTGGAATTTGTTAGAGGTGGTATTGTTGGTGGTATCGCAGGTGGTGCTGGCATGGAATTGATGTAGTTAATGGTGGTGGGAGTACTGGTGTAGGTGGTATTGGAGCTTTTGTAGTGGTAGTGGTGGTGGAGGTATTGGTGGTGTTAGTGGTGGTATTGGTGATGCTATATTGTGCTGTATTAATATTGTGGCTGTGGTATTGTTGATATTGGCATTGGCAGTACCTCATGCAGTAAAATCTGTTTGCTTTCTGTATACAAGGCATATTCCTCTGGGTCCATTTAAGACATGATTGACAATATATCTGAAAGGGGCTAATCCACATATTGTATTGTATTGTAATTGCATTTATATAGCGCTTACTACCCCTGACGAGGCGTCTAAGCGCTTTTTCGGCGAGTAGCACGCTACTCCGGGACCCATAGAGGATTAGTGTTAAATTAGTATAGTGAAACATGCAAGTAAATTTTAAGTGGTGGATAGGTTAGTCAGTTATTTGGATTTGGAAGGATAGCAGAAGGATAGAAGAGGAGAAAAAAAAGCTTTGTATTTATATAGCGCTTGTTACCCCTGATGGGGTGTTGAAGCACGCTACTCCGGAAACCCATAAAGGATTGGTGCTGAATTAGTATGGTGAAATATGAAAGTAATTTGAGTGGTGGGTATTAGTCAGTTATTTGGAGTGAGAAGGGTAGCGGAGGGATAAAAGGGAAGAAAGGTTTGTATTCATGTAGCACCTGTTACCCCTGATGGGTGTTGAAGTGCTTTTCTGGTGAGTAGGATGCTACTCCGGAACCCATAAAGGATTAGTGTTGAAAATTAGTATAGTGAAGTATGAAGTAATTTGAGTGGTGGATATGTTATTCAGTTATTTGCATAGAGAAGGGTAGGTTGCGGGATAGAAGAGGGAAAGAGGTTTGTATTTATATAGCGCTTGCTACCCCTTGATGGGGTTTTGAAGCGCTTTATTGGCGAGTAGCACGCTACTCTGGAACCCATAAGGATTACTGTTGAATTAGTATGGCGAAACATGAAAGTAATTTGAGTGGTGGATATGTTAGTCAGTTATTTGGATTGAGAAGGGTTGGGGAGGGGTAGAAAAGGGAAAAAGGTTTGTGTTTATATAGCTCTGGTAACCCTGATGGGTGTTGAAACGCTTCATTGGCGAGTAGCACGCTACTTTGGAACGCATAAAGGATTAGTGGTGAATTAATATAGTGGAATATGGAAATTGAGAAGTGAACGTGTTAGTCTGTTATTTTGATTGAAAAGGTTAGTGGAGGGACAGAAGAGTGAGATTTCTTTTTTTTTTTTGAGGTCATAGCAGTAGGAGGAGGCTTTTGGATGAGTAAAAAGGGTTTTTTGAGGGGAAGAGTCAGAGGGGAGAGTTTATAAAGGTTTGTTTTGGGGGATCAGTATAGTAAAAAGAGGTGTCAGATGATGCAAGGAGGGTAGAGTAGGAGAGAGTCTAGAAAGGGTTATTTTGGGATCATAGTAGTGGTATGGGATAAATGAGAGAGTGGATGTAGAGGATATATTGATAGATGTATAGGGTGAGAGATAGGGTAGAGCATTGGAAAGAGTAGTAGAAAGAAGTTTGAGATGAGTTAGAAGGTTGGGCCAGAGGATATATTGAGAGAAGTATAGGCTTAGAAATAGGGTAGTGCATTTGAAATGCTAAATTAGAAGAAAGTGATAAAAATATAGATCCATAAGTACATTGAAAGTATATAGATGCATAAAGGAGGTAAGTATATATAGATTGAAGATTTTGATAGAGGTACAGGATGAGAAATAGGGTAGTGCATTGGATATGCTTTTTCAGGAGAAAGGTAACAGACACACAGATCCAAGTACATGGAAGGTACATAGATGCACAATGGAAGTAAGTACATGAAGACCAAAGATGATTTTTATTTATTTATTTATTTACAACAACATAATTATTCTACATGTTTATACAAAGCAATACACAAAGATAGGTACATATCTATAGTGAAAATAAATGCTTATATACAGAGTAATATGCTGTAAATGTCTGTTTGTGTATGGTGATTATGTGGGGAAGAGTCAATTCTTGAGTAGTTTTCTGAAGATAAGGTGGTTGTCGGTGGATCTTATATTGGGGGGTAATGAGTTCCATAGTTTGACTGCTTGAACAGAGAAGGATGTGCCACCCATGGTTTTTTTCTTGTATCTTGGGATTTTGAGGCGAGATGCCCCTTTAGAGCGTAGGTTCCTTTGTTGAATGTGTTTGGTGATTTTATTCCTGATGAAGAGCGGTCCCATCCCATGTATTGCTTTGTGAGTGATACAAAGTAGCTTGAACGTGGATCTTCTGGCAACCGGTAACCAATGCAGGGCTTTCAAGGCAGGTGAGATGTGGTCTCGCGGTTTGATATGCAAGAGTAGTCTGGCAGCCGAGTTCTGAATCCGTTGTAGTCTTTTCATGGTCGTTAAAGGTGATCCGTGGTAGAGGCTATTGGCGTAATCGAGTTTGGACAGAACAAGGGAGATGGTAGCTTGGACCTTGTGTGGAAATCCCAAATGAGGGAAAATTCGTCGCAGCGTTTTTATAGTGACAAAGCTTGATTTTGCTAGTTTGTCCACTTGGGCATTCATCGACAGCTTGGAGTCCATGGTTATTCCGAGGTTTCTTACTTCCTTCGATAATTTAGGTGGTGATCCCAGTTCATCAGGCCAGGCGGCAAGCGGGTCGTAATGTTTCCAATCGCCACACGTGAGTATTTCCGTTTTTGAAGCATTCAATTTGAGATGGCTCCAAGTCATCCACTGATCCACGGCTCTGAGACAACTGAAAATTGGGCATTTTTCAATGTCTTTGGGGCATTCTAGTTGAAGGAGTATTTGCGTGTCATCTGGTGAAGGGTGAACTGCTGACCGGAACCCAGAGCAAAACATCTTGCATACAATTGCACTATCATTCCAGTGTATAGAGTAAGCCCAACTCCCATCCCTCAATCCACTGGACAAAAATAAGAAAAGGGCAAAGAAGAGAGGCCCTAATTTGCTTAATGAACTGCAAAACGATTCTATTTGGCAGTCCATTATGCAACTTTGCACTTAAGTATCTATGTGACTCTTTCCAAAACCATAGACTGCCAAAAAGAACATTCAAAGAATGCACTTTGGGATACACGTAGGAGTGTGTGCAAAGTTGCTAAGTCTTAGGACTCTTACATGTGTTTTTTTAATCGTTACACACTTTTCAAAAATCAAAACTTGCATTTTTTTTAAACAAAAAAGCAAGTGTTCAGTTGTAATCTATGGCAGGGGATACCATTCTCACTGCAACAAAGGGTTGCAGTGACAGTCCCCCAGTTCCAGATGCCTAACCATAGGAAGATCACAATCCAATGCCTGCACCACCAAAATGTCTACTTTCCAATTCACAAAACTCTGAAATGTGTGGAAGGGTGTTGCTCCATTTGCCTTCAACATACCTTGGCATAGAAGGATGCCCTGCCCATGAACCAGACAAGTTAAATTGTGTTCCAGCTGAAATTGAATGAAGGCGAGATGTGGCTATAAATCCCAGTATAAATAGCAATGAGCCCAATTTATACCATGGCGTATGGGGTATTCTCTGTTTGCCTGGCTGAGGACTTAACATCAGCCAGGCTGAGACTACTCCGCCTGACACATTTAGAAATGATTTCCTAATCAGTGACTGGAACCCCCATCACGGCGGTTCCATCAATGCTGTTTAAAGTTTGGTGCAGGCCTATGTCAATATGACAGAGCCCATAACAAAACTGTTTTATTTTTATTTTCAAAAAGAAAATCCCAAAGCAGGAATTTCTTTTTGAAAATGAAAAATAAAATGCTCCCTTCTCCACTAGAGCCCTCTCCCATCCTGGCGGTGCTGGCAGTGAAAACTGGCTTCTAATTCCGCCAATCTGAATTAAGTGGTTGGAATTAGAGATTGGCCTATGATGGCCCTTACTCCGCAGGGTTGTTGGAGGGATTTAATCACAGCAAAGATGGAGTAGTCTCCGCTGTGATTAAACCTAATTTTGGCAGGTGGGTCGTCTTCTTGGCGGTATAGATACTCCGTCAAAGTTGCGACGGAGTATCTATACCGCCAAGATAGTAATCTAGCTCTATGTCTTGCATCACAGAGTTCATTCCCTGTCCATTTTCAACTGATGACATATCCCCTAGAAAACTACCAGTAGCTGGAAACCAAATATTACAATAAACATAGTGCAATTCCTTTATCGTTTACATTTAAAAAAATATCTGAACTGTATGATGGTCTGAAGCTGTAGCAAGCCATGCTCTCTTCCTCTTGATGCCATGTGGCTTCGCTTTGTGTTTTTCCCCTTTATGTTGCCTACCCGCTTTATTTTTCCTGCATTATTAGGGAAAACGTTCTCTGATTTTTGTTTTTCACCTTTTGGTTACATTTGTATTGTATTTTCAGGAGCCAGATCTCCAGCCTCTGAGTTTCTGGACACTGGTTTTCAGTTTTTGCCTCCAAACAGCTTTAGTTGCCTGTTGGCAAATACATATTGTTAGCAATACAGTATACTTACATTGGTCATTGGAGCAGCCCATTGCTTATCATTGGTTTGTTTTCATGTCAATCTGATTTGCTTGATTTTTATTCAACACCTTTATTTCTCCTTCTTGTGTTTGTCCCTCCCCTAGAGCATAGCCTATTTACCATCCTTTCTGATTGGATGACTCATTTCTTTCAGCAGATCACATCAGGGTACTCATTTTTAGGTCAAGCTACAGCGCGCATGCGCTGCTGCAAGAGCCGCTGTAATCAATAATCCAACTTTTTTCCCCACTGCTACTTACTATTAGTTCACTCCACTATCCTTCTTCTTTGCTGCCTCCTAATTCGTTGTCTTTACCGATACGTCACTTGCCTTCAAGGCTGAGGTGCACCAGTAAAAAACAATTTACTTACGGTTTGGTTCTTCAGCTGTTGTGTGGAAGAACTCTTTTTTTTTTTTACATTGTAACTTGCCGTTGTCGCCGCAGCTCGTCAGTGCTTGGGTAACTCTTTTTTAAATGTTACTTTCAGCCGCTGATTCCTTCTCTCACAGCACGGCACCCACTTTACTGTTATAAACATGGGCGCCCTGCTCTATGCTGCAGCACTGCTACCTCTTTCATATTATCAACTTGGCGCCACACTTTAATAAAGCACAGCACCCGTGTTGATAATATGAAAGCTGGCGCCGGGCTGCAGCATCAAGTTTCATAAAGTTTATACTTCAGCACAGTGCACACTTTCATGTTATCAACACGGGCTCCATGCTTTAATAAAGCACGGCATCTGTACTGCTAATACGAAAGCAGGCGCCGTGCTGAAGTATAAACTTTATGAAACTTTATGCTGCAGCACGGCGCCTATCTGCAATGCAAAATGTCTCGCATTTACGCGAGTTTGAGCTATTAGCATTGTAAATGACAATGCCTTTTATTTATGTTTTGGTTTTTAAAACATAAATAAAAGGCATTGTCATGTACGATGCCAATAGCTTAAACTCTCGCAAATGCGAGACCTATTGCATTCCAAATGCTTGTTTATTTAGGATTCAACATGGCGAGTTGGAGTGCATGTGCTGTCTTGCTCTTTCCCCTCTCCTCCTTATGGAGGTTCCCATTTCATATCTCTCCTCCCAAACACACTTTTCCTACTCAGCTATTTCCAGACCCCCTAATTGCTTCCCTGACCTTCCCTACTCACTGCCACTGGTGGTGTTTACTTGCTCCTCCTACAAGCCCCAGCTCCTTTGTTTTTCCTGTGCTCCACCAAGTCCCATTTTTTTTAGATGTCTTTTTTTTTTTAATTTTTAGAAGGGACCAGCATTTGCAATTTGCTACTAGGCTTCTGCTTTCTCTAACTGCACTTTCACACACCATTCTTGTCATTTTCCTAATTTACCGTCCAAGATTTGCATCCATCATCTTGCAACTGTGAATTTAAAACAAATATGTAAAATATACATTGAATTATGAAGTATCCCTGCGCATATGTCATCAGGCTTGAGCCGAAATGGCCACCACCTCATGATGTATGCTCGTAAATACGTCATCGTGCTCAGGTCGCTTTATCGTCATGCATGTATACATCATCACACTCTCGCATTTTTTTGCTTTTGCGAATGCTGTTCAGCATCAACAAAAAGCACAAAAGGCAAGACTGATGCTCATTTATCTGAAACCACCCCGCCTTCTGCTTTGCTGCTTTAATCCTGCTCCACCTTGAAGTCGACAATGACCACAGCCTTCTGATTCCTGGCAAAAACCATGTAAGCCAGTAACACTCATACAAATTCCAAATGCAGCAGTCGGTCCGACGGCAAGCAACGCTGCCTCGATCCTCTTGAGATGCCCTATCCAAACTCATAAGCTAGATACGAGAACAGGTCCTCTAGTTCCATCCGTCAACCCCCTCTGCAATAGGTTTATTCCCTCTATGGTGAATCTGCAGGTTAACACCCTTCTAGTAGGTCTTCAACTAAATCATAGCTTACCTGTGAACTTTTAAATGTTGGCTCGGTTAATAAGAGCATTTAAATGCAAGATCCTATTACGGACTGCTCATTCAATATATTATTTATAGAAATGTAGCCGTCAAAATCCACAGCCCTGCTATGCTATTGTGCCTGGACCACTCATTTCCAAATAAAGTATGTTTTGCCAGTATTAAGAAGCCACATATTAACAACATTGATATATTGCATAATGTTGCTTTTCGCCATGATAACCTTTTAATATTTAACTCCAGCACGCCCATAACAATCCTACATATTTCTGCCTGACCTCGGGTTCAGAAATCAACTTTGGCATTGTGCTGATTGATCTCAATGAGCCCTACGACCGTAATGTTTTACTCTCCTGGGCAATTTTAGCATTTGGCAAAGGACCTTGAATGCACATTATCAAAAAAGTTCCCTCTCTGTCACTTCATCCTGTCTCTAGATGCCAGTGGTGGTGGAACAATTTTCAGAGTTGGGTGCTGACCATCAATGTAACTGTTGCAGGATTTATGTTGCTTTAAGAAAGGAATCATATGTATATTATACAGAATGCTTTACTCCATTTCTGGACAAACATTCTTTAAGACAGCAATTGTGCTGTCAGCTTCTTGAGGTCTACACTTCATCAAGCTGTCAAGAAATAAAGGCACTCATAATACTTTAATCATTGTCGGAAGGATTTTTTGGCAGTTGCCATCTCCTAGCTGGTGCCAAGTTAAAATCTTAGAGGTTTGAAAAATAAAACTGGTATTTAAAGAGGGAATAGTACCGAAAGGAGCCAAACACATTTAGCAGAAGAGTGCAGGGGCAGTGGAAGGCCTAAAGTTATATTTTAGACAGCATTTTTACAAATATATCACTAAATGTGATTGGGCTGGGTAACATAATTTATCTACACCACTTGCACTATAAATTCTATAAGTTCTCATTTTCCAAGTGAACAGGTTATATTCCAACTTCCACTGGTAACTGGACCGTGTACATATAGGAAATTAGTCAGATGATCACAGCTTACCTCTTAGTTGATGTACATTGCTTGTGTGGGTTTCAGTGTGCCCCATCACAAAAACTTCTTCACCAGTCTGGACAATTCTGATAAGTATTTGACTGTGCCCCTTAGGAGACCAAGGTAATAATGTGATTCTTTCTCTCTCTCTTTATCTTTTTATTAAATACTTCAGTTTCTCAGTGTTCAGGATTAAGATGTTCTGGCAAAATTTAGGGGGAAGGGTCCAATGGCATTGCCACAAAGAGGTAGCATAATTCTTCTCATGGAGGGGTAATAGTTGTTAGTATTCTCCATCTGGCTTCCAGTGAAAACATTTAAAAATCCCAAAAACGTACCTTATAGTGAAATAAATAAATCAAGTACAACCCCCAATGTCAAACAACATCCCAATTGCATTGCTGCTTTGTACCTCCAAAGACAGTTTCATTAGAGACATCTTGTGCTCTGTTTACATGATTTTAGAAATTATCCCATTCTCAATCACTGATCCACAAAACAATACTACGCCAGAAATAGTGACCTTCAAAATGCTTAAAAATACCAAAAGGCTTCTCATGGCACACAAATATTGTTATCAGACATACTGGCCACTTATCAAAAAATAATGTCTGCAAACGCAGCTCTGCAACAGCTCTGCAACAGGATAATACCCTTCAAACACTCTACCATGGAGTTCTGCTTCTTGGGATATTCCACTAAGACTAAGGCGCTGATTACAAGTTTGGTGGTCCATCGAACCGACAAACTTGCGGTGGTGTGGCGGGAACCGCCACATTGGTAGTCCGCAGCAGTGGCCGGTGCAGGTAAGCGCAGCGGGCAGGGTGCTGTGGGGGGATGTCGACAGATGACGGAATAGGAGTTATTTATTTAATTAATTAGCCCTATTCTGTTGTCTGTCAACATCCCCCCACTGTGCCCCGCCCCGCCGCACTTACCTGCACGGGCTGCTGCTGGTGGTACGACCACTGCATTACGAGTGTGGCGGTCCCACCACCACAGGACCGCCGCAACCATCAGGGATCCGTGATCCCTCAGTGGTGGTGTGGCGGTCTGGCCCAGCAATATGCTGATGGTGCAGCTGCAGCACCGCCAAGCATATTCTGAGTTTCCTCACAGCCACAGTTTTTATTGAAGTGAGCCCGCCATGAAAACTGTGGCAGTGAGGAAACTAAGGGGGCCCTACAGGGCCCCCTGTTGCCTCAGAGTCATGGGGTGCATGCAGGGAAGCCTATGTTGAGCCCCCCTGTGTGCATGCAGCCCAGTTCCTGCACGGCATGGACTGCACCAGTCCATGCTGTGCAGGAACGGGCTTTGGCTCTCCCACGGCGCTGTATAGCTAAGGCTCATACATGAACCTTAGCACGGCACCGCCGTGGGACCCCCAAGGCACCACCTGCCAGACCAGGAGGAAACTGCTTTGTTGGCGGGCGGTGAGTTGATGACTTTGGCGGTGTGGGAGCAGGGCGGTGGCGTAGCGGCCTGCTCCCACACTGGCAAAGTCGCAATCAGGCCCTAAAAGTATAAAATATATGGGGACCATTTCACAGAAATAGTAGCAAATCTGCATTTGCTGTAGTGCTGCTATGAACCAGTGCAGATGTACTATTTTTTGCAATTCATAAACATTGCCAGTAGTATGACTGAAAAGTGCATCCATCACACGCCAGGCATACTACTGGCAATGTCATAGTGGAAGTAATTGGGTTACTGGTAAAAGGGGTAAAACTCTATGCAAACAGAATTCACAATCCATTTCAGGGTGAAGTCATAAGCAAACCCTCAATCATCCTTTTCTCAAACCCCTGGTAGCTTGGCACAGAGCAGTCAGGCTTAACTTAGAGGCAATGTGTAAAGTATTTGTGCAACACTTCAAACCCGAACAAAATGGAAAATTGCCACAAAAGGGATCCCATGCCAGTTTAGAAGAATAGAGTGCTTTGTACTAAATAAAACAAGACCAAAATGACAAAAATCCAATCATTAGGACTAGAGATATGCAGGTTTAAAGATTTCAGTGAAAATAGCGTAAAAAAGCACAAAGCAGCAACTGTGAAAATGTGGTTGCGCTGGACCGGGACAAAGTCACAAGTTAAGGCCGACCACAGGGACCCAGTTAGGCCCGCTAAACAAGAGTACCTTAGTTCCTGGTAGTGGAGCGGTGCGAGGTCCCATGCCGAGGCTGCGTCGCGCAGAAGAGGCGATGTGCATCGTCATTGAGAATCCTATCAACGAGGGCTTGCGATACGAAGTCTGGCATCAAGGCTACTGTGAGCCTGCGATGTGAGAACCTGCCTCGTCGTGACAGCTGCCGTTGATGAGGGATTCATGATGCTAGGGCATGCATAGGGAAAGCTTCGCACAGGCGGTGGTTCCAAAGCGGGCTGCAAGGTCTTTGCAGAGTCCTTTGGTCAGGCAAACCCTCGCAGAAGAGGCGATGCACCAGTTCTGCTCAGGGTTGCGTTGCAGAGGAGACACGTCGGTTCTGCTGGATGCACAGTTGGGCTGCAGAGCACCTTCAGACCCACTTTCAAAGGTCCAGGACTGGGGAGGCACCACTTGGCAGGGTAGGATTCGTAGATGGCAGGTGCTGGGTACAAGGTTGCTGGAGCCTTCTGTCCCTGAGGCTCTAGTCAGGAGGCTAGCCAACTAGCTCTTGGAGTCACATTGGAGTCCTTGGTTCAACAGATGCAGGTCCAGTCCTTCTCACCCAGGCAAGAGGGCAGAAGGCAGCAGGTCAGCACAGGAAGGCAGAAGTCCAGCAAGGCAGCACACAGCAGGGCAGCAGTCCAGCAGAGAGGCAGTCCCTTCAGCAGAACAGCAGTCTTTCTTCCTGGCAGAGTATCCACAGGTCAAGAAGTGCAGTGAATAGGTGGTGTCTGAGCTCCAATATTTATACCTGGTGCCCATCCTCTGGAAGGTGGAAAAATATTCTAGAAATTCTATTTGAGCTGCACAGGCTTTATGCCTTCTCTGCCCTGGCTCCAGACTAACTACAGGGCGTACGCAGCCCTTTGTTTGGAGGCAGGACACAGCCTTAAAGTGTAATGGCTGTGCCCTACTCTGCTGTCCCACCCTGCCAGGGATGGCCATACCTAAGCTCTCTATTGTGTGTGTGGCTGACTAGGAGGAATAGGCAAAGACCAACTGTCAGCTACACCCAGTCATGTGACCCAGACTAGGCACTAAATGGCTAAGGCAGGAAAATGCCACCTTTCTAAAAGTTGCATTTTCAAAATTATAATGTATAATCCGACTTCACCATGAGAGAGGATTTTTCAATGCAATTTCAAAGACACCAAACATGAACTGCTTACCTGCTCCCATTTGGAAATTATCACTTATTAAATGTAATAAGGTAACTCCAATGTTAGCCTATGGAAGAAGTAGGCCTTGCTGTAGTGAAACATGAATTTAAGAGTTTTTCTCTACCAGGACATGTAAAACACAAAGTTACATGTCCAACTTTTTAAATGCACTGGATCCTGCTCTCTGGGCTGCCCAGGGCCTACCCTAGGGGTGACTTATATCTATTAAAGAGAAAGGTTTGGGCATGGCCAGGTCAAAATGGCAGTGTAAAACTGCACACTCAGGCTGCAATGGCAGGCCTGAGACATGTTTAAAGGGCTCCTTGAGTGGGTGGAACAATCAGTGCTGCAGGCCCACTAGTAGCATTTAACTTACAGACCCTGGGTACATGTAGTACGACTTTAGTAGGGACTTACAAGTAAATTAAATATGCCAACAAGGGAATAAGCCAATTTTATCATATTTTAAGGAGTGAGCACATGTAAGTTAGCACTGGTTAGCAGTGGTAAAGTGTGCAGCAAAAATAAGAAGGGGAAGGCAAAATGTTTTGGGAACGACTACCCTAAGGTTGACAGCTCTAACACATAAAACATTTTTAATACTTTGCTGTTTCCACAATCTGGAATTGTGTCTATATAGTACAATTCCACACTGGGGAGCAGGAGCCTCTTCCCATTCTCGAAGGACATTAACAAGGACCCTTTTCTGGGGCAAATCTCTGACCATTTCGAGGACAGGACAGGGTTGGAGACAAGTTTGTCAATGCTAACAAACTTTCAAGCTCTTGGGCATTCAAAATAACTCACAAACCAAATCATACCTTCAGCTCCTCACCGTCAACCCCATGTGTTACGCTTACTAGTATATATTTGGTGGCAATTATTCATTAGTAAATGCATTCACACCAACGTGATAGGTTTTTGTGGAGCACTGAGAGGAGAAATCCAGTCCATTTTTAGTTGTTTCGTATGAAAATAGATTTGAGAATTCAGCTCATTGTGTCAGAGGCTGGTTTAAGTCAAGCAGAGTTTTAAGACCTATGCCGTTTTATAATCTTAAAAGGGTTGCCAAATTCCACCAGTCCTTTCCTTTTACAAATCGTTTCTGTCAGCTGTTAGTCCACATGATTCAGTTGAAAGCAATTGAAGATTACAACTCATAGAATGTAGTTATTTGATAAATGAAAGCCAAGGACTACAAACATGGTGTCCTGTCGACATGGAATGGCCTGGCAATACAATCTCTACCATTGCCGTTGGGGACAAAGCCACAAAAGGGAAGAGTGTTTGCAACTTAGAACATGTGCTGCGTAGCCAAGCCATTTCATTGCCACACTACACAACAAGAAGTATTAGTACCTGCAAATGCCAGCTTAAATCTGCAGTATTTTGTAAGCTCCTACAGTGTAAATATGAGCTCAACGTAGCCCGTCATGTTATATCCTGCATAGATGCCCTAATGTAGATCCGTTCGTACATGTCCTAAAATGGACGTGTTCATATTTACCCTAATATGGTCATATTCGTACTTGCCCAATTATGGTCATGGCCGCAAATGCCCAATTATGGTCACAACTGTACATGTCCTATTATAGTATGATTCCTTATATAGGCATGATCTTTCACCTACATTGGTCCCAGCTAGTACACAACGAGCTCTGAGGGCTGAAAGTTATCTATCCAGTGGTTTTGAATGCAGCAGGGTTCTTCCAAACACAGGCCCACACTGTACTCATTAATTATGCATGGCTTTCTAAGAATACACCACCGGCATAATATGTATGTACAAAGTTCACCCCTGACGTCTTCCTCATGTCCAATACAACCCATACTGAGGACCGAGACTCCTTAGGGTATAAATACACCACATCTTGCCCCGGTAAGGCAGAGGGAACCGAGACTTCCATGATGACACACTGACCAGAGACTCTGAGGCTCCTGCATGCAGTCACTCCAGCTGACAGCGGTCTGACACAGCCCTGACGGGGTGTCCAACTCGAGACCAGGACGGGGTCACACACTCTCTCTATTCAGGTATGGGGCTTTGACTAAATCCTAGAAGGATTCTTGGCTCTTAGCTTTTAGACCTACACACATATGCTAGGTACACTCAGGTACATCTAGTTAGGCATCGTAGGAGTACGCACACTTGTATAATGCTTTTATATTCATGTATGTATCCATGATTATCGCAATATCGTACTGCTGATAATATATCTCTGCTATTGTCTGCTGGTTACCGCAGCACATATATTTTACACTAGAATAACAACTGTTCAATAAATACTTATTGAAACGCCCGACTGTTTATTCTGTGTAACTCTCTGAGACAAACCGAATAAGTGAGCACGAGTGACTGAGCGAAAGGTAGTATATTGTTTCCACGATTCTGAGGAATTTGGGTTGTCATGATCTAAGGTTGCCAGAACCTAATCTCTCCCCGGTAAGAGGAGACACTATTGTCACTGCGAGCTAGCTAATGCAAAACTAGGCTAACATATACGGTGGGGGTGCTCGGAGTCAGTCTGACACCAAGCCCGCAGTATATGTTATCCAAACGCGCAGGTCCTGCAGGGGTACTATAGGAGCTACACGACATGGCGCCGCCAACGTTGGTTGGATATGTATTTAACAGTAGAATCTGAGTACTTCAGTCGTACTATTCTCAGAGAACCTACTCACAAAACCCCAGAGACGTCTGGAGTGGGTGGGCACAAAATCCGCCGCAGCTGAGTAGTACGAGAATACTATTTATTGGCTGTTGGTTATTCAAGCTTGAAGGACATATAGTTCCTACAATTGTGCATTTTACACCTTATCTTAAAAACTCTTTAAACTCCCTTCTTCCAATTAAAAATGGTGGAAGAAACAAACGCAACAGGGAGAGTTACAACAGACCTCTTCGGTTTAGGAGAAGAAGACCCCGAAGTTGCAATACAAATTGCACCAAATTTCAGAAGGGCAGTCACCATAAAACTTCTAGAACATGGCTTAAGAGCCAGGGGTGGTAATGTAATTTTCGTGATTGAGGCACACGAATCCAGTAAAACAGATGTGTTCTATTCATGGGTTACAATCCCAGCAGCGAATCCAATAACAAATGTATTTCACTACTACCTAGAAGGTGAAACACCAGCGGACTATACTCCTTTTGAGGAATTAGAGGTTCCGCTCACTTACCAGGAGCATAATTACTGGTTTAAAGGTGCCCTACCCCACGCACATGAGAGAGCAAGATTAGGCCCGCTCGGAGGAGCAGGAGCCACATGGCCCATACTAGCGGCATACACACTGCATCCTGACATTAACACAATGACACAGCCAGACTTACTCGTACAACACAGAGATTTAATTAAAATCTACAGAAACCTCACACAATTTGTGATGCGGACTTTAACAGTTCAGCCTGCACCAGCTGCAGCACAAGACACTCCAGTCCAAGGTACAGTTAATAAAATTACTCCACAAACGTTACATACTTTAATGGGCAAAATGCCAGCAAAACGCGAACAAATCCCATTCTGGATAGCTCAGAAAATAACTCAGCTTGAAGCAGTATTCCCGAATACTACAACCAGTGATAAACACAGGATTCTAACAATCTGCTTGCCCATGGGTCTTACACCACAAGTAGAGGAATGCACCTCTTGGGGTTCAGTCTTTGCTGCCATATATACCAGAACACATGGTATCCCGTCCTTAGCAGTAGTACCTGATGATTTGAGACAGATACAAAATGAGTACGGAGCAGAACCTGCCCTTAACTTAGGGATGAAGTTACTAAATAACTTTGACCAGGTCTCAGCCATAATACTAGCTAACATTAAGGGGGAAGCAGCTTCTGTGGCGATCCGCCAACGCCTAAGGGAGTTCAGTCCAGACGACCAACAACACGAACTACCCAAAATAATTGAAACTGCATATGCGGAACTAGGCAGAGACAGTTTGGGTGGGAAAGCATTAAAACCACAACTGGTGGGCAGTCCTGAAAAGGATACTACAAAGCAGACACCTACTTCTTCTAAAAAGAAGTGGGAAAATAAAAAAACAACAAAAGTCTAAAGACACCAGATCTCAATCCAGAGGTAGGTCTCCTCAACAGGAGCCCTCTGAAAGGAGGTATAACCTCAGGAATAGGGATAATATTAAAAAACCTGACAGGTATCAGGATACTGATACTCGTTCCTCTCGTTCCTTTCAGGGTTCATCACAAAACTCTAAGAGGGAAGGACGGTCAAAGGAGCGTACAAAGTCCAGAGACACGCAACGTGCTGTGGACTACGCACCTAAAAAAGAAGATAAACAAAAATCAAAACCTCAGTTCAAAAAGAAGAAGGTAGCAGGTCTCAAGATCAGACATGCCCAGATTTCTGTGGACACAGCTTCTGAACGAGGAGTGGATCTGACGATGCTAGACAGCGCGGCAGAAGTAACGATAGCTCGCCAGAACCTGAAGGAATTTCTGGTGACAGCGGAGTTGAGTGAGTATATCACGGTGGAAACACCTGATACTCGGGTAAGTGTCCCACATAAGTTACATGAGATAACACTCCGGATGGAGGGGGACAAGCCCAGGAAAGTTAAAGCTCTCTTTTGGAAAAATCTGTCATCTGGTTATGACATTCTATTAGCAGAACAAGACTGGCCGCCAGCATTCGTCATGGAGTGCCCTAGGGGAGAAACGATAATTTTTCCAGCCTTTTCCGACCTCGTTCCCATTCACCTAAAACATGCATATGCGCAGGAGTGGGCGGTTGCCCTAGCTCCAGCATTGTACAAAAATCATGATGGTTGGGATGAGGATTCAACCCACCACGTGATCCCGTTAAAAGTTTCCCCAAATGCTCAAAGGCAATACCCTATAAAGGAGGAAGCTAAAAAACAAGTCAGGGAGATTCTAGACCAACTAGAATACCAAGGGGTGATAGAAAATTGCACTTCACCTATGAACAATCCTTTGTTTCCCGTAATGAAACCTGACAACACATATCGTGTAGTTTTGGATTACAGACATTTAAACACTTGCACAAAGACATTTGCAGTTCAAAATGCACACAGTGCCACATTAATGAATAACATTGTGCGGAAAAAATACAAAACAACACTTGATATCTAAAATGAATTTTTCTGCCAAAATATAGCGCCTGAAAGCGGGTATCTAACCGCATTCAGTGCGTTAGGGTCACAACGGCAATTTTGCCGACTCCCCCAAGGGTATAAGAATAGCCTGGGGTTGTTTTCAGCAAGGGTAACAGAGTTACTCCAAAATTTGGATGAAGAAGCATTGTCCTATGTGGATGATATTTATCTGACGGACGATGACCTAAAGAGGCACTTGACCAGGGTGAGCACCATTATTATGGGATTCGCCTATGAGGGCTATAAATTTAATTTCAAAAAATCAAAAATTGCCCACCTCAATGTCCTGTTTTTAGGATACGAGCTGTCAAGTGAAGGAAAAAGCCTAGCAGCTAACTTTTTAGAAAAGTGTGCGCTGCTCCAACCTCCAAAATCTTTAAAGAATTTACAATCAATTCTGGGATTCCTAAATTTTGGTCGAACATACATTTTGGATTACGCAGAAAAAGTAAAACCTTTCTACGACTTAATAAAACCTGATTTTTCAGTAAGACAAAGGACACAGGAACACACAAATATCCTGTGTTCCCTACAGGAAGACATGATAGCTTCTAAACATTTACAGACACGCGTAAACGCACAGAACTTAGTGATCCGAGTGGGGGCGTGGCTTGCCGTGCTGCGGAATGGCCGCTCTGTGAGCGAGCTCCGCCGGCCGAGATATTATCCTTTCACTAATCCGCACATTTACAGGAGACGAAATCCTGCCTTTCTCGCTTCCTTGGGAGCGGATCACCCGCGGCATCAAGCGGTGTGATTGTTTGCCGACTGCGCAGCCTGGTTGCTAACCTATGTGCCCCGGAGTGCCGTGAGCGGTGGAGAGGAAGAAACTGGCGGAGGCGCAACGCGGCGGCCATGACTAATTGAGACCGGGGCTCCGCAGCGGGCCTATGCGGTGATGACTGCAGATCCGGAATAGAGGCATTATATCCCACCGAGAGTGCTGGGGGGCCTGACACCCTCGAATTATTGCAGTAACTGGAGCTGAAGGCAGCGGTCACGACACGGAGTGCCTGGCGAGACTCCCGGAGATCTGTGGGCGCCATTTTGGGATCGGAGGCTACGAGTGCACCCGAGCCGCCGGAGTGGCGAGGTGCGCCGATCCTGGATACGTGGACGATACGGTGAGGCAGATGCGGGACACGGCGCTGATCTGAGGGCATACGGCGCAACTGGTGGGTTGTTGAAGCCCACTGGACAGTGAAGACGCTATCGTGAGTGGGCGCTATTTCTTTCGTCTGGGTGAGCCTGCACCTTTGCTGAACCGGCCGGTGGGCTGCGGAACGTGGCAAACCCGTAGTGGAACGTTGTCTTTGATACGCTGGGGTGCTTTGGTCTGCTAAAGCCGGTGAACCGGTGCCCAAAGTGTGCGCACGTGTTTCTGATCTGCTGGAGCTGAGTGCACGCACGTGAAGGACAGTATACGACGATTCCTGGTGCCGGGAGGTGAGGCGGTCTGTGGAGGTCACTTCTGACTGACAAACTCGCTGCATGCCCTTGGGACGCTGCTGTGGGTGCCATCTCGGGTGCAGTGTGGTGGCTGCTGATTCCCCCTCCCCCGCTGAACCACGAGTAAGGGACGGAGAAGGTGCCAATGGTACGTGGGCAGCTGATGTAAACAACTTGGCTACGGTAAACCAGAACAGGCCGTGCATTGTGTGTTGGGAACAAAGCGCCACTGGCGGGGAGGGCATCGTTAAGCCTGCAAGTCGCTGCGGAGGTGCACCCGGGGCAGGTGAATCATGGGCAAACAAGATGCCAAACAGCCCAAAATCAGCTTTGATCAGCGAAGAGCGACTAGACAGATGGAATCGGATCCAGAATCTGCAACAGGAGGGTCTGCTGAAGGGCCGTTGAGTGATCAGGGAGAGGATATCCGCACGCTCATGCTCGAAATGCGGTCCAACCTTCGCACAATCGACGCGAAATTAGACACGCTAACCACCCAAATGGAATCTGTGAAGACCCAGGTCGGGGTTCATGAACATAGATTAGACGTGCTTGAAAATAAGCAGTCCGATTTTCACGAGTTTCAGTTGGAAACAAAAGATCAACTGCTGCAAATGGATAGGTTGTTGGGTGTGATCCAAGCCAAAAATGAAGATTTGGAGGCGAGATCGCGCCGCAACAATCTACGCATCACGGGAATTCCGGAGACGACGTCGATTACCAAAATGGAGGTCTATGTGGCGGATTTGCTGCGGGACCTGTTTGCAACGCACCTCTCACCGGTCTTTGCGGTGGAAAGGGCCCATCGTGCTTTGGGTCCCAAGCCTCCGGTGGGTGCTCCCCCGCGGCCCATTCTGGCAAGAATATTGAATTATCAAGACTGGGATGTGGTACTGCGCCAGGCGCGTGCAATGGGGAAAATAACACATCAAGGAAACCAGGTCGCCTTCTACCCGGACTTCACCCCGGCGGTACAGGCAGCAAGGCATGAATTCTTGCCGGCAAAGCGGATCCTATTGCAGGCGCAAATCCCATACTCCCTACTATATCCTGCTAAACTTAAAGTGTCCCATGACGGATCCGCCCACTTCTTTACCGACGCCAAGTCCGCTCTGAAGTTTGCGAAACACATAGGTGGTAAGCGGACCAAGACTAGTCCTAGAGCGGAAGAAGCGCCTGACCTCCAGCTAAGTGACAATGATTGAACAGCGAGATACTGTATTCCTTCCTTTTGTTTTTGTTTCTCCTATCCCTCTTCATATACATAATGCTCATCACACCTCTTAATTAGCATTTTGGATCCGGGTGGGGGAGCGTATTTGTACTTTGAGCTGATTCGCAATTTTCTCATTTTGTATTGGCAACTCTTTTCGACTGCTGATTGTAATTGTCAGCCTGATCAGTTTCTACATGTAGATACGCACTGGTTGTGTGTAGGGACATATATTAACCCGGGGAACTATTGTCTTATTTTTTGGAAACATTATCCTGGTTGCTGCGGTTGCGGGAGTGTGGCATGGGTCTGGATTTGCAAGTTGGGAGGAGGTGATATGGATCTTTGAACAAAAGCCGCACAATTATCATTTTGTCATGTAGCAGGTTTGTCTCCTTGCAGTTTCTTGGCCACCCTGCTAAGGTAGGGTAGTAGGCCGGTAATCATTCATCCCCATGGGAGTTTTCCCGAAACTACACTGTTCTATGTTTTATTGTTTGGGGGGGTATTCTTCAACCTGTTTGGGGGGTTGATGTGGGTGAAGGGGGGGGGATGGGTATGTTCTTCATGGTTTTGTTGGTGTATTGCCATGCCTTTGGAGGAAACACACAGTGAAACTTGAGATAATTACATATCGAACTAGACACAGCGATGACATACATTTCAACTTCGTGTGCAACACGAGACCAAAGTAAACTGCTTGACGTGGAACATAAGGGGACTAAATGACAGCAGGAAATCCAGATTGGTTCATGCGTACCTAACAAGACACAATATTGATCTATGCATGCTTCAGGAAACTCATTTACATGCCCAATCCTCTTCGAAAATTAAACATAAGCGATGGGGTTTCACATACACATCGGTATACTCAAATTACTCCCGTTGGGTGGCAGTGTTGGTGAAACGTGGTCTCGATTGGAAAGAGAGAGAGGTACATACAGATCCTGACGGACGATATATTATTCTGCTGGGTTCACTGGGAGGTGTTTTCTTAACCTTAGTAGCGGTGTATGGACCTAATACAGACTCCCCTAATTTTTTCCAAGATGTATGGGCTAAAGTCAAGGCGACTGGGTGCACCACGATCTTATGGGGGGGGACTTCAACGCCATTTTAAATGACAACTTGGACAGACAGGGCACGGCGAGGACACATCATCCCGCTGCCGGCAAAGTCCTGAATGCTCTAGTAGACGATGGGGACATGGTTAACATATGGCGCCTACGCAATCCACTGACTAGGGAGGGTACTTGCTTCTCTGAACACCATAGGGCCTGGTCTTGCCTGGATTATTGGCTAACGACGAGGGATGTGGCCAGTTGGGTAGTGGAGGTGGCGCAGCTGCCCAGAACATTATCGGATCACTCCCCGTGCCTCTTGACAATCTCATTGCCTGATGCCACGCAGAGGGCGTTCTCCTGGAGGCTACCTCCACATGCGTTATTAGATGAGGCATTTAAGGAGGAAATCCGTACTGATATAACGGATTACTTCGCACTTAACACAGGTTCTGTTGACACCGTGGCCTCGTTATGGGAGGCGTTCTAAGTGGTAATCAGGGGACAATGTATTTCTAGACAGGTGGGTGTCCTTAAAGCCATTAGACTCACTTTACGCAACATCGAGACTCAAATAAAAGACCTGGAGACGCGCGTGTACTCTGAGGACGAGCCTGCTCTCTTGGCTGAATTGAAGGTCAAACTGTTAGAATATGACAAAGAGGCGCAAAAAGAAGTGAAATTTCTCGGGAAGTATGCAGAAGCGCGTAGAAATGGTGAAGGCGATAGACCGGGACGGACGCTTGCAGGCATGCTTCGGAATTCGCGGTCTACTGCTTACATTCCCGAACTCATTGATAAAAAGGGTAGCACTGTCAGAGGTCCGGCGGCTGTAACTACTGAATTCTCGTCCTTTTACGCCCACTTGTACACAGCTACACAAACTGGATGCCCGGAGGGCATGCAGGCATTTTTAGATTCATTGGCCCTAGTTTGGTTTAATGACCGGCATAGGGAGTATATGCACCTACCATTTACGGTGGAAGACGTGGCCAAAGTTATTAAAAGTATGCCACTGGATAAAGCCCCTGGGTCGGACGGTCTGACGACCGCCTTCTATAAAGCCTACGTAGAAGAGCTCGCGCCCAAACGCTTGGCGGTATATGAGGAAGCACATGAAGCAGGCATACTACCACAAACTATGCGGGAAGCTGTAATTATAACCCTGCCAAAGCCGGGTAAATCGGAAACTGACTTAGATTCATATAGACCACTGTCGCTTATCAATGTAGATGTTAAAATACTGGCAAAATTAATAGCGAACAGGTTGCAACCCATGCTTCCCCTCATAGCCCTGCCAGATCAATCGGGCTTCATACCCGGGAGGTCTACCTCTCACAACCTGAGAACAGTTTTTTCGGTCCTGCATGATTTGCATCCTGATGTGCAGGCGGCGGCAGTGTTCTTGGACGCGACAAAGGCCTTTGACTCGCTTGCGTGGCCCTATTTGTTCAGGATTTTGGAGCGGATGGGTTTTGGCCCCCTTCTTCTCAGATGGATCAAATTGCTATATACTGAACCGACGGCTAGGGTACGAGTGAATGGCCTTTTGTCTGATCCGTTTCAGATCACGCGGGGCACGCGGCAGGGGTGCCCGTTGTCCCCCCTGTTGTTTGTCATTGCGATGGAGCCTTTAGCTGCACGCATTAGGCAACACCACACTGACAAAGGGATAGGGTTTAGTGCTCGGAGCCTCCTGATATCACTTTACGCAGATTATGTCACCTTGTACATTCTGGACCCTGCGCGAAACCTGGACACAGTGCTGAGAGAGTTTATCAAATTTGGCGGGCTTTCAGGCGTCTCTATAAATTGGGCTAAATCGGTGGTGTTTCCCCTAACAGATAACACCAGGGTGGTGGCTTCTGAGTTCCCGTTACAATGGGAAGATGAGAAAGTGAAGTATTTGGGAATTTGGATAAGCCGAGATCTCCAGGAAGTGTGGAACCTAAATTATGGTAGAGCCATTGATTGGCTGGAGGAGAAGGTGGCTATATGGGCTAAACTCCCACTGTCATTAGCAGGGAAGATCGTGCTAACAAAAATGATTGTTCTGCCTAAATTTTTGTATCTTTTTGTAAATCTGCCAATCATACTCACCCAATCCTTTTTTAGAACATTGCGATCATTGTTAATATCATTGGTGTGGGCGGGAGGTCAGGCCCGGGTGTCATGGGAGCTGCTGTCTTTGCCGATTAAGCAGGGGGGCTTGGGTGCACCCGATATGAAGTTATATGCACTCTGCGCACAGGCACACTTCCTGCATTATTGGGTCCACCCGGCACCCTTTCAGCCGCACGTGGCTGTGGAGACAGCTGTGGTGGCACCGGTACCTCTGCAGGTGGCGATATATCAGACATATAAACGACCCACAGATGGCATTGACACCTCTGAAGCTTTGAGATGGGCTTGGGATGGGCTACGCAGACGAGCGGGAGCCCAGATATTATATGCTCCTTCCATCCCCCTAGCACAGAATCCAATGTTACCCAACATCAGGGATGAGATAAACAACAAGATAGCACAGAAGATGTCCCTTCATACATTTGCAGATCTCTACCCGGAGGGTATTTTTAGAGAACCTCAGATGGTGGAGGAGGAACAGAGGGTATCTTTCGGGGAGACATTTCTATACCACAAAATACGGGCTGCCTGTCGCAAACTGCACACCGACTTCCCGTCCCAACCATCCCCTTTGAACGCTCTGGAAACTCTGCTTCGTACACCATCACCGCGTAGACTTATCACCAGACTTTACGCACACATGCAGGCGGACGCCCCCATGACGACACCTAGTGCTTGGCATAAGTGGAATGCAGAGCTATTGCCCCCCCTGACTGAAGACCAGTGGGCATACTGTTGCGCCCAATTAACTGAATTATCCCCTAATTACAAGCTCCGCCTGATCCATTTCAAATTCTTACATAGATATTACCGAACGGCCACTAGCTTATACCGAATGGGGCTCAGAGATGATGACTGTTGCTGGCGCTGTGGGATGGCTTCTGCCTCCTTTCTTCACATGGCATGGGAGTGTCCGGCCATTGCTGAGTACTGGTCTCAAATTTTTGCGTCTGTAAATCAGATCCTGGGTATGATGATGCCCACATCCCCATTAGTGGGACTACTAGGATATGTCAAAGACACACATATTAAAAAACGCAAATTGCATGCACTGTTGCTACTATTCGCAAAACGCCAAATAGCAGTTCACTGGGGGAGAAAGAGGAAACCAACTATCACAGAATGGATCAGGGAGGTTACGTATGGCCGTGTTCAGCTGGCCATTTTTTGGGAACTAATGCCACCCACTTCTAGACCCAGGGAGATATGGGAACCATTCATTACCTGGGTTCGGGAGAGGACGAGTGGTCCTGGAAAGGATGTGGTAGCTGTGGATTGCACTGGGGATATGTAATTCCAATAATGTGGGGCTATGTTATGTGTTCAGGTTGGGTACTACGGGAAGGTCATTGTGTACCACTGTCAGCTTAGTGTACCATTGCATTTAAATGTTTACATGTAAGTGCCAGCTGGCCCTGTGCTTGCAGGGCACATCGCTGTGTTCGATACAGGATGAAATAGGCGGCAGTTGTATGATTTGTAATGTCATATATTTGGCAACCATGCACCAAGTTGGTTTGTTGTTGTATGAGATATGTACTGTATTGATTTCGAAATGCCAATAAACAAATAATAATTTTTTTTTAAAAACTTAGTGATCCGAGTAATAGCGGGTCAATGAGGGTACACTTATTTAACTTTTAATGAAGGTGAAACAGTACCAATCGCATACAAATCACATCTGTACACAAACGCAGAGATGCGTTTCACTTCAACAGAAAAAATTCTGACAGCAGTGCAGACCGCTGTAGCAAGAGAAAGAGCTCTGGCTCAGGGAAAACGCATAATTGTCGTGACCCCAGTACCAGCTTTAGAAGCTGTTACAAAAGCTAGCATTCCGAATGCGAAAGCCTTACATCTGAGATGGGTACAATGGGCTAATTCTCTTACTGCAACGGATGTTGAATACAGATTTGATCCAAGTTTAAAGACACAGGCATTCCTGCAATACGAACAAGAATATCCTCTACCAAATGAAATTTTGCCTCTAGATCAGTATGAATGCATTATTTACACTGACGGTTCTGCTCAACCAGCCATAGGGAGTAAGCAAGCTTACACCGCGGCGTGTGCGATTGTTAAAGGTCGTATGCACGATGGAAAGTTCCATCCGAGTTGCACTAAAACTCAATCTCTAGGAGACTGCACGGCTCAGTTGGCAGAACTCAAAGCACTTATACTGGCACTTATAAATACGGATCACGAATTCCCCACACTAATTGTGTGTGATTCCTTTTACTGTGTACAGTCGTACAATGAATATCTACATCATTGGGAACAAAACGGGTTCAAAGATGCAAAGGTGGCACAATTAAGCATAAAATGCTATGGGAACAGGTAGTGGAGTTGAGAAACGAACTACCAAGGGCTCACGTGATACATACACTGAGTCATCAGCGTGATGGCGTTCACGTTGAAGGGAATTCATTGGCTGATGAAGCCGCAAGGGGGCTGTTCGCACAGCCGCCGTAGCTGCAGTTACTCATTCAAAGACGAGGGTAGACGGCGAGATAATGGTAGCTGTCAATGCTTCAAGCAAAGGCAGCACAGCAGTACCTAAAAAATTTCCACTCAAGTACTCCTACAAGTTAGATGCACAAAACATTCCATGTGCTCAGATTCCTGGATTGGGGGATGGAGTAATACCGAATATGGATCGTAGGCTAGGCTTAATTTTAGCAGCACACGAGGGTTTGGGTTCTGCGCATACAGGCGTTACAGCGACTATTTCTTTACTGAAACAGCGCTACTGGTGGCCAGGGTTAACAAAGCAGACCATAGACTATGTCTTGAAATGCGACATCTGTCAGCAGATGAAAGGCTCCACCGTAACACGCCCAGCACAGACACCATTACTAAAATCAGACAAACCACTCGCATGTGTGTATTTGGACCACTGCGGACCCCTACAATCAGATGGGTCCAAGAAATATATGATGGTTGCAGTGGATTCCTGCTCTAGATTCCTATGGGTTTGGCCTCAGGGCTCGGCTGACGGTCGAACTGTTATAAAAGATTTGCGAGTCTTTATCGGCACATACGCAGTTGGCACGTTACATTCTGACCGTGATCCGGCGTTTAGCTCTCGGGCTTACAAAGAGGCCATGGAAGGAATGGGCGTAACATTGCGGTACTCCTCTCCGTATCATCCCGAGGGAAATTCTGTTGTGGAGACCGGGACTTAAAGCAATCTTTAACAGCTAGGGTATTGGGCAAGGGCGGTAGATGGGTCGATCACCTTTATGGGGTACAGCGCGTGCTAAATAATCAGCCAAGAAGCTCTCTAGGAGGTGTCACTCCTTACGAGGTCCTATTTGGGACGAGAATGTGGGTACCTGATCTTGATTGTGAAGGCACAGTGGCGGATGAAAAACCATTTGATATCCATGATCGTTTGGCTGTTTTACAGGATCTAAATGAATCCAGGACACAACAAAGTAACGTGCTCCAGAAACAGGCCGCCACTGAGGAAGTCAAGGCAGTAACGGCAAGACCAATCTGGATCCCAAAAATCGGGGATCTAGTCAGAGAGAAGATTGCTGACAAGAAAGAATTTGGGCCATCCTACAGAAAGCCTGTACCGGTCCTTGCAATCCACAGCACAAGAACTGTACTTCTGCCGCCTCTTGCCGGAAAAAAGGAGAAAAGATTTGTCTCAATCGACTTAATCAAACCACACTAGGTGGCCGATACTAAACAGTAGGCCTCGTGGACTCCACAGTAGCAGACGCCCTCCTCTCGCTACAATCCAAGAAGTCCAAACAGAAAGACTCATCACTTTTGAAGAGCCACCTGTACGGAATGAAGGACTAAGCAACAATGCTATGGAACTCGTTCCACTTCAACAAGAAATTCATCTTCAAAATGAAAATCAACTTAACAACTAAGGGGCCGATTCCGATCTCGGTCGGAGGCGCACCCAATACCATTCGGTCGGGAAAAAAGCCATGCGAAAGCCTGTTTCCCGACCGATCCGTACAGCACACCGAACGAGTAAGTACGATGCGCACAACAGCACAGAATCCGGCCGAGCCGTACTCACCCAAACCAGATCCTGTTCCCCGACCGAGGCGAATCCGGAAACGCTGAATCGAGTCGCACGGAAGGGAAAATGCAGCTCTGTCCGGCCGAACAAGTACGATGCGCTTTCCTTACGCGCCCAACCCGTCGCTACGCACGGCACGTCAAAGCATCCGGGAGAGGTGCACATAAGCTCCGATTCGCGCCACAACACGATCCACGGCTACGAGACGAACACGCCAGCGACGAGGACGACGCGAAGCGACGAGGACGACGCGAAGCAACGAGAAGGACGAACGACACGAACCAACCATGAATCCCTTCGTCCCGATCATACCAATATTCTACATTTACTACCGGAACAGGCACGGACGCGTACGGCGCAGAAGGTAAGTCAGACACCAACCACAAAACACATACAACACGTACACGACACATCACACACACACAGAGGGATGCAGAATATACTTACACCAGCAACAGCAGCACCATAGGGGCGGGATGCCCATCACCAATGCCACATATGCACACAGGGGCCTGAATGCGCACCACCACCCCTACCCAGGGGGCAGGATGCCTACCACCACCCTGAGCCAGGGGGCTGGATGCCTACCACTACTACCACCCTCACCCAGGGGGGCTGGATGCCTACCACTACTACCACCCTGAGCCAGGGGGCTGGATGCCTACCACTACTACCACCCTCACCCAGGGGGGCTGGATGCCTACCACTACTACCACCCTCACCCAGGGGGGCTGGATGCCTACCACTACTACCACCCACACCCAGGGGGCTGGATGCCTACCACCACCCTTAGCCAGGGGGCTGGATGCCTACCACTACTACCACCCTGAGCCAGGGGGATGGATGCCTACCACTACTACCACCCTCACCCGGGGGGCTGGATGCCTACCACTACTACCACCCACACCCAGGGGGGCTGGATGCCTACCACTACTACCACCCACACCCAGGGGGGCTGGATGCCTACCACCACCCTTAGCCAGGGGGCTGGATGCCTACCACTACTACCACCCTCACCCAGGGGGCTGGATGCCTACCACCCTCACCCAGGGGGATGGATGCCTACCACTAGTACCACCCTCACCCAGGGGGCTGGATGCCTACCACTACTACCACCCACACCCAGGGGGCTGGATGCCTACCACCACCCTTAGCCAGGGGGCTGGATGCCTACCACTACTACCACCCTCACCCAGGGGGGCTGGATGCCTACCACTACTACCACCCTCACCCAGGGGGCTGGATGCCTACCACTACTACCACCCTGAGCCAGGGGGCTGGATGCCTACCACTACTACCACCCTCAGCCAGGGGGCTGGATGCCTACCACTACTACCACCCTGAGCCAGGGGGCTGAATGCCTACCACTACCCTCACCCAGGGGGGGCTGGATGCCTACCACTACTACCACCCTGAGCCAGGGGGGGCTGGATGCCTACCACTACTACCACCCTCAGCCAGGGGGGGCTGGATGCCTACCACTACTACCACCCTGAGCCAGGGGGGGCTGGATGCCTACCACTACCCTCACCCAGGGGGCTGGATGCATACCACTACTACCACCCACACCCAGGGGGCTGGATGCCTACCACCACCCTTAGCCAGGGGGGCTGGATGCCTACCACTACTACCACCCTCACCCAGGGGGCTGGATGCCTACCACTACTACCACCCTCACCCAGGGGGGCTGGATGCCTACCACTACTACCACCCACACCCAGGGGGCTGGATGCCTACCACTACTACCACCCACACCCAGGGGGCTGGATGCCTACCACCACCCTTAGCCAGGGGGCTGGATGTCTACCACTACTACCACCCTCACCCAGGGGGCTGGATGCCTACCACTACTACCACCCTGAGCCAGGGGGCTGGATGCCTACCACCACCCTTAGCCGGGGGGCTGGATGCCTACCACTACTACCACCCTCACCCAGGGGGGCTGGATGCCTACCACTACTACCACCCTGAGCCAGGGGGGGCTGGATGTCTACCACTACTACCACCCTCAGCCAGGGGGGGCTGGATGCCTACCACTACTACCACCCTGAGCCAGGGGGCTGGATGCCTACCACTACCCTCACCCAGGGGGGCTGGATGCCTACCACTACTACCACCCTCACCCAGGGGGGCTGGATGCCTACCACTACTACCACCCACACCCAGGGGGCTGGATGCCTACCACCACCCTTAGCCAGGGGGGGCTGGATGCCTACCACTACTACCACCCTCACCCAGGGGGGGCTGGATGCCTACCACTACTACCACCCCCACTCATAGGATGGATAATGCATGACACAACCAGCACACCACAACCTAGGGAATGCAAGAAGAAGACATCCCCCAACACCATGACAAGCGTGTGTAGACTGTGTCAAATGCCTACAACACCGAACATGACTTTGAACGTACAATGTGACTCCCTAGCACATGTGCCACACATATATGTGTGTGTGGCACCCACAATGCAAGCAGGCCATGACCATTGTGGCAATGGGGTCCAAACCCCCATCATCACAGTGACCAAAATGTAAGTGTGGGGTCCATAGCTGAAGCACATTTTGAACATTGTGGCAATGGGGTCCAAACCCCCATCATCACAGTGACCAAAATGTAAGTGTGGGGTCTATAGCTGAAGCACATTTTGAACATTGTGGCAATGGGGTCTAAACCCCCATCACCACAGTGACCAAAAGGTAAGTGTGGGGTCCATAGCTGAAGCACATTTTGAACATTGTGGCAATGGGGTCCAAACCCCCATCATCACAGTGACCAAAATGTAAGTGTGGGGTCCATAGCTGAAGCACATTTTGAACATTGTGGCAATGGGGTCCAAACCCCCATCATCACAGTGACCAAAAGGCAAGTGTTGACAAAGAAAGAGGTGCAACTGCCAAACTGCATGGATGATTCCTGGTCACAGAACAAAAAACACATCAGTGGCAAAGTAGTGTATGTGTCCCATTGCAACATAAATTGGGTGAGCCAAATACTGCAGTGCAAATAAGACATACCTTTGGCCATGTGCAGACAAACAACACCCATGGGGGCTGACACCGTCAACATTCATCAATGACACAATGACAGAAGTGACCATCAGAATGCAGACCCACATATTTGCACCAATGGGCACACACATGCAGATACCCTGTGGAGACTGCAGATGTGAGGTGAACAGATACCATACCATGGCAGCAATGGGACACACAAACCATGATCATTGTGCTGACCGATGACCTAGGAGTCCCAGGGACAGCAGGGGAAACTCACCAAACTACATACAGCCAATGGCACACCCAAGATATGCCAATGCAGTGGTGCAGATGCACAAACACAAACAGGCAGACCCACACTGCACATCATACACAACAGGTGAGGGGGTGCCAGTGTACCCAGGCAACCACACAACACATGAGGAGACCTGAATACCAATCATACAGATGTGCATACAGTGCCACACAAAGGTAACTCATGGATCCAAATCCCCTATGTGGGCAAGCAGGCATTGTCAGATGAGAGGGAGCACAAATCACACATGTCACACAGGCACGTAGGGACAGCAACTGACACAGCAAGACACAGACACACCACAGCACCACCCCCAGGGCCCCCACAATGTGGTGACCCTGGGCTGCATTACAATCCCACTGTGATGACAAAGCTAAATGTGGTTCACACTGTGAACCACAGTCATGTGTCCTGAGCAACTAACTACCATCACACCTACACAAGCACAAATCAATCAGCATGGCCAGTAAGCCAAGGCCAACATGGAGGCAGGGGCCTAGCCGGGCAACAACTCTCATCTGCACACACTCAACACCACACCCCTCGACCTCCAACAATGTGCAGCAGTGAAGTACACATGCACTGGTGACATTGCACATGCACCCATGACTATTCCAGGGTGGT
Source organism: Calotriton arnoldi (assembly GCA_963921515.1). Taxonomy (NCBI): domain Eukaryota; kingdom Metazoa; phylum Chordata; class Amphibia; order Caudata; family Salamandridae; genus Calotriton; species Calotriton arnoldi. The sequence continues at coordinate 316,044 of CAWUFW010015142.1, read as the reverse complement.
GGGTGGGAACCAAGGTGCAGAAACACATCACACATGGCCACTCAACAAGACTCCTGAATGTCTGACACACTGCACACTTCGCTGTACATGGACATGACGGCAATACCACACCAACCAATGGGATCCCAGCCACAGTCACACACCAATGAAGAAGCCAAGGTCACCCACAAAGAACACACATAGACAACAACCAACATTGCAGCCCGGACCCTGAGGAGTGCCAGCAGTCACACACACAACGTGTCACAATCACTGAAAGATAACACAAACTGGAAATCACATGACAGGGGCAAACAACAAGTGCCAAGGGGAAACCTGACTGTGACCCATCTGCGTCTGCACACAAACTCAGCCCTGACAGCAAACACACCTATGGGTGACACCCTGATGACCAGTAATGTGCCATGCACCCACATCACAGAGAACCCAGGGAGAAGACTTTGGGGGAACATAGGTCAACTCAGCTAGCATCACAAACAGGTACAACACTAGGGATCACAGCATGCACAGCTAAACGGAAGTGAACACACAGACATGCACATACAACACACACCTTGGGCGCAGGCAATGTCACAGGAGTACACACTGCCATGAGGGGACTCCACTCCTGTGTGAGGAAAGCTGTGCCATATGTTGCCTCAGTAGGGCCCCATCATGTCAGCTGAGCACTTGGTCACACAATCAACAATTAGCAGCAAATGAGGGCTCCCGTAACATCAGCCTGGTCATGGAAGTGCCAACGGAATCATCAGCACAGATCCAACACACTTGTATAGCAATGTTGCACTGACAACACAGATGAGTCCTTCCCCATTGATGCCCAAACCTGCATGTCCAGTGGAGATGGCCACACGGTCAGGGAAGTAGACGAATTGAACAATGGCAGGCACAACAGATGTGCAGGGGTGGAAGCCACAGATGTGAAATTGCTAATGTAAGTAGGAAATCCCATTGCCAAATACTGAACACATGACACCCTCAGATGCTGCTATGGATGACATGGATACACCACAGGATAGGACACATTCCCCCTGGACCACATGGGTTCCTGCACAGTAACACTTCATTATCATGAGACCAAATATCACCATAACTGCAGCAAGGGCATGGTTAGCATCATCAACATGTACATCAGAAGCATAAGCACTAGAGAACAGAAAGTTGCTTTATTCAGCATATGTGTGGAATGAAAACAAAGTCCAGAAAAAACATAAATGCCAATGGCCAGTCCATTGTAAAAGTCCAAACAGGGTGACAGTGGCAGATGTCACCCTACGCATGCCTGCACAAAACCAGGGACAATCCACTAGGAGGGGCAACCGGGGGGGTAGGCCAGGCACCGCAGGGACAGGATCAGGGCTCACCAGGAGGAAGCAGGGAAGGGGTGGTGGGTGCTGGAGAGCCACTGACAACTGCAGTGGAGGTGTCTGACATGGTGTGTGCCGGCACAACTGGGGGGCATGACTCAGATGTTGTGGGTGCTGGCACAACTGCAGTGGACCCTACAGATGTAGTGGACAGGTCCGCCACTGCAGTGCCCAAGTCAGACAGGGTGGTAGTGGACTCCACTGCAGTGCCTACCACCAGGGGAGGAGAATGGGGAACAGGCAAGGTGGGCTGGACAGAGGGGGAGGATACCCTCACCACATCAGTGGCACAGACAAGCACAGCGGGGGGTGTGGTGCCGGGAGAGCAAGTGGCAGGGGGAGAAGGCCGGATCCTCTTGGGGATGGTATATCTGTGGGTGGGGAACCTGGGGCAGGGTGTGGTGGGGGCACCTGTGGAGTGGGGGCCTGAGGGATGGAGGAAGGAGACCTGGTGCTTGAGCAGCAGGGCGGCGGCGGGGTCTTGCTCTTACCACTCCGGGGGACTTGCGGGTGGGGGCCTCAGTCTGTCTGCACCTGGGGGAGGGTGTCCGGGGGCGAGGGGCACTCTGCTCCGTGTGGGGGGCTTCCTCTTCCCCTGGATGCTGGAGCAGCTGGATCGGAGGGGAAGAGGCCGAGGTCACTGAGGAAGAGGCGCTGGGTCTTTGGGGTTGCAGGTGAGGCAAGGGAGGGTGTTTTGGAGGGAGAGGCAACTGAGGACTGCGCAGTGCCCGTGGATGCGTGTGTGTGTACCAGGGCCCCATCCCCTGTGAGTTTGGTTTCAGTCCCCTGACTGTGCGTGCGTGTGCGTTTTGTTTGTGGCGTGTGTGTCTGTGTGCTGGACGTGTGTGTGCTGGTGTGTGCCTGTGCCGGTGTGTGTGTGCTTGGGACGGGTAAGGTGCTGGGGAGTGTGGATGGAGCAGAGGCAGGAGGGGTGAGGGACTGTCTGAGGAGGGACACTGCTGCCATCAGGGAGGAGTCCATGGACCTATTGCCCCTCTGTAGGTCAGACATGCCCGATGAGATGCCCTCCATGAACGACACCAGCTGAGTCAACAGAGCGGTGTGCGCATGGAGGACACTCAGCATGGCTGTCTGCCCTACATGGAGCTGGCGAAGGAGGTACACAGACTCCTCACTCAGGGCAGCAGGGGACACAGGGGCAGGGGTGCGGTGCCTGGCCCAAAGGAGACACGCTCCCGAACATGGGAGCCTCCACGGACCTGGGGAATGGGAGCCGATGGGAGGGCGGTAGTGGTGCTGGTGGTGGCGGGGACAGCAACACTAGCTGGGGTGTGGTGGCTGCTGACACCCGCCTCCATAAGGGAGTCATCCTCCGAGTTGCTCTGGTCCTCAGCTGAGGTGGATGGTGCTGAGGACTCCTCGGTGTGGCTCCCTCGCCCTCCGTGCCACTGGGTCCCTCCGACCACTCCTCGGCTGCTGACCCAGTCTGGCTCTCTGGCTCCTCCTGGTCCGTGGAGCTGTCCCCTTCCGTGGCCGTGGATGTATCTGCAAACAATGGGGAAACAGACAGACATCAGTCACCTGCACCAAACGCACACACCACTGTGAGCACAGCACATTACAGAGCAAGCCCTGGCATCATTAGTTGTACATTGCTAAAAGTGCCCTAACTGAACAGGAGAAGCCAATTGTCAGTCTGATGCCAAGCATGGCACTCACATCCCACATGGCCTTGCACCCATCTGTCTGGTGTCTGTTGGATTGCAACACCCCAGTGTGGACACATGCACCAAGTACACAGTAGTTGGACAGTGCAGAGGACACGGTGTGGCATGTGGACATGCACACATCACAGCTCTTGCCACTGAGTCAGTACAGGTTTCCGGATGAAAGGGATGCCCAGAGTCAAATAGGAAATGCATGTGATGCATAGCAGCGACAGACACCATGATGCACCCATGTCCTGATAGCCATCGCCACAATGGTGTGCATGTAGCACATGTCACTCCCCTGCAGGATCACCAATAAGTAGACACATGCCATGGCAGAGGCATGACTGCTAAGTCATACATCACTGTCTCAGTGATGTATGACTTGGCAGCCAGACAACAACACTATGCACTGTGTCACAATAGTAGGTCATGGGGAATGCAAGTCCTGGAGCTGCACAAGTGCACATGTACATCCCCCACACAACACATCATCTTAACCCTCATCTGTCCAGGTCATACCTATTGGACATATGGGAGACCTGTGACACTACCCTCTGAACCTGAGCCGCTCACAATCTGCTGTGAATGGGGAACAGCTGCCTGAACTTCACATTTGCATACCCCAGTCTGCACGGGCAGCTGATCAAACACCTATGTGACACACAAGTATCGTCTCCTATGGTCACATCTCCAGGGGCATGCTGAGCCCCTACCAAGAAACACCCCAGCAGTCCTGGCAACTAATCCACAGCACACTGACACAGAGGCAGACACCTGAGGGGTCAAATCACTGAGCACAATGTGTCAGCTGATACACGGGAGTGGGAGTACAGAGTGCATTGCATGGCCTGGAGTAGGCATGACTGTCCTGCTCCACATGAATGAGGGATGAGCCCTGGACAGTGGATAGCTGGCTATGTATGTGTGACACACGTAATCTGCACACTCCTGGGGCCCAAACATTGTTCCCACCCGCTGCATGGGCGTGTGCCACATACCCCAGGCACATGTGGTGGCTCAGCTCAGCAAGTGGACCGCATATCAAAGCAACACGCAGATTACATGTCCGAACACAGGCGTAGTGTGAACAATGGACCCACCCATGATGCCCACAACAGAGTTAGGGAAACAGATGCTGTCCCCCACCTTTAGTGAAGCAAACTGCAAGGACACAGTCCCAAGTGACACAATTCCCTGAATGTAAGGGCCACACCTGGGTATCAGATGAGCAGTGGGCAGTGCACAATAGAGGGACATGGCTCCTGGACAACATGACTGCTGCACTGTGGCAGTTGAACCAGGCCAGAGGAGGGCACAAAGCATGTAATACAGAGTTCACAGTGCAGTCTTTGACTCACCCCCTCCTTGCTGCTGTCTGGCCTTCAGCTGCCCATCCAGGTCTGGAAACACCACCGCCAGGATCTGGAGCATGTGGGGGTCAGGGTCCGTGTTCCGCCCCTCCTGCGAGGAGGCGACAGCTTCAGCTGGACCCGTGCAATCCTCTGGGTCCAGCCCCGAAGGTCCTGCCACCTCTTCTGGCAGTTGCGGATCCGGCGCTTGTAGACCCCCACGGACCGGACAGCCCGGACGATGTCCTTCCAGATCTCCTGCTTCCGATGGGCATTAACCTGTCAGGATGACAAAGTGAAAAGGCCATTACTACACATGCAACATATCCGTGCATGACACAGTTGTATATACATGTCTCAATCACAGGGGCACATGATGTACACAGGCAGTGCAAAGCTGCCCATGGACAGTTTGCCAGACGTCACTACATGGTATCATTGCATGGGAAGTAAAACCTTGTTCAAATGCACTGTCACTGCACCATACCTGTCCAGTGCATGTCACTACACGCTATGGGGGGTGTCAACTACTCAGTGAGCCTGCTAGCCAGTGGCGTGCAGACTTTCAGCCTTGCTAGTCAGACAATATGCACATTCAGAAAGGCAGTGCACAGAACACTCACCTGCTCCCCTGGTGTCCCATACAGCTTGCTGTACTGTGGAAGTACAAAAACAACAATTGATGGACAGAATGCAGAACAATGTCATACATTCACCCCAGTACAGAGATCTGGGCCTAAATCCATCGTTTTTTTGCTCACCATGCCATTCCAGTTTGAACCCAGCCATATGCAAATCAGTCTTGACCCTGTGCCCTATGGGAACAGTCCAGCCCGAACTGCCAGGCCAGGTCCTCCCTGGACTGGAAACAAGCATCCTAGGACCGGTTTCGGGGTTTCACCCCTCTTCAGCCAGGATAGCTTGACTCCAGCGGCATGGAGAGCACGGGACCCACGTCTGGGCATACATGTCCCACTCGGGGTGACAAATGCAAAAACAACAATTGATGGACAGAATGCAGAACAATGTCATACATTCACCCCAGTACAGAGATCTGGGCCTAAATCCATCGTTTTTTTGCTCACCATGCCATTCCAGTTTGAACCCAGCCATATGCAAATTAGTCTTGACCCTGTGCCCTATGGGAACAGTCCAGCCCGAACTGCCAGGCCAGGTCCTCCCTGGACTGGAAACAAGCATCCTAGGACCGGTTTCGGGGTTTCACCCCTCTTCAGCCAGGATAGCTTGACTCCAGCGGCATGGAGAGCACGGGACCCACGTCTGGGCATACCCGTCCCACTCGGGGTGACAAATGCAAAAACAACAATTGATGGACAGAATGCAGAACAATGTCATACATTCACCCCAGTACAGAGATCTGGGCCTAAATCCATCGTTTTTGCTCACCATGCCATTCCAGTTTGAACCCAGCCATATGCAAATCAGTCTTGACCCTGTGCCCTATGGGAACAGTCCAGCCCGAACTGCCAGGCCAGGTCCTCCCTGGACTGGAAACAAGCATCCTAGGACCGGTTTCGGGGTTTCACCCCTCTTCAGCCAGGATAGCTTGACTCCAGCGGCATGGAGAGCACGGGACCCACGTCTGGGCATACCCGTCCCACTCGGGGTGACAAATGCAAAAACAACAATTGATGGACAGAATGCAGAACAATGTCATACATTCACCCCAGTACAGAGATCTGGGCCTAAATCCATCGTTTTTTGCTCACCATGCCATTCCAGTTTGAACCCAGCCATATGCAAATCAGTCTTGACCCTGTGCCCTATGGGAACAGTCCAGCCCGAATTGCCAGGCCAGGTCCTCCCTGGACTGGAAACAAGCATCCTAGGACCGGTTTTGGGGTTTCACCCATCTTCAGCCAGGATAGCTTGACTCCAGCGGCATGGAGAGCACGGGACCCACGTCTGGGCATACCCGTCCCACTCGGGTGACAAATGCAAAAACAACAATTGATGGACAGAATGCAGAACAATGTCATACATTCACCCCAGTACAGAGATCTGGGCCTAAATCCATCGTTTTTGCTCACCATGCCATTCCAGTTTGAACCCAGCCATATGCAAATCAGTCTTGACCCTGTGCCCTATGGGAACAGTCCAGCCCGAACTGCCAGGCCAGGTCCTCCCTGGACTGGAAACAAGCATCCTAGGACCGGTTTCGGGGTTTCACCCTCTTCAGCCAGGATAGCTTGACTCCAGCGGCATGGAGAGCACGGGACCCACGTCTGGGCATACCCGTCCCACTCGGGGTGACAAATGCAAAAACAACAATTGATGGACAGAATGCAGAACAATGTCATACATTCACCCCAGTACAGAGATCTGGGCCTAAATCCATCGTTTTTTGCTGACCATGCCATTCAAGTTTGAACCCAGCCATATGCAAATCAGTCTTGACCCTGTGCCCTATGGGAACAGTCCAGCCCGAACTGCCAGGCCAGGTCCTCCCTGGACTGGAAACAAGCATCCTAGGACCGGTTTCGGGTTTCACCCCTCTTCAGCCAGGATAGCTTGACTCCAGCGGCATGGAGAGCACGGGACCCACGTCTGGGCATACATGTCCCACTCGGGGTGACAAATGCAAAAACAACAATTGATGGACAGAATGCAGAACAATGTCATACATTCACCCCAGTACAGAGATCTGGGCCTAAATCCATCGTTTTTTGCTCACCATGCCATTCCAGTTTGAACCCAGCCATATGCAAATTAGTCTTGACCCTGTGCCCTATGGGAACAGTCCAGCCCGAACTGCCAGGCCAGGTCCTCCCTGGACTGGAAACAAGCATCCTAGGACCGGTTTCGGGGTTTCACCCTCTTCAGCCAGGATAGCTTGACTCCAGCGGCATGGAGAGCACGGGACCCACGTCTGGGCATACCCGTCCCACTCGGGGTGACAAATGCAAAAACAACAATTGATGGACAGAATGCAGAACAATGTCATACATTCACCCCAGTACAGAGATCTGGGCCTAAATCCATCGTTTTTTGCTCACCATGCCATTCCAGTTTGAACCCAGCCATATGCAAATCAGTCTTGACCCTGTGCCCTATGGGAACAGTCCAGCCCGAACTGCCAGGCCAGGTCCTCCCTGGACTGGAAACAAGCATCCTAGGACCGGTTTCGGGGTTTCACCCCTCTTCAGCCAGGATAGCTTGACTCCAGCGGCATGGAGAGCACGGGACCCACGTCTGGGCATACCCGTCCCACTCGGGGTGACAAATGCAAAAACAACAATTGATGGACAGAATGCAGAACAATGTCATACATTCACCCCAGTACAGAGATCTGGGCCTAAATCCATCGTTTTTTGCTCACCATGCCATTCCAGTTTGAACCCAGCCATATGCAAATCAGTCTTGACCCTGTGCCCTATGGGAACAGTCCAGCCCGAATTGCCAGGCCAGGTCCTCCCTGGACTGGAAACAAGCATCCTAGGACCGGTTTTGGGGTTTCACCCATCTTCAGCCAGGATAGCTTGACTCCAGCGGCATGGAGAGCACGGGACCCACGTCTGGGCATACCCGTCCCACTCGGGGTGACAAATGCAAAAACAACAATTGATGGACAGAATGCAGAACAATGTCATACATTCACCCCAGTACAGAGATCTGGGCCTAAATCCATCGTTTTTTGCTCACCATGCCATTCCAGTTTGAACCCAGCCATATGCAAATCAGTCTTGACCCTGTGCCCTATGGGAACAGTCCAGCCCGAACTGCCAGGCCAGGTCCTCCCTGGACTGGAAACAAGCATCCTAGGACCGGTTTCGGGGTTTCACCCCTCTTCAGCCAGGATAGCTTGACTCCAGCGGCATGGAGAGCACGGGACCCACGTCTGGGCATACCCGTCCCACTCGGGTGACAAATGCAAAAACAACAATTGATGGACAGAATGCAGAACAATGTCATACATTCACCCCAGTACAGAGATCTGGGCCTAAATCCATCGTTTTTGCTGACCATGCCATTCAAGTTTGAACCCAGCCATATGCAAATCAGTCTTGACCCTGTGCCCTATGGGAACAGTCCAGCCCGAACTGCCAGGCCAGGTCCTCCCTGGACTGGAAACAAGCATCCTAGGACCGGTTTTGGGGTTTCACCCATCTTCAGCCAGGATAGCTTGACTCCAGCGGCATGGAGAGCACGGGACCCACGTCTGGGCATACCCGTCCCACTCGGGGTGACAAATGCAAAAACAACAATTGATGGACAGAATGCAGAACAATGTCATACATTCACCCCAGTACAGAGATCTGGGCCTAAATCCATCGTTTTTTTGCTCACCATGCCATTCCAGTTTGAACCCAGCCATATGCAAATCAGTCTTGACCCTGTGCCCTATGGGAACAGTCCAGCCCGAACTGCCAGGCCAGGTCCTCCCTGGACTGGAAACAAGCATCCTAGGACCGGTTTCGGGGTTTCACCCCTCTTCAGCCAGGATAGCTTGACTCCAGCGGCATGGAGAGCACGGGACCCACGTCTGGGCATACCCGTCCCACTCGGGTGACAAATGCAAAAACAACAATTGATGGACAGAATGCAGAACAATGTCATACATTCACCCCAGTACAGAGATCTGGGCCTAAATCCATCGTTTTTTTGCTGACCATGCCATTCAAGTTTGAACCCAGCCATATGCAAATCAGTCTTGACCCTGTGCCCTATGGGAACAGTCCAGCCCGAACTGCCAGGCCAGGTCCTCCCTGGACTGGAAACAAGCATCCTAGGACCGGTTTCGGGGTTTCACCCCTCTTCAGCCAAGATAGCTTGACTCCAGCGGCATGGAGAGCACGGGACCCACGTCTGGGCATACCCGTCCCACTCGGGTGACAAATGCAAAAACAACAATTGATGGACAGAATGCAGAACAATGTCATACATTCACCCCAGTACAGAGATCTGGGCCTAAATCCATCGTTTTTTGCTCACCATGCCATTCCAGTTTGAACCCAGCCATATGCAAATCAGTCTTGACCCTGTGCCCTATGGGAACAGTCCAGCCCGAACTGCCAGGCCAGGTCCTCCCTGGACTGGAAACAAGCATCTTAGGACCGGTTTCGGGGTTTCACCCCTCTTCAGCCAGGATAGCTTGACTCCAGCGGCATGGAGAGCACGGGACCCACGTCTGGGCATACCCGTCCCACTCGGGGTGACAAATGCAAAAACAACAATTGATGGACAGAATGCAGAACAATGTCATACATTCACCCCAGTACAGAGATCTGGGCCTAAATCCATCGTTTTTTGCTCACCATGCCATTCCAGTTTGAACCCAGCCATATGCAAATCAGTCTTGACCCTGTGCCCTATGGGAACAGTCCAGCCCGAACTGCCAGGCCAGGTCCTCCCTGGACTGGAAACAAGCATCCTAGGACCGGTTTCGGGGTTTCACCCCTCTTCAGCCAGGATAGCTTGACTCCAGCGGCATGGAGAGCACGGGACCCACGTCTGGGCATACATGTCCCACTCGGGGTGACAAATGCAAAAACAACAATTGATGGACAGAATGCAGAACAATGTCATACATTCACCCCAGTACAGAGATCTGGGCCTAAATCCATCGTTTTTTGCTCACCATGCCATTCCAGTTTGAACCCAGCCATATGCAAATTAGTCTTGACCCTGTGCCCTATGGGAACAGTCCAGCCCGAACTGCCAGGCCAGGTCCTCCCTGGACTGGAAACAAGCATCCTAGGACCGGTTTCGGGGTTTCACCCTCTTCAGCCAGGATAGCTTGACTCCAGCGGCATGGAGAGCACGGGACCCACGTCTGGGCATACCCGTCCCACTCGGGGTGACAAATGCAAAAACAACAATTGATGGACAGAATGCAGAACAATGTCATACATTCACCCCAGTACAGAGATCTGGGCCTAAATCCATCGTTTTTTTGCTCACCATGCCATTCCAGTTTGAACCTAGCCATATGCAAATCAGTCTTGACCCTGTGCCCTATGGGAACAGTCCAGCCCGAACTGCCAGGCCAGGTCCTCCCTGGACTGGAAACAAGCATCCTAGGACCGGTTTCGGGGTTTCACCCTCTTCAGCCAGGATAGCTTGACTCCAGCGGCATGGAGAGCACGGGACCCACGTCTGGGCATACCCGTCCCACTCGGGTGACAAATGCAAAAACAACAATTGATGGACAGAATGCAGAACAATGTCATACATTCACCCCAGTACAGAGATCTGGGCCTAAATCCATCGTTTTTTTGCTCACCATGCCATTCCAGTTTGAACCCAGCCATATGCAAATCAGTCTTGACCCTGTGCCCTATGGGAACAGTCCAGCCCGAATTGCCAGGCCAGGTCCTCCCTGGACTGGAAACAAGCATCCTAGGACCGGTTTTGGGGTTTCACCCATCTTCAGCCAGGATAGCTTGACTCCAGCGGCATGGAGAGCACGGGACCCACGTCTGGGCATACCCGTCCCACTCGGGGTGACAAATGCAAAAACAACAATTGATGGACAGAATGCAGAACAATGTCATACATTCACCCCAGTACAGAGATCTGGGCCTAAATCCATCGTTTTTTGCTCACCATGCCATTCCAGTTTGAACCCAGCCATATGCAAATCAGTCTTGACCCTGTGCCCTATGGGAACAGTCCAGCCCGAACTGCCAGGCCAGGTCCTCCCTGGACTGGAAACAAGCATCCTAGGACCGGTTTCGGGGTTTCACCCTCTTCAGCCAGGATAGCTTGACTCCAGCGGCATGGAGAGCACGGGACCCACGTCTGGGCATACCCGTCCCACTCGGGTGACAAATGCAAAAACAACAATTGATGGACAGAATGCAGAACAATGTCATACATTCACCCCAGTACAGAGATCTGGGCCTAAATCCATCGTTTTTTGCTGACCATGCCATTCAAGTTTGAACCCAGCCATATGCAAATCAGTCTTGACCCTGTGCCCTATGGGAACAGTCCAGCCCGGACTGCCAGGCCTGGTCCTCCCTGGACTGGAAACAAGCATCCTAGGACCGGTTTCGGGGTTTCACCCCTCTTTAGCCAAGATAGCTTGACTCCAGCGGCATGGAGAGCACGGGACCCACGTCTGGGCATACCCGTCCCACTCGGGGTGACAAATGCAAAAACAACAATTGATGGACAGAATGCAGAACAATGTCATACATTCACCCCAGTACAGAGATCTGGGCCTAAATCCATCTTTTTTGCTCACCATGCCATTCCAGTTTGAACCCAGCCATATGCAAAACAGTCTTGACCCTGTGCCCTATGGGAACAGTCCAGCCCGAACTGCCAGGCCAGGTCCTCCCTGGACTGGAAACAAGCATCTTAGGACCGGTTTCGGGGTTTCACCCTCTTCAGCCAGGATAGCTTGACTCCAGCGGCATGGAGAGCACGGGACCCACGTCTGGGCATACCCGTCCCACTCGGGTGACAAATGCAAAACAACAATTGATGGACAGAATGCAGAACAATGTCATACATTCACCCCAGTACAGAGATCTGGGCCTAAATCCATCGTTTTTTGCTCACCATGCCATTCCAGTTTGAACCCAGCCATATGCAAATCAGTCTTGACCCTGTGCCCTATGGGAACAGTCCAGCCCGAACTGCCAGGCCAGGTCTTTTGCATTTGTCGCCCTAAGTGGGAAGGGTATGCCCAGACGTGGGTCCCGTGCTCACTACACCACTGGATTCAAGCTAGCCTGGCTGAAGAAGGGTGATGCCCTGAAACCGGTCCCAGGATGCTTGTTTCCGGTCCAGGGAGGACCTGGCTTGGCAGTTCGGGCTGGACTGTTCCCACAAGGAACAGGGTCAAGACTGATTTGCATATGGCTGGGTCCAAACTGGGGTGGTGTGGTGAGCAAAAGAATGATGGATTTAACCCAGATCCTTGTGACTGGGGGTGAATGTTTGCATTGTCCAGCATTCCGTCCATCAATTGTTTCTTTTGCATTTGTCGCCCTAAGTGGGAAGGGTATGCCCAGACGTGGGTCCCGTGCTCACTACACCACTGGATTCAAGCTAGCCTGGCTGAAGAAGGGTGATGCCCTGAAACCGGTCCCAGGATGCTTGTTTCCGGTCCAGGGAGGACCTGGCTTGGCAGTTCGGGCTGGACTGTTCCCACAAGGAAGAGGGTCAAGACTGATTTGCATATGGCTGGGTCCAAACTGGGGTGGTGTGGTGAGCAAAAGAATGATGGATTTAACCCAGATCCTTGTGACTGGGGGTGAATGTTTGCATTGTCCAGCATTCCGTCCATCAATTGTTTCTTTTGCATTTGTCGCCCTAAGTGGGAAGGGTATGCCCAGACGTGGGTCCCGTGCTCACTACACCACTGGATTCAAGCTAGCCTGGCTGAAGAAGGGTGATGCCCTGAAACCGGTCCCAGGATGCTTGTTTCCGGTCCAGGGAGGACCTGGCTTGGCAGTTCGGGCTGGACTGTTCCCACAAGAAACAGGGTCAAGACTGATTTGCATATGGCTGAGTCCAAACTGGGGTGGTGTGGTGAGCAAAAGAATGATGGATTTAACCCAGATCCTTGTGACTGGGGGTGAATGTTTGCATTGTCCAGCATTCCGTCCATCAATTGTTTCTTTTGCATTTGTCGCCCTAAGTGGGAAGGGTATGCCCAGACGTGGGTCCCGTGCTCACTACACCACTGGATTCAAGCTAGCCTGGCTGAAGAAGGGTGATGCCCTGAAACCGGTCCCAGGATGCTTGTTTCCGGTCCAGGGATGACCTGGCTTGGCAGTTCGGGCTGGACTGTTCCCACAAGGAACAGGGTCAAGACTGATTTGCATCTGGCTGGGTCCAAACTGGGGTGGAGTGGTGAGCAAAAGAATGATGGATTTAACCCAGATCCTTGTGACTGGGGGTGAATGTTTGCATTGTCCAGCATTCCGTCCATCAATTGTTTCTTTTGCATTTGTCGCCCTAAGTGGGAAGGGTATGCCCAGACGTGGGTCTCGTGCTCACTACACCACTGGATTCAAGCTAGCCTGGCTGAAGAAGGGTGATGCCCTGAAACCGGTCCCAGGATGCTTGTTTCCGGTCCAGGGAAGACCTGGTTTGGCAGTTCGGGCTGGACTGTTCCCACAAGGAACAGGGTCAAGACTGATTTGCATATGGCTGGGTCCAAACTGGGGTGGTGTGGTGAGCAAAGAATGATGGATTTAACCCAGATCCTTGTGACTGGGGGTGAATGTTTGCATTGTCCAGCATTCCGTCCATCAATTGTTTCTTTTGCATTTGTCGCCCTAAGTGGGAAGGGTATGCCCAGACGTGGGTCCCGTGCTCACTACACCACTGGATTCAAGCTAGCCTGGCTGAAGAAGGGTGATGCCCTGAAACCGGTCCCAGGATGCTTGTTTCCGGTCCAGGGAGGACCTGGCTTGGCAGTTCGGGCTGGACTGTTCCCACAAGGAACAGGGTCAAGACTGATTTGCATATGGCTGGGACCAAACTGGGGTGGTGTGGTGAGCAAAAGAATGATGGATTTAACCCAGATCCTTGTGACTGGGGGTGAATGTTTGCATTGTCCAGCATTCCGTCCATCAATTGTTTCTTTTGTACTGTGGAAGTAGGCTGTCCAGCAGGGCCTGGTTCTCCTCAAGGCTGAAGGCTGGGGCTCTCTCCACAGTCTGTGCCATTGCAGGGTCCAGAGGGGCAGAGACAGCAGCAGTGCAGTGGCAGATGTCGTCCTGGAGCATGTAGTGCAGGCAAGTGAGCTCTCAGGGAAACAGCCAGCAATATATATGTGCTGGAGAGGCAGATACTGTCCCTTGTGTCCAAAGTGATAGGTCCAAGTCGTTTGCATCTTCTGAATCTGGCCAATCCATGGAATAGCAGCACCAAAACACGCCCACAGCATCCTTCAAATCTTCAACTTCATGACATACATGATTTTGCAACATTGTTGTGGGTGACCAACTGAATTTCCAGCAACCGACTCGTTCAAAATTCGAAACGCGTCCGTTGCCAGGCAAGGCCATTGTCAATGGGTGTGCACCGATCGGTCCATTGCAGTACAACGCGTACAGGGGTACAACGCGTACCCGCACACATTGAATGCAATGGGCCGGCCGGGGCACCGATCGGTCCATTGCAGTACAACGCGTACAGGGGTACAACGCGTACAGGGGTACAACGCGTACCCGCACACATTGAATGCAATGGGCCGGCCGGGGCACCGATCGGTCCAATGCAGTACAACGCGTACAGGGGTACAACGCGTACAGGGGTACAACGCGTACCCGACACATTGAATGCAATGGGCCGGCCGGGGGCACTGATCGGTCCATTGCTGTTCAACGCATCACTGTACATGTGACTGGCATATGTCAGCATGCCTGTCTCAGATGGACATATGCCAGCCACAGATAGCTCCCAGGGAGTGAGGGGCACACCTACATCACGACAGCCTGTCCAAACTTTATCATAAGGCATGTAAGGCTGTATTTGTGTGTATGTTGGTGTACATGTTGTCCTGTGGGTGTCACCTGTGGGCAGCCACCCCCAGGCTGTGCACGTGTTCATGGGGACAGGATCCTGGGTGTTACGTGTACATGACCACTGTGATGTGCAACTGTTCATATCTGTGCATGTGCCATGGTCACATTTCACAGTGGTGTATGTGTATGTCATGTCACATACCCCGTGAGTCCCATGTGGGACGGTATGTTTGAGCCAGGGTGTCCCAGTGGCACAATAGTGATGGTCCTCCACAGTCTTTGTGCATGTAGTGTTTACAATGTCTCTGATTTCATGTGCACAATGGGAGACAGTCTCCACATCCACGTTGTGTGTGCATGGACTTTGATGTTGTGCGTGTGTGTGTCACAGACGTCCATGTCTGTCCTGCCGTGGCAAGTGGGACCACTACCTGTGGGGGTCATGGTTGTTTTGCTGTGGTGTATACATGATACTCCATGTAATGCCAGTGTCCATGTGGCAATACAGGGTCCCTGGGAATGTACCTGTCGTTGAGCAGTGGTGCCTGGGGCACATCTGTCCTCACATGTCACTGTGGGGGGTGATTGTGACACGGCAGCAGGAGATGGGAACTGTGACACGGCCTCATGATATCCAATGGGCCAACCTGGGACTAATTGATGCCACCTGTTGGACCGTGTTGACAGATGTTGGCCATGTATGTACCATACATGTCCTTACGGAACTGCACACTTCATGTAGTTGTGCCTCATAATGATGTATGTTGGGATATTGAGTGTGTTCAATGCCGCATATGTGGGCTGACTGACAATCTTGCTTACTTCTCCTCTGCACTGCAGGGCTCCTGCTGTCCATCGACCATTCCCAGACCTGGCAACGATGGTGGAACGGGACAGCATCCGACGGTACCGCTTCACCAGGCAGCTGATTGAGGATTTGGCAGTGCAGTTGTCCCCACATTTGCAGCCTGGCCGGCCGTATCCTACAGCGCTGACCCCCAAGGTGAAGGTGATGGCAGCCCTACACTTCTTTGCCACCGGTACCTTCCAACATACTGTGGCGACTGCTGGTGGGATGTCACAGACCATGTTGAGCTGTGTGCTCCGCGATGTTTTGGCGGCAATGTTGCTATTCCTGAACAGGTACATCTATTTCCCTAGACTGCGATGACTCACTGACGTGAAGAGTGACTTTTATGCCCTGGGGAGGATGCTGCATGTCATTGGCTCCATTGATGGGACACATGTGGCTTTGGTACCACCACAGGCCCAGGAGCAGGCCTACAGGAACCGCAAGCACTACCACTCGGTCAATGCACTGGTGGTGTGTCTTGCAGACATGACCATCACACACGTGTGTGCCCGTTTCCCTGGTTCAGCACACGATGCCTTTGTGATGAGGAGTAGTCGCATCCCCAGGATGATGGCACAGATGCAGAACCAGCGTGCCTGGCTTGTCGGTGTGTACTGACTTTGTGCCATTGTGTGTGATCTGATCTGTAGTATTCCGCCCACTTTTCCAAGTCAGCTAATGTGCACTTGTCTGTCCGTAGGTGTCTCGGGATACCCCAACATGCCGTGGTTGCTGACACCCCTCAGGAACCCTGTGACACCAGCCCAGATGCGCTACAATGAGGCACATGGTCGGACCAGGAGAGTTATTGAGCGGACATTTGGTCTCCTGAAGAGCCGCTTCCGCTGCCTGGACAAGACCGGAGGGTCCCTCCCATATGCCCCTGCGAAAGTGTGCAAGATTATCATCGTCTGCTGCATGCTCCACAACCTGGCAGTGCGGAAGGAGTTGCCTCTCATCCAGGATGACAATGACCAACATCCGCCACCTGTGGAGGATCCTGGCCTGGACCACGATGCCAGTGACGATGATGATGATGATGATGAGGGTGATGTCCGCACACAGCTCATCACCAACTTCTTTAGCTGAATGTGAGTATCCTGAGGTGTCATGTCAATGATGTGAGTTGGCATGATATGTGTAGGTGGTGCTCTGGTGCTGTTGGAGTGTGTCCATGGGCTACTTGACTGGATGTGTGTTGCGATGTGTGCTTACAGGTGGGCTGTACTCCCCAACAGTGTTGACATGCTAACTTGGTTCTGGGTGGGTATCTTGTAACATGTATTGTGCATGAGTTTTGCTGTTCTGTCCTGTACTCCATTGCGTTTGACTGTGTGTCATTTCTGTCCTTCACAGGGTACTTTCAGATTCGTTTGGTCAACTGTGTCCACCGACGACGTGATTGCACTTCCAGGCTGGTAGCTGTTGTGTCCCTACAGGTGATGTGCGCCACACCCATGGACTTACTTCCGTCTACAGTTGTTGACTGTGTGCCCGCTGCCAGGTGGGATTACCTTGCATCTGTAGTGGTTACGACATGTTGCAACTGTGTAATAAACCTGTGCTTCACTTTGTGATGTGCGTTGTCTGTGGTCACACATTTGACTGCCATTTGCTTACTGCACCTGTGGGCTACTTGACTACAACTGGGAATGGGTGTGGTGTCTGTGCATTGCACCGTCTTCCCTGGCAACATCAGTGTAGGCAATGAGTCAGATAGCCTAGGTGTGTATGTGTTGTGTAGCCCTGGTGGTGTGTCTCCCTCATATGTGTCACGTTGCCTTTACTCACATGCCTGTGTTGTACTTGCTGTTGCAGTTCGCATACACAGTGTAATTTTGCAGTTCATCATCCCCATAACAGCACCCACGTTGGAATCACAACAGAGGCAAGTATGGTGTATTAGTGTGTTTATTGTGATACATTTGTGTGAATAGTGCATAGGATGGGTAGTGCTGTACATAAATCTTGCAATCAGAAGTTCCTAGGTGAATTGAAAGTCCTGGTAGACAGAATCCCCAGTATCGGGGCCACAGTTGTCTGACACATTGGTCCAACTTGTACTCCCCATGCAATGTGTGGGAGTAGTGTTGCCGTCAACAGGGTGAACAGTCTGTGCACAAAGGTGAACATCCAGAACAGGTTCAGACTTCCTGGGAGTTGCGCTTGGCCATCGGCCTCTCACTTGCCCCTCTTCGGACGACCCCTCTTCTTGGGGGGGCCCTCAAGTACAGGCTGCTGCGGTGCAGGGGACTCTCCGCCAGAGTCATCCTCCCTCCCTGTGGCAGTTGCAGTTTGGGCAGCACCAGATGTTGTTGGCACACAGGGAGGTGTGGACTGGTTGCTGTTCATCTGGCGGAGGCATTGTAAAATGTCCCTGTGCACCGCCGTCATCTCATGCAGTGCATCCCACTTGGACTCCACGCGGGACATGTGTGAGTCCACGCGGGACATGTGTGACTCCACGTGGGACATGTGAGAGTCCAAGCGGGCATGATGGGCAGCCTGCTGCTGTTTCATGTCTCTGAGGAGCCCCACTACCTGGCTGAGGTCTCCGGTGCTGGACTGGTACGCATCAGCTATGCGTACCAGTTGTGGGTCATCATGCACACCAGCAACCTCTGCAAGCAGCGACCTCTGTCTCCCACCCCTCCCACCACCCCTGCTGACATGTGCAGTGCGTGCAGTGGCACGCACAGATGACCCTGGTCCACCTGGTGGTGTCCATGGCCCCAGGTTGGTCCAGGGTCCCTGTGCTGGTGTTGCTCCTTGTTCTGTCCATGTCGGCAGGGATGGTATTTGTGGTGACAGTCGTTGGAGGGGTGGGTGCAGGGGGTGCAGCTGGTGGTCCTGCTGGTGCTGCAGCTGGTGGTCCTGCTGGTGCTGCATGTAGACTTGCACCGGATGTGCCAGGTTGGTCTTCTTCGTCCGAGGAGGGCAGAGGCTGTACGATGCCAGTGAGCTCTGCATCCTCTTGAGCCTGGGACTGGGACTCCTCAGCGTCTGCTGCTTTGTCCCCATCATCACCTGTTTTTGGGAGACACACACAATGTATGTTATGTTTCTGCAGGCATCAATGGTTGACACACATGACAGTTGTGACTGTGCCTCTGGGTGCGGGCCTGTACATTGCATTGTCCTAAGTCGTCACAGTCAGGTGTTGATATTGGTGTGGCACATTGTCCTGCATTATTTGGGCATTTCTATGTATTTTTTGGGGTGTGAACATGGTCTGCATTGGTTGTGTTTGGTTGACAGCCGGCCCTCCTTCCCACCCACCCAGCCAGTCAGTTATCCCACCATGGACTGTGCTTGCATTGCAGGGAGTGGAAGTTGTCTCTCAGGATGTCAGTCAGTGGTGTCCTGCTGTTTGTTGGTGCACAGTTGCCAGCAGGGCCTTGTGCTCCCCACAGCAGTAGCCAGTGTCAGCCATCTTGTGAGTCCTTCTCCACTCCCTGTGATGTGAGCATGGTTCAGGGTGGTGTTGATGGGCCAGTTGTGAGGCTGAGCAATGTCTGTGACTACGACTCCCATCATGCTATTGCCTCCACCCCCTTCCCAGCATGCCCATGCTTCCTTCCTTTTGACTCTGCTTCCCTGTGGGGTGGGCTGGCTGTGCTGACAGGATGGCTGGGAGTGTTGTCCTGGCAGTTGTTTGGCTAAAAGTCCCAAGAGTGTCCCTGTGCTTCACACAACATAACCCAGGGTGGTGGTTCTTTGTGGGATCTTGTGTTAGGATGGGGGGCATTGCATTCTACCAGGTGGGTTCTGTGGAGTTTGTGTTGAGGGGGGTGTGAGGGGAGGTGCTTGTGACTATGGTCAGTGCTGCAAGTCCTCCTTCCCACCCAGCCAGCCAGATATCCCACCATGGAACGTGCTTGCATTGCAGGGAGTGGAAGTTGTCTCTCAGGATGTCAGTCAGTGGTGTCCTGCTGTTTGTTGGTGCACAGTTGCCAGCAGGGCCTTGTGCTCCCCACAGCAGTAGCCAGTGTCAGCCATCTTGTGTGTCCTTATCCACTCCCTGTGATGTGAGCCTGGTTCAGGGTGGTGTTGATGGGCCAGTTGTGAGGCTGAGCAATGTCTGTGACTACGACTCCCATCATGCTATTGCCTCCACCCCCTTCCCAGCATGCCCATGCTTCCTTCCTTTTGACTCTGCTTCCCTGTGGGGTGGGCTGGCTGTGCTGACAGGATGGCTGGGAGTGTTGTCCTGGCAGTTGTTTGGCTAAAAGTCCCAAGAGTGTCCCTGTGCTTCACACAACATAACCCAGGGTGGTGGTTCTTTGTGGGATCTTGTGTTAGGATGGGGGCATTGCATTCTACCAGGTGGGTTCTGTGGAGTTTGTGTTGAGGGGGTGTGAGGGGAGGTGCTTGTGACTATGGTCAGTGCTGCAAGTCCTCCTTCCCACCCACCCAGCCAGTCAGTTATCCCACCATGGACTGTGCTTGCATTGCAGGGAGTGGAGGTTTTCTCTCAGGATGTCAGTCAGTGGTGTCCTGCTGTTTGTTGGTGCACAGTTGCCAGCAGGGCCTTGTGCTCCCCACAGCAGTAGCCAGTGTCAGCCATCTTGTGTGTCCTTATCCACTCCCTGTGATGTGAGCCTGGTTCAGGGTGGTGTTGATGGGCCAGTTGTGAGGCTGAGCAATGTCTGTGACTACGACTCCCATCATGCTATTGCCTCCACCCCCTTCCCAGCATGCCCATGCTTCCTTCCTTTTGACTCTGCTTCCCTGTGGGGTGGGCTGGCTGTGCTGACAGGATGGCTGGGAGTGTTGTCCTGGCAGTTGTTTGGCTAAAAGTCCCAAGAGTGTCCCTGTGCTTCACACAACATAACCCAGGGTGGTGGTTCTTTGTGGGATCTTGTGTTAGGATGGGGGGCATTGCATTCTACCAGGTGGGTTCTGTGGAGTTTGTGTTGAGGGGGGGTGTGAGGGGAGGTGCTTGTGACTTCTATTGCTGCTTTTTACTTGATCACGCCACGCTGCTTACTTTACTCAGGTGCTCTCCCCATTATTGCTATTTTGCACATTGCTTTTTATACATTGGCTCCTTTTTAAAATGGTTAGTATGTTTTTTTAATATGAAAACCTGATTTTGATGTGTGGGACTCTTACCTGTTCCGTATTTTGAATCCCTGCTCTGAGGCTTCCCCGGTCCGCCGCGGCTTGTGCCGATTGTAGCGGAGGGAAGACCTCGCGTTAGACAGTATTTCCGGATACTCCGGATACTCACTTCCGCCCTGGTTAGCGGTCCAGATTCCAGACGTACCTATTTAGAGGCACGCTGGAGAGGACGCGCAGCGGTCTTCTATTGCTGCTTTTTACTTGATCACGCCACGCTGCTTACTTTACTCAGGTGCCCTCCACATTATTGCTATTTTGCACATTGCTTTTTATACATTGGCTCCTTTTTAAAATGGTTAGTATGTTTTTTTTAATATGAAAACCTGTTTTGATGTGTGGGACTCTTACCT
This sequence comes from Calotriton arnoldi, assembly GCA_963921515.1. Lineage (NCBI taxonomy): Eukaryota > Metazoa > Chordata > Amphibia > Caudata > Salamandridae > Calotriton > Calotriton arnoldi. The sequence goes on along the minus strand of CAWUFW010015142.1, from coordinate 294,877 downwards.
GTTCCGTATTTTGAATCCCTGCTCTGAGGCTTCCCCGGTCCGCCGCGGCTTGTGCCGATTGTAGCGGAGGGAAGACCTCGCGTTAGACAGTATTTCCGGATACTCCGGATACTCACTTCCGCCCTGGTTAGCGGTCCAGATTCCAGACGTACCTATTTAGAGGCACGCTGGAGAGGACGCGCAGTGGTCTTCTATTGCTGCTTTTTACTTGATCACGCCACGCTGCTTACTTTACTCAGGTGCTCTCCCCATTATTGCTATTTTGCACATTGCTTTTTATACATTGGCTCCTTTTTAAAATGGTTAGTATGTTTTTTTTAATATGAAAACCTGATTTTGATGTGTGGGACTCTTACCTGTTCCGTATTTTGAATCCCTGCTCTGAGGCTTCCCCGGTCCGCCGCGGCTTGTGCCGATTGTAGCGGAGGGAAGACCTCGCGTTAGACAGTATTTCCGGATACTCCGGATACTCACTTCCGCCCTGGTTAGCGGTCCAGATTCCAGACGTACCTATTTAGAGGCACGCTGGAGAGGACGTGCAGCGGACGCGCGCAGCGGGCGCGCCGCTGGCGCGCCAAAGGCGCGCCGAAGGCAAGCTTGTCTGCGCCCGTCCGCACCTGGTCCGGGCCTAGGACCAGAAAACCTGGTCCATATACCGAAGATACGATAAGGTTACATTACCCGGGAGAGAGCTTAAGAGCGCTTTGTTCGCCTAGACGACAGGCTTGCAAGGTATTTACAGGAGAGGATTTAATAAAATCTGAATGCTCACAATGCCTGGTATGCAATATAAAAATACAAAAGTCCTTAAATGCTACATCGAATTTACACAATAAAGTTTCTTCTTCAAATTTAGTGTTCAGTGAACTACAGCTAGCTCTTATTAATGCTAGGTCACTTATTAAACATAGCTATGAAATCGCCGATTTTATTACTGACAACAATATTGATATACTGTTTATAACAGAAACATGGGGCAATGCCACCTCTGATCCTGATTTTAATATTGCTGTCCCTGATGGCTATAAAGTATTTAGACACGACAGACAATTGATTAGAGGTGGTGGTCTTGCTGTAATACATAGAATGGAGCTAAGCTCTCACTGCTCAATTGTCGGTTCATCGGACTGCGAGGCTTTCCTTTTTAAAATTTCAACACAGGGACAACACACAATTAATGGTCTACTGATCTACCGCCCTCCCGGTCCTAGAACGACCTTTTTGGCTAACTTAAATTCACTTTTAGAGCTAAGTCTCCAATTTAATTCTTTTACGTTGTTGGGTGACTGGAACTTTCATTTAGAAGCGTTGGAAGATAAAGACACAAAGGAATTATTGGAATTGACTTCTGAACTAGGTCTCAAACAGCTTATCCAAAAACCTACGCATCTAGCAGGACATACTCTAGATGGTCTTTTCTCTAACAATCCCGCTATCTCCAACATATCTACTCTTCCCCTAACTTGGTCTGACCATCACGCTATTTTTTTTAGTTATACGCTCCCTCGATCTAATCCCACCAGCACGGTCCACGCCAGGACCATTGCTAGATCCTGGCACAAAATTGATCCTTTGTTGCTTGTGGACTATTTAGCCCGAACCCAGCCGGACTTGGAGCTAGAGGCAGAATCCTCAGCCATAAACTATACTACATGGTTAGACTCTAATTGTTCGAAACTTGCTCCTATTACAATGATCAATAAAAATAGGAAAACACCTTCAGCTCCGTGGTTTTCAGAGGCCCTTAGATTAGACAAACAGGCGTGCAGAAGGCAAGAAAGAAAATGGCGAAAACATTATGAAGCACCAGAGAAGGACAAGTACAAAGCTTTGCTCTTAGATTTTAAAAGAAAGCTGATTTCTGAGAAAAGCCAATATTACACATCGCAGATAGAAAAAGCTGGGAATTCCAGCAAACAACTCTTTCAAACTGTAAAACTTTTGACCTCAGGTATGAAAGAGGAGTCTGCGAATCATAGTCAAGATTTTTGTGATATTCTTGCTCATACTTTTAAATCTAAGGTAGATCAAATTTTTAACCAATTTGCCCACTCTAAGTCACACATTAATATAGAGCAAGAAGACACTGCCAATCTGTCTTTTTTTAATTTTACTCCCACATCAGCAATTCAAATAGCTAAATTTATTTCCATGGCCAAATCAGGTTCACCAGAAGATCCTTGTCCCCTTAGAATTTTACATAGTATTAGCCAATTCATGGGACCTTATTTGTCCAAGCTGTTTAACCAGATGATTTTACAAGGATCTTTCCCCACTATATGGAAACAGGCTTGTATTTTGCCTCTTCTAAAAAAAGCTAATTTGAATTCAACTGACCCTGCCAATTATCGACCTATCGCAAGACTTCCTTTGCCTGCAAAGATAATTGAGAACATTTTAAATGCAGAACTCTCTACCTTTATTGCGGACAGCCAAGTTTTAGATCATAGCCAGTTCGGTTTTAGAGCCAATCATAGTACGGAAACGGCTTTGATTAAAACCACGGAAGAAATTCGATCCTCTTTGGATTGCGGTGGGTCAGCAGTTCTTATACTGCTGGACCTATCCGCAGCATTTGATACTGTTGACCATGCTCTTCTGGTCCAGCGACTAAAAACAATAGGGATAGGAGGAGCAGCCCTCTCCCTGTTGACATCTTTTTATCAGAAAGATCCCAATCTGTCCACCTAGGCAAATTTAAGTCGGCACCTTTTATACTGCCGTGCGGGGTCCCCCAGGGCTCATCGTTGAGACCTACGCTTTTTAACATTTACGTGGCAGAATTGGCACCATTGATTAGAAGTTTTAATTTGATCCCTACCACCTACGCCGATGATACCCAGTTGGTAATCTCGACAATAGATAAGGATATTAATCATTCTCAAAAACTTCACGATTGTATGATTAAGTTAAGAAGCTGGATGAGCAATCACTGCTTGAAATTGAACTCAAGCAAGACGGAAGTGATCATGTTTGGTAATCTCTTTCCACCTTGGTCCCCTGAGTGGTGGCCAGACAATCTCGGCCCCCACCTTCACCTGTAATTAAAGCTAAAAATCTTGGAGTTATTATAGACGACAAACTGAGCCTGAAACCCCAAGTGTCCACAGTGGTGTCTTCCACATACTTCATGATTAAAACCTTAAAAAAAATACTTTCTTTTATTCCTAAAGAATCGAGACAGACAGTGGTGACCTCTCTAGTCTTATCAAAACTTGACTATTGCAATGGCCTTTATATTAACATTCAATCCTCTCTCCTTAGAAAATTGCAAATGGTACAAAATGCTGCAGCAAGACTCATATTGGACATCCCCAAGTATCAGTCAGTTGCAAAAGGGATTCAGGACCTGCATTGGCTGCCAGTCGGTCAGCGGGTAAAATTTAAGGCGCTTTGTATCGCTCACAAGGCCCTTCACAAAGAAGGTCCGAAATTTCTATGGGACCTTTTCAGGTGGTATTCCCCCAATAGATCTTTACGATCGGCAAATTAAAATTTCATGCCTACTGTCAGAATTAAAAAACGAATTGGGGTGGGAGGAGCTTTAGTTACAATACCATAAAGGAATGGAACTCCCTCCCATTTTATCTTAGGAAAATTCCCTCCCTCCTGGAGTTCAGAAAGCAACTAAAGACATGGATCTTTTAGGATCAGTGGTTTGTAACGTAATATGGAGACCGGAAGCGCCAAGACACCTAAGGGTATATGTGCGCTATACAAGTCATAATAACATAACATAACATAACTATGGTCAGTGCTGCAAGTCCTCCTCCCACCCACCCAGCCAGTCAGTTATCCCACCATGGACTGTGCTTGCATTGCAGGGAGTGGAAGTTGTCTCTCAGGATGTCAGTCAGTGGTGTCCTGCTGTTTGTTGGTGCACAGTTGCCAGCAGGGCCTTGTGCTCTCCACAACAGTAGCCAGTGTTAGCCATCTTGTGTGTCCTTATCCACTCCCTGTGATGTGAGCCTGGTTCAGGGTGGTGTTGATGGGCCAGTTGTGAGGCTGAGCAATGTCTGTGACTACGACTCCCATCATGCTATTGCCTCCACCCCCTTCCCAGCATGCCCATGCTTCCTTCCTTTTGACTCTGCTTCCCTGTGGGGTGGGCTGGCTGTGCTGACAGGATGGCTGGGAGTGTTGTCCTGGCAGTTGTTTGGCTAAAAGTCCCAAGAGTGTCCCTGTGCTTCACACAACATAACCCAGGGTGGCGGTTCTTTGTGGGATCTTGTGTTAGGATGGGGGGCATTGCATTCTACCAGGTGGGTTCTGTGGAGTTTGTGTTGAGGGGGTGTGTGAGGGGAGGTGCTTGTGACTATGGTCAGTGCTGCAAGTCCTCCTTCCCACCCACCCAGCCAGTCAGTTATCCCACCATGGATTGTGCTTGCATTGCAGGGAGTGGAAGTTGTCTCTCAGGATGTCAGTCAGTGGTGTCCTGCTGTTTGTTGGTGCACAGTTGCCAGCAGGGCCTTGTGCTCCCCACAGCAGTAGCCAGTGTCAGCCATCTTGTGTGTCCTTATCCACTCCCTGTGATGTGAGCCTGGTTCAGGGTGGTGTTGATGGGCCAGTTGTGAGGCTGAGCAATGTCTGTGACTACGACTCCCATCATGCTATTGCCTCCACCCCCCTTCCCAGCATGCCCATGCTTCCTTCCTTTTGACTCTGCTTCCCTGTGGGGTGGGCTGGCTGTGCTGACAGGATGGCTGGGAGTGTTGTCCTGGCAGTTGTTTGGCTAAAAGTCCCAAGAGTGTCCCTGTGCTTCACACCACATAACCCAGGGTGGTGATTCTTTGTGGGATCTTGTGTTAGGATGGGGGGCATTGCATTCTACCAGGTGGGTTCTGTGGAGTTTGTGTTGAGGGGGTGTGTGAGGGGAGGTGCTTGTGACTATGGTCAGTGCTGCAAGTCCTCCTTCCCACCCACCCAGCCAGTCAGTTATCCCACCATGGACTGTGCTTGCATTGCAAGGAGTGGAGGTTGTCTCTCAGGATGTCAGTCAGTGGTGTCCTGCTGTTTGTTGGTGCACAGTTGCCAGCAGGGCCTTGTGCTCCCCACAGCAGTAGCCAGTGTCAGCCATCTTGTGTGTCCTTATCCACTCCCTGTGATGTGAGCCTGGTTCAGGGTGGTGTTGATGGGCCAGTTATGAGGCTGAGCAATGTCTGTGACTACGACTCCCATCATGCTATTGCCTCCACCTCCCTTCCCAGCATGCCCATGCTTCCTTCCTTTGACTCTGCTTCCCTGTGGGGTGGGCTGGCTGTGCTGACAGGATGGCTGGGAGTGTTGTCCTGGCAGTTGTTTGGCTAAAAGTCCCAAGAGTGTCCCTGTGCTTCACACAACATAACCCAGGGTGGTGGTTCTTTGTGGGATCTTGTGTTAGGATGGGGGACATTGCATTCTACCAGGTGGGTTCTGTGGAGTTTGTGTTGAGGGGGGGTGTGAGGGGAGGTGCTTATGACTATGGTCAGTGCTGCAAGTCCTCCTTCCCACCCACCCAGCCAGTCAGTTATCCCACCATGGACTGTGCTTGCATTGCAGGGAGTGGAAGTTGTCTCTCAGGATGTCAGTCAGTGGTGTCCTGCTGTTTGTTGGTGCACAGTTGCCAGCAGGGCCTTGTGCTCCCCACAGCAGTAGCCAGTGTCAGCCATCTTGTGAGTCCTTCTCCACTCCCTGTGATGTGAGCATGGTTCAGGGTGGTGTTGATGGGACAGTTGTGGGGGTGACCAATATCAGTGACTGCCACTCCCATCATGCTATTGCCTCCACCCCACTTGCCAGCATTCCCAAACTTACTTGCTTTTGTGGGGAGTTCAGTATGTGTGGGTGTGTGAGCAATGGCAAGATGGCTGACAGTGGTGTCCTGCTGTTGGTTGGTGTGCAGTTCCCAGCATGCCCTTGTGCTCCCCACGACACAGCAACAGTGTCAGACATCTTTGATGGGCCTTTCCACTCTCTGTGGGATGTGCATGCGTGAGTGTGAGCTTGCTGGGCCATCTGGTGGGGGATGTAGAGCTGTGACTACGACTCCCATCATGCTATTGCCTCCACCCCCTTCCCAGCATGCCCATGCTTCCTTCCTTTTGACTCTGCTTCCCTGTGGGGTGGGCTGGCTGTGCTGACAGGATGGCTGGGAGTGTTGTCCTGGCAGTTGTTTGGCTAACAGTCCCAAGAGTGTCCCTGTGCTTCACACAACATAACCCAGGGTGGTGGTTCTTTGTGGGATCTTGAGTTAGGATGGGAGGCATTGCATTCTACCAGGTGGGTTCTGTGGAGTTTGTGTTGAGGGGGGGTGTGAGGGGAGGTGCTTGTGACTATGGTCAGTGCTGCAAGTCCTCCTTCCCACCCAGCCAGCCAGATATCCCACCATGGACTGTGCTTGCATTGCAGGGAGTGGAAGTTGTCTCTCAGGATGTCAGTCAGTGGTGTCCTGCTGTTTGTTGGTGCACAGTTGCCAGCAGGGCCTTGTGCTCCCCACAGCAGTTGCCAGTGTCAGCCATCTTGTGAGTCCTTCTCCACTCCCTGTGATGTGCGCATGGTTCATGGTGGTGTTGATGGGACAGTTGTGGGGGGAGCAATATGTGTGACTGCGACTCCCATGATGCTATTGGCTACACTGACTTGGCCAGCATACACAGAATTCCTTCCTTTGAGTGGTCTTCACTGTGTGTTGGTGTTGTTGTGGTGGCTACATGTCTGGATGTGTTTGTTAGTTCTATTTGTGCCACTGCCTAGCTGTAGTTGTAGTTGTGTTTGTACATGTGATGGCACAGTTGGATGTAACTTTTTTGATGGCATGTGTTGTGTTTATCTGACTGACATACACATTTTGGGATGATTCTGTTCTGGTTGCTGTGTAATTGCTATGAGTGCATGGTTTGACTCTCCCTTGACAGTGATGTGTGTGTGTTTTGTGGCAGAATATTGTGTACATTTGTTGTGTACTCACCAGGCTCTGGGATGTTCTCTAGTCCATATACGCTCACTGGCGGAAGGATGGCCCGCACCTTCTCCTCCCAGGGCCTGAGGTATATTGGCTTGGCAGGAGGGCCACTGCCGGTGTATTGGCTGATGATGTAGTCTTTCTTGAGCAGGTCCCGTACCCTCCTGCGCACGTCATACCACCTGTTCTGGATGTCGCTCTTTGTGCGCAGACATGGTGATTGTGCGTTCACCCTGTTGATGATCCTCTCCCACATCTTGGTTTTCTGGGAGATGGGGGTCTGTTGGACCAGTGTGCCAAACAGCTGTGGCTCTACCCTGAGGATCTCGTCTACCATGACTTCCAATTCACAATCTAGGAACTTGTGATTCTTCTTGGGGGGCATGGTGATGGGTGGTGATGGTGAGTGATGTGTGTGTTGGTGTGCAGGTGAGGGTGTGTGAGTGTGTGTTTTGCTGGGTGTATGTGAGGTAGGTATTTGTTGGTGTGCTGATGGTGTGTGGCTTGTGTGAGGGATGAGCTGTGGGTGTGTGGTTGCTGTCTCTTGGGTGCTGGCAGTGGAATGGCATTTGCAAAGGATCATGGTTGTGATTTGTGTCCTTTATATGGGTGGAGTTGTGGGTGTGTCTTTGTTCTCTGTCCCCACCCCCCAGTATTTATTGGCTTAGTAATTGCTTGTTTGGCCTTTTTTTGTGTGATTTTTCCTTTGTACTGTCTGTGCATGTTGGAAACGTTCTTGTGACCGAGTCGGACCCTGCATTTGTCTCGTACGGTATTCTCCGTTTCGTTCACGCTGTGTTTGTGCAGTTTTCTATACTGCGTACGCGTCGGTCGCGGTGTTTTGTGTTGCTTCGGCTCGGTTTTGTATGCGTGTCGGTCGTACGGCTTGTCCTCCGTCCGACTCGCTCGTGGTTTTCCCGCCTTGCATCGTACTTTGCGGTTTGGAGTTCGCGTGTACGTTTCGGTCGGATTTGTTCCGGGTGCGTGTCAGTCGGTTGGATTCGTGTGTTTTTCCGACCGGATTGCTGTTTTCCGTACGGATCGGTCGTTCGACTTGGGTTCGGTACGTGTCGGTCGGATTTTGCACGCATTGCATCGTACTTGGCGTGTCGGGCGCCACAGGTACGTGTCGGTCGGTATAATTTCCGGCTCCGAGTCGGTCGGTGCTTTTTCCGGCCCGAATCGGAATCGACCCCTAAGTTGCAATAAGACCTAATACAGACATCTACGTCAACATGCCTCGTCAAGAGCAAAATCCGATTTCAGCAAATCCCGATGCAATTCCAACAATTGATCGAACTGCTTCTGGCTATTTCATGAACTTTGATACGTTTTCACTGGATCCAAGCGAACCGGAAACGACACCAGCCAAAAAATCACTCCAACAGAAACTCATTGACTTTTTGAACTTTTTTAGAAAGACCTACCTGGTGTCACCTTGGATAGAACTATGGTATATCGCTGGGATTTTATTTTTCATTTTCTGGCTAGGTTTAATAATAACTTTTAGTATGCTTATTAATGGACGATACCTCCAGCAAAGCTCTACAGCCCAAAGAGTCAATTTGATGTTAAAACCACACCAGTCTTCACATCGTGAACCAAGAGACTTGTCTTCAGTGAACATTACAGCAGTTCCTATACCGGACGGTATAGTATGGGACAAGATTGATTATGATGTATTCGGTCCGACTGAACTTTTAAAGCTAAAACATGTGTTTAAAATTTCTTTAAGTGATATCATTACCTCCAGTACATTTTCTGATGATTGGGACACTGAAACTGTAAATGCTATGATGTCTGATTTAGAAAAAACTGCTGCATTTCCGAACAATGAAATGTTAGAAGGTACTTCAGACTATGATACATTGTACTGTTACCAACATTTTGGTCATCATTTCTTACACAAATCTATAACACCAAGAAAGGTATTTGAATACCACCAGTGGGAACACTGCCCAACACCTCCAAAAGGTAGTTCACAAGCATTTGCACAGAAATTCACATACTTCTCAGGGTTTAACACATCCGACCCGAAGTCATTTTATTATAAAGTGGAGAAAAATTCAGCTCAGAAAATTATGTTAACAAACACCAAACATATTTACTCTGCATCCTTTCTGAACCAGTTGTCTAAACAGGGTTTCGATCTCTGGAAAGACACAATAGATTCCAAATCAATCTGGGGTTCTAGGGACTGGCAAGTCCAGGGAATAGAAGCACTTTTTAGAGCATGCATCATTCCGCAGCAGATTTTATTTCTGAATAAAACTGTGCAACAGACATCCTGTCTTGGATTAGCCAAAGGCAAGGAAATGAACACACCGGGGTTTCCAACACCATCGCAGATGGGTGGGGGGCAGAATTCAACTACACAAGGGGTAGAATTAGATGACATTTTCCAGTACAACAGGTCAGATCCTGATTGGACAGAATGGCTGGTTTGGCCCATTGACACAAACACCTGTTAACAGAGATTTATGAATACAACCAAAGGGTTTAGTATCCATAGGCCAGATCCACGCTATGTACAAAGACAACACCCAGGGGTAGTGACATCGTATAGTGTTGGGAAGTTGTGCCTTGATTGGCTAGAAACCTCAACACTCACAGAAGTGAAGCACCACTTGACCTTACTGACATCTGACATGGATCTTAGGGATTTTCTATTAGGACCCAGGAAACAACGTCAGAAACGTTTCATATATGCAGGCCTTTATGCCTACTATAATGAAAACTGGAAAATATCCCAACAAGAGGCCGCAGAAAGGATACGGGAAATAGACCGTATTAACTTAGAAAAAGCATTAGCTGTAGTGGATAATGGGTTAACTACTTTGAACTCCAGGATTTACTCCTAAGGCAACATTGTGTCCTCGGCAATCGACATATTAGAACAGGATCTGGCCTTGTTACAACACGGGCAATCTCAGCTACGTTCTATTATGATGTTAAGCTGGTCGCTGCAATCTTTGCGTGCAGGCTATGTGCCATGGCGTTTTATAAACACCACGTCTCTGTTTTCAGTATACAATCTAACTGATAAACAGACAGAAATGGCACAAAGGGGAGCCAAATAAACAATGCTGCGTATTGAGAAACTGGAAAGGTTACCATTCACTGTAGCCGAATCACCATCAACAGAATGGCTAATTCATGGCCAAATCACTCTGCCGGTCACTACATTTCAGTTTCAATATTGCCTTGAGCAAAGGCAGGCCGGCAAATATGTGAAAATGGGTAAGGGATACATCAAGAAAACTTGGGAGTTACCATATAGATACTGATGCCGGAATGGGGATCGAGAAGTGTATCTGAGTGGTACAAACTGCAAGAACGCTTTGAGCGGTTCTCTCATGTGTCAGGATATTTCTCTACACGGAGCCTGCAGTGGTTCAGTGGCGAACTTATCTTGTCACATGTCAGGGACCCCAGCGGCCATGATCACGCCGGTTTTCCAGCTGCTCTCGAATGGGAGTTATTTAATGCTAAATGATCAAGGTTGTTGTGGGATGCTTCCGGGCGTCGCATATCTAGTAACTGTTAACTCCAAGGTTACTTGCTGTATGCAAGTATTGTTTCCGCCACTGAACACAGTCAGGGAGGCGCCGTTATGGCCTTCGCTGAATGTTTCTTTTATACAGTTTGATACTCTGAGCAGATTGAAAGCCATGCTTTTACAGCAACCCATGCCCTTAACCTCCGCTCGAGAAACCTATGAACTTCAAGTTGCAAGGACCTCGACTGAGATACAGGCACTCATACGTACAAACTGCCCCATTCATTTCGCAGAAATGGTGGAACGTATCTTCAATATGTCTGATACGAGCGGAATTGTACACCTATTTAAGACCATAGGGTCCGGACTGTTAAGCACCTTTCAGACAGTCCTCGGAGTAATCCCAAATTTTATATACTCCGTATTGGGAAGCGTATTTGGAGGATTCCCGCTCATCCTGTTCCTAATCGCAGGAATCCTGATTGTAATATTGCTGCTACGCAATGGACGGCCCACTTCCCGAGGGAATGGTGAACACGCTCCTGGAGCGGAAATACCGTGAACGCATGGTACAACTTCTGGGCATTTCTTGCCTGCGAGAACTCAATGCCTCCTGGTTTCTATCATTTAGACCAGTCTGGATAGACTGCATCTTACCTGTGCTTCGATGCCTGTTCTGCGGAGAAGAATGCACGTTGGATCTATGTCTAACTTTTCCATCAGATGCGCCTCCAGACACGGATGCAATGCTGGACCCCGTAAAGGCCCACGCTCTGCGTTGTCCTCAACGGCTTCCGATTCTGATGAATGCATTCCTGGAGAATCCACAGGTGCCGTTTGCTCCTGCTGGGTTAGGTGACTCCTCCACAGGCACCCAGGTTACAACTGCCGCACAAGCAACAGCAGCACCGACTGTTGGCAATACTACATTCCATCTATGTGCGATTGACGTTCTCTGTGAGGCGTTGGATTTGTCATCTACAGCAGCTGACACCGATAATATTGAGCTTCCCAGCCAGGACGCATAATCTTGAATTGGCTCATCGTGTCCTGGGAAAGAATTCGGCTTCTTCACTCGTTTCAAAATAAACGATCTAAATTTGGAACATTTTCTTACATTGACACTTTCGCTTGAAAAAAGCATGGCCTTCTCCTGCTTATGGTAATACAACTTCTATAGAGAGGCGATATTGACTTTTAAGTGGCAACTAGAAAAAGCTGAATTTAAAAAAAAAAAATTTATTAAGCACCCAAACATTTTAACGATTTTTTAGAACCATGTTTTTACTTGCTTTTAAAAATATTTTTAAATTGTCCCGATTTTAAGTATGGTCATTAATTATCCAGTTTGGAAGAGGAGTGGGTGTTATATCCCGCATAGATGCCCTAATGTAGATCCGTTCGTACATGCCCTAAAATGGACGTATTCATATTTACCCTAATATGGTCATATTCGTACTTGCCCAATTATGGTCATGGCCGCATATGCCCAATTATGGTCACAACTGTACATGTTCTATTATAGTATGATTCCTCATATAGGCATGATCTTTCACCTACATTGGTCCCAGCTAGTACACAACGAGCTCTGAGGGCTGAACGTTATCTATCCTGTGGTTTTGAATGCAGCAGGGTTCTTCCAAACACAGGCCCACACTGTACTCATTAATTATGCATGGCTTTCTAAGAATACACCACCGGCATAATATGTATGTACAAAGTTCACCCCTGACGTCTTCCTCATGTCCAATACAACCCATACTGAGGACCGAGACTCCTTAGGGTATAAATACACCACATCTTGCCCCGGTAAGGCAGAGGGAACCGAGACTTCCATGCTGACACACTGACCAGAGATGCTGAGGCTCCTGCATGCAGTCGCTCCAGCTGACAGCGGTCTGACACAGCCCTGACGGGGTGTCCAACTCGAGACCAGGACGGGGTCCCACACTCTCTCTATTCAGGTATGGGGGTTCGACTAAATCCTAGAAGGATTCTTGGCTCTTAGCTTTTAGACCTACACACTTATGCTAGGTACACTCAGGTACATCTAGTTAGGCATCGTAGGAGTACGCGCACTTGCATAATGCTTTTATATTCATGTATGTATCCATGATTATCGCAATATGGTAGAACTGTTCTATCCCTTTGCTTTTATCGTACTGCTGATAATATATCTCTGCTATTGTCTGCTGGTTACCGCAGCACATATATTTTACACTAGAATAACAACTGTTCAATAAATACTTATTGAAACGCCCGACTGTTTATTCTGTGTAACTCTCTGAGACAAACCTAATAAGTGAGCACGAGTGACTGAGCGAAAGGTAGTATATTGTTTCCACGATTCTGAGGAATTTGGGTTGTCATGATCTAAGGTTGCCAGAAACTAATCTCTCCCCGTTAAGAGGAGACACTAGTGGCACTGCGAGCTAGCTAATGCAAAACTAGGCTAACATATACGGTGGGGGTGCTCGGAGTCAGTCTGCCACCAAGCCCGCAGTATATGTTATCCAAACACGCAGGTCCCGCAGGGGTACTATAGGAGCTACACGACAGTCACTCGTAAACTCACTCATAAACTCACTCACCCTTCCCATCTCCCCGGTAAATTGTGATAAATGTTTATTTATTGGTTAGTGTAACTTTCTGTGAAGTACTATCTAGGCATGGGTCTATGCTGTTTATTATTTATTTGTTTATTTACAATAAAAACAGAATGATGTGGTCAAATAATGTTTTTCTAGCCATGCTACTTATTAAATAGCACGATTTAAAAAAGTGTTTGCTAGAATTGCCATATTGAAATGTTTAAATGGAGGCAATAAATTGTGGATCAAGTTGTAATGCGCAGTGTTTTGTAAGCACTGTACTCTAGAGACCCGGCGGACAGCAAGGAACTCAGGCCATCTGAACAAAGTCTTGAAGAACCAGAAGTTAACTCTTAACCAGTACTTTTGACCAATCAACGGTGTTTGGACAGAATACCCAAAAAAAAAAAATATTGTGATACTAACATATTGAGCCAAGAATATTGGAACATCAAAATTATCATCGAGAGGAATATTAAAGGTAAAAATATCATTTTTAGGGCCATATTCTCAAGAACGGCGATAATGTTATCGCCGCTTTAGCGGCAGGAAACTGCCGCTAAAGCGGCGATAAAGGGCTTTATCGCCACTTTAGCGGCAGTTTCCTGCCGCTAAAGCGGCGATAATGTTATCGCCGTTCTTGAGAATATGGCCCTTAGTGTTGTTTTTAATTTCATTGTAAAAAATATAGATGTAGTAAATATCATTGTATGTAATATCGTTTGTAAGTGTTAATTAGTATGTAATTTATTGTACTCTTTTTTATTGATCTGGTTTTTTATATTTGTGTTTTTAGTAAGGTGTTTTTTTAGATATGAAAATGTTGAAATTTGTATATTTAGATGGTTTTTATGGATATAAATAATTGTTTAATCATTTTTTTTTAGTAGCAGGATATTAGACTTTTAGGGGATAAGGGTGGGGAGTGTTTTAAAAAATGTATATTTAAGTTAAAATTTATGTTATTAATTTTGAAAATGGTCAAATTCATTACATTAATTTTTAATATGTATTTAGATATATGTTAATTTACAAATTATAATTTCCATTTTAATTAATATATTTTAATTTAAAATACAAAATGTAAAATATACAGCTAAGTGTTCATTTAAATAAAATAAAAATTAGTCTTTTTAAATTTAAACATTTTACAATTTTTGCAAAAAATAAGTTTAAATTGTAGAAAATTTTATATTTACAAAATTGTAAAATTTACATGTTTTTATATTTTATAATTTTTAGATTGAGAATAAAAGTTTATTATTTTATGGTTTAAAGTTTAGAAATGTTAGAAAACATTATTAATAATGGGCATAGGCTAGTGATATCAATTTTTTTATTTCAAAGGCAAATTGGCTGTTTGTAGAATATTCTACACTCAGTGAAGATTTTTGGAGTAGTCTCCTTGTACATTGATTGAAATGATAGTAACAGCTTTGTATGGCTATGTGGGGGTATATTTTTAGAATGGTTTGAATCAAGGCTTGCTCAAAGTCTATGATGACTGTTTTTGGGGTAGTAATTATTTGTTTTGTGTTTGCTATGGTTTAGGAGCTCATAGTAAGTGCTGCTTTGTTTATTTCGTAGTAGAGCATATTTAAATATTTGTGTTTTGATATGTACCATGTATGGTGTATAGCTGAGTGAATGGTTTGGGGCACATTTTGAAGGTCCCATCCATCATCCACATGTCACACTGTCTCAGTTTTAGTAAGTTATCTGCTGTAGAGAATATTAGCATTCGCTTTTCGTTATTTAGGTTGTCATGCAAAAGGAAAGGTTCTTCATTATGTGTAATTGTTAAGTGTTCAGGTATGTGTAGGTCTTGCTATCTTCTAGGGGCAGGTAGGATATCGCTGGAGACTTTTTTAGCTCGTGCAATTGAACATTTTAAAGTGGGGATAGGTGGAAGTTGGCCTGTTATGTGTTTGAAGACTTAAGGTAGTATATCTTTAAAGATTTTGCTTGTGAGTTCGTGGCAGCTAGTGCTAGACTCTCTCTTTTATCTTGCAATATCTCTCTTATTTCTATTTATGTTACATTTGGGAGTGGTTGTGCTCTTTTACATAAATTACAACATACTATTTTGTAGTTGCCCTCCCATAGCATGCATTGGAATAATATTTAGTACATTTCCAGTTTATAGTTTCTGTTGATACAGTTTCTTGACTGTAAGTGTAGCCCATGTAATTTAGTAACAGCTGTCCTTTCTGCAAAATTCATTTACCAACCATATTTCTTACCATGACTGCTGCCGAAATGTACTGCTGTGCAGATCGAGTCAGTTTGCAAGAGTTGTAAATACCGCAGCGCAGGTCTGAATTTTTGTATATTAAGAATCTTCAATAGGGGTAATATAAACACTTTCCTTGGGACTGTGTGGAATTTACAGAAAAACAGAAAATGAAGTATTGACTGTGAGGTAACAGAATCACATGGGCCGTGTATCAAAACCGACTCTATAAACACAGCTTTAGGATAAGAAACCAATAAATGAGCTATATTAAAACAGATTATCACCAGATAGAAACAATGATATTTTGGGGGAAGACACAATAGAGATAGGGTTCCATGTATGCTGTAGTTAACAGCAATTGGTAAGCAGTCACTACCCAGTCTCACTCCGATTAATTTAATGGCAAAGTGGACTGAGCGTGCTTACCACCAGGGCCCACCTTTTAAGATGAGGCGGCTGCGATGCAGCTAGGGTAAGGTGCACTGGGTTGGTTACACGTGAACACATGTGCACACACATGTGCGTACAGGTACAGGCTACAGGTAAGAGGCATGCGCAGCCTGGTGACTGTTAACAAAGATAACCTGCCTGTTGCAGTTTTAAACCGTAAATTTGACCTGTCGAAATACACCTTTTGACAGGCCTAAATCTTTCTTTAAATTCTAAAAAGTCACCCATATCTAGGCCTTATTACCTATAAAGGCAAGGCACAGATATTTAAAGTAGGTGTGTAGAAATTAATGTTGAACATATCCTTACAGTAAAATAGCCCAAAAACAATTTTCACTGTACCAAGGCTTGCTGCTGTCATAAGGGATCGTTGGGCTACATTGTTACATTTATTAAATTCTAAATTCAGATTAGTAGCAGCTAGAAATATACTTCCTACACTCTTTTGAATTGTAATTTAAAGTCCTCTTTAATGAGGTCGGATTTTAAATTAATATTTTTGAAATGTCACTGTTAGAAAGTTAGCATTTTTGTACCTCAAGTTCCTGTGAATTTCCAGCTGCCTGGGCTGATGATGGCTCTCTCACTGAAAAATGTGTATTGGAGCAAGACAGTGCACAAAGGTGCTTAGGTGGGGGCAGGATGGGCCATCCTGACAGGATGACTGGGGAGGTGTTGTGCCCTGCTCTGGTTACACCTTAAAGGGACTTTCCTCAGCATAAACAAAGAGACCTAACACCAACCTTTTGTTTTACTATCTGGAGCCAAATACAGGAAAAGGGAGGGTTAGACAAAGAGGGGAATCCCCTTCCCGCAAGCTGTACTGGGCATAATAGTGGCACCCCAGAACATGAAGGGGAGCAGGACCCTCTGCCTGGACTGCAACAGCAGCAACACATGGACAGCTGGAAGGACAAGCCCCATGATGGACTGAGGACTCTATCTGCAGCTGAGGCCATGGCTAGTGGGCTCTCCAAGGATCAGTGCTGCTGCCCCCATTACATCATCTGTATACCAGTAGGAGGAAGAATTGGACTCCCCTGCTCCCCAGATGCCCTGCAAGATTACTGTTAGGCCATGGGATCTGTGAAGGACACAGCAAGGGAGAAGGCAGGTGCAGGGAGCCTGAGTTCAGCCCTATTGAGTCCAGAAGTAAATAAAAACATAAAAACGTTATTGTATTTACTTAAAACCATTACATAAATACAAAACAACAATCTAAAAATAAACTTAACCGATAAAAGACGAGCGATATAAAGATCCATACCTCTGCAACTCTACTTCACTCCATAAAATAATTCATGAAAAGTTAATCGAAGCATACAGCCATCTGTGCCAAATCTGAAGTGCAAAGTAGGTGTCAGGATCGGCCGAAGCGGCGCCTACCTCATCCGTCCTGGAACTACACCTCCCATGAGGCCTTTCGGCGGGACGGTATTTAAGGCGTCACAGCGCACTGGCCGTCATGCGTAATACTGGTTTGTTTTCGTTCTCTCCTATTTTCGGTGGAGTACGAGAGAGCAGTTCAGTGAGCAGGAGCCAGTGTTTGGAGGAAGTTTACTGCTTGAAGACATCGGAGTACGCTGGAGTCTCCTAAAGATAATCCGGTAGGATTTCCAGGGATGTGGTAGCTACCACATCGAATTAGAGGATCCTTTCTCGCTGCCCGGCTGGGAGCGTGGAAACTCTGTGTTTATTTGGAAGCGGAAGGTAGTGGTATTGTGGCCACGCTTTGCCGTGTTCTAGCGCTATTGTTTACTGCTGTCCCCTGTTGTAAGCAGCACTTAAGGGAGAAGAGGTGGTACCATAGCGGGCCGCAGTGGTGAGTTACCACGCGCTACCGTGTATGGCAAAGGCTGGATGTGAATTCTGTTGGGAGTCCCTATTTCTCAGAGCGGAATGTGGTGGTGTGGATAACCACACATTACCGAGTCTGAAGGTTAGTAGCTGAGACGTCATCAGCCTATAGGAATTCATGAGCGGATTTAATGGTTTTCCATAGCGGATCGCAGTGGTGAATTAACCACGCTTTCCCGTATATGGTAAGAAGAAAAGGGAAAGGAGTTTGCCTTACGGTTTTTCCCCAGAGCGGACGGTAGTGGTAGTCCACCACACCTTACCGTGTCTGTGATTCCGGTTAGACCTGTGTTTTTCATTTGTTCATTTGGAGCATCATGGAACAGTACAATGGGTTTTACTTCAACCTACTACTGAAGAACTGAGGGGCTGCCATCCTCGCTATCAGTAGTGTGGTCTCGTTCTCTGTGACTTCCGTCTGGGCTTGCTTTAACGTGGGCACGTTGTCTAGCCTGTTGGATGTCCAGTGCTTGCACTTTTTCAGATGTATGATTGTGCATATCCCAGGTATGGAAAGGGCTTAGTGAGACTATATGAGAGTAGACTGTTGCCTGCTTTATTTACAGCTGTGTCTTTTCTCTTTTCAGGTCCTTTTTCCACCGCTGTCCCTTTCCATTCCTTTTCCCTCGCCTGATCGCTCGAGCACCCTGTTTCTATTCAGAGTGTTGGTGATATCAGGAGGTGGACCCTGTCTTACGGCTACTGGATCCTGTGGAGCTTATCCCGACAGAATTACGCACCCACGTATATTGCTCCACCCGGTCCAGTGTCTTGAGTCATGGCGTCCATGGAAGAGGTTCTCCAGGCATTAGTACTAGTCCAACAAGAATTGGCAGCCTCTAGGGCAGAGACAGCCGCGTTAAGGGAGAAAGTGGATAAATTGGCCAGGAATCCCTTTGATGTATCCTCTTCCCCCGCACAGATACAGGTGACTGTACCACCACCTATACCCTTGGCTAATCCTGAGAGGTATGCAGGGGACCCATTGAAAGTGCAAGTGTTCTTAACACAAATCATGTTGCACTTTTCATGCAAACCCGCCTCCTTCCCCAATAACCATTCTCGGGTGGCGTTTGCTATCTCCTATTTGGTTGGTGACGCAGCTAATTGGGCTGTTCCTTTAGTAAGGAACAATGATGCTGTGTTGTCTGACTGGTCGGCTTTTAGAGCAGAATTTGAGAGAGTGTTCGATCGGAGGGCCACTACCTTTAGTGCAGACAGAGAACTACTGGAATTAAAACAAGGCCGAAATGACTTGGTTACGTACCTAACTACTTTTAATCGGCTGGTGGCCGAAACATCTTGGCCCGAGGAGAAGAGAATGTCATTGTTCTACCAGGGATTAAGGGAAGGAATGAAAGACGTCATAGCCCAGATTGATCCACAACCCTCTACCTGTGCAGAAATGATAAACCTGAAACTACGACTAGATGGTAGGATGTCGGAAAGAGGGAGTGAGAAAAAGAAATGGGAGGGGGGATATGTCAGAACGGATAGGATGCCCCGTAAACCCATAGTACAGTCCGATGTGGGAAACGAACCTATGGAAATCGGTGCTGTCAGAGCCCCGTTAACTAGAGAAGAAAGGGAGAGTAGAAGGGTACAGGGTTTATGCATGTACTGCGGCAAAAAAGGGCACTACATCAGGGAGTGTCCAGTAAAACCCAAGAACGCAGGGAATTGGTCTCGGAATAAGAGGGTGGCGGTATCTACCTCTAGGCCGGCAGTCCATGCTACCGGAGAAGATAGAGGGGAAGGAGAGGAAGACATAGGGTTGAAACTCCCCTCATTGTCGGTCGTGGCATTGCAAGACACTGAGTCACATATAGTGCTCCCTATGAGTCTTGAGAGTAATCTGCAGTTCCATCAGGTACAGGTTATGATAGACTCGGGGCAACAGGTAATTTCATCGATAGTGGGTTGGTTACGAGTCTAGCCTTAAACCGGGTGCCTAGGGGGTTTCCCGAAGAGGTGCTGGCTGTGGATGGCCAACCATTAAAGTCCGGTCTCATCACGGAACAAACAGAAGTTGTAGGGTTGACTGTTTCTGTGGGGAACGGTAAGCATAGGGATGAGTTATCCTTAAACATCATTGAAGCGCCCCAGTATGAAGTGATTTTGGGTATGCCTTGGCTGTGTCACCACAACCCAACCATAGATTGGAAGACCAAGACACTACAGTTCCTTTCTGAAGAATGCCAGGGCCACCTAGTACAGAAGCTACCCACGCAGGCAACTGCTTTGACGAATCCTTTTCTGGTAGCTACTGCAGTTGAAAAGGAGGTTGTATTACCGGTGGAATATCAACAGTACAGGGACGTTTTTAGTGAAACTAAGGCAGAACAGTTACCCCCTCACAGAGAATATGATTGCCGCATAGATCTGGTAGAAGGGGCTACCATCCCTGCTTGTCGAGTGTATGCGTTGTCGGTGCCCGAGACGCGACACCTGAAGGAATACTTGGATCACTATCTGGGAATAGGGTTTATCCGTCCATCCCGTTCACCTGCGGCTTCACCCCTGTTTTTCATAGCTAAAGCCAACGGGGATTTGAGGGCTTGTGTGGACTATTGTCTGCTAAATAAGAACACGGTAAGGAATCGGTACCCCTTACCGCTCATATCTGTGTTACTAGACCAGGTGAGGGATGCCCAAATCTACACCAGACTGGATTTAAGGGGGGCGTACCATTTAGTGCGGGTTCGTGACGGGGATGAATGGAAAACTGCCTTCAAGACTCGTTATGGGTTATATGAGTACACAGTTATGCCATTCGGTCTCTGCAATGCCCCGGCGGCTTTTCAGTATTTCCTTAACGATGTCTTGAAGGAGTTCGTGGACCTTTTTGTAGTGGTTTATATTGATGACATCCTTATTTACTCTGGGGATGCTGAGGTGCACGCGGGACAAGTTATTAGGGTGTTGCAGAAATTGAGGGATCATAAATTGTATTGCAAACTGAGTAAGTGCGAGTTTGGGGTGAGAGAGGTGGAATTTCTTGGTGTGATGCTTTGCCCGGAAGGATTGCATATGTCAGAGCGAAAAGTGCAAGCAGTTCAGGACTGGCCAACCCCAAAGAATATGAAGGACGTACAATGTTTCTTGGGGTTTGCTAATTATTATCGAAGGTTCATCCTTCGTTTTTCCCAGGTGGCTGTTCCTCTGTCACGATTACTCAGGAAAGGAGTGCCTTTCCAGTGGTCTCAGGAGGCCGAGGATGCCTTTTTGTATCTAAAAAAGGCCTTCACCACAGCTCCTGTACTGGCCCATCCTAAACCAGAGAACCCATTCGTGGTAGAAGCAGATGCCTCAGATGAGGCTATCGGAGCCATACTATCACAGAGAGATCAAACAACCGGACAACTCCATCCAATAGCCTACCTCTCAAAAAAGTTGAGCTCAGCGGAAAAGAACTACACCATCGCTGAGAAAGAACTACTGGCAATAAAGAGAGCGTTTCAGGAATGGAGACACTATCTGTGGGGGCTAGTTGTCCAGTTACGGTATATTCAGACCACCGGAATCTTCAATATATGAAGTCCGCTCGGCATCTGTCACAGCGTCAAATGAGATGGATGCTGTTTTTTGCCGAATATGATTTCCTCATTACCTTCAGACCTGGGGTTGAGAATCGTAAAGCCGACTCGCTGTCCAGGCAAGAAGTGAGGGAGAATTCTAACGATGCCCGGGCTCTAGGTGCCATTATAGACCCCTCGAAAGTGGTCTGTGCTGTCCGAGCAGATCAGTTTCTGGAGGAAATAAGACTTCAAAAGACGAAAACGGAGTGGGAAACTTGGGCAACTCAAGACACAGAGCGTACAGTGAAACAGGGGCTGCCCTTCTACAAAACAAATCTTTATCTACCCACTAAAGACCTACAGAAGAAAGCTTTTCTTTGGTGTCATGCATCTCTTTGGCAGGACATCCTGGAGTACGTAAGACCCTTCAGTTACTTCAACGACACTTCTGGTGGAGTACGGTACGGGCCGACGTGTCGGCCTGGGTAGCGCGCTGTGAGGACTGCGCTAGAGCCAAAAATGAAAACACTCTAAGGAAAGGGAAGCTGATACCGATGCCCACCCCGCAGAGACCCTGGCAGAACATCAGTCTGGATTTCGTCACAGGGCTACCTCAAGACCAGGGAAGTTCGGCCATCTTGGTAGTCATAGATAGTCTTACCAAGATGGGACATTTCATTCCTTGCACGAACCTTCCTACAGCAGGTCAAACTGCTCAGTTGTTGCTAAACAGTATCATCCGTCTCCATGGGGTGCCCGAAGTGATCGTATCGGACAGAGGTCCCCAGTTTATCGCCAGATTCTGGAAGCTGTGGTGCCGAGCCCTACAGATCGAGTCTACTCTTTCCACAAGTTTCCATCCACAAACGGATGGGCAGACGGAACGATTAAACCAAACCTTGAAGAAATATCTTCGGTGTTATGCCAAGGAAGCCCAAGAGTCCTGGGTGTCGTTGCTGTGGATGGCTGAACTAGCCTACAATAATGCATGGCACAGTTCTGTGGGAATCTCCCCTTTTCGTGCCAACTATGGGTACGATGCTAGAATACTCTCTGTTAGCATCCCTGAGGAGGTTGCCAACCAGCCCACAGTCCTGGAGCGGGTGAGGAAGCTCCACATACTGCAGAGGAAAGTCCGTGAGCAGTTGATGAGAGCTAAGCGGGAGTACAAGAAGTGGGAGGATAGACACCGGCAAGTGGGGCCTCAATACCAAGTGGGTGACCGAGTGTGGTTGTCCACCAAGAACATTCACTTCAAGCTGCGCAGCGTGTTTCACCCTCGGTTCATTGGCCCTTACACGATTGTGAAACGGATCAATCCTGTCGCCTACAAGTTGAAACTGCCGGGTACGCTCAGGATCCACCCACTATTTCACTGCAATCTCCTGAAGCCTGCCCTGTCGGCACGCAGACGTGCTCCCCCTCCAGTGATGTGTGATGGTGGACTTGAATACGTGGTGAGGAGCATTCGGGATTCCAGGTGGAGACGGGGTGTTCTGTGGTATCTGGTCTCCTGGAAGGGGTATTCGGCTGAGGACGATTCCTGGGAACCTTGGCAGAATGTACATGCCCCTGTGGCGATTCGTTCCTTTCATCGTCGGTTCCCGTCCAAACCTGGGCCTAGGAGGCGCTAGGGGGGGGGCCTACTGTCAGGATCGGCCGTAGCGGCGCCTACCTCATCCGTCCTGGAACTACACCTCCCATGAGGCCTTTCGGCGGGACGGTATTTAAGGCATCACAGCGCACTGGCCGTCGTGCGTAATACTGGTTTGTTTTCGTTCTCTCCTATTTTCGGTGGAGTACGAGAGAGCAGTTCAGTGAGCAGGAGCCAGTGTTTGGAGGAAGTTTACTGCTTGAAGACATCGGAGTACGCTGGAGTCTCCTAAAGATAATCCGGTAGGATTTCCAGGGATGTGGTAGCTACCACATCGAATTAGAGGATCCTTTCTCGCTGCCCGGCTGGGAGCGTGGAAACTCTGTGTTTATTTGGAAGCGGAAGGTAGTGGTATTGTGGCCACGCTTTGCCGTGTTCTAGCGCTATTGATTACTGCTGTCCCCTGTTGTAAGCAGCACTTAAGGGAGAAGAGGTGGTACCATAGCGGGCCGCAGTGGTGAGTTACCACGCGCTACCGTGTATGGCAAAGGCTGGATGTGACTTCTGTTGGGAGTCCCTATTTCTCAGAGCGGAATGTGGTGGTGTGGATAACCACACATTACCGAGTCTGAAGGTTAGTAGCTGAGACGTCATCAGCCTATAAGAATTCATGAGCGGATTTAATGGTTTTCCATAGCGGATCGCAGTGGTGAATTAACCACGCTTTCCCGTATATGGTAAGAAGAAAAGGGAAAGGAGTTTGCCTTACGGTTTTTCCCAGAGCGGACGGTAGTGGTAGTCCACCACACCTTACCGTGTCTGTGATTCCGGTTAGACCTGTGTTTTTCATTTGTTCATTTGGAGCATCATGGAACAGTACAATGGGTTTTACTTCAACCTACTACTGAAGAACTGAGGGGCTGCCATCCTCGCTATCAGTAGTGTGGTCTCGTTCTCTGTGACTTCCGTCTGGGCTTGCTTTAACGTGGGCACGTTGTCTAGCCTGCTGGATGTCCAGTGCTTGCACTTTTTCAGATGTATGATTGTGCATATCCCAGGTATGGAAAGGGCTTAGTGAGACTATATGAGAGTAGACTGTTGCCTGCTTTATTTACAGCTGTGTCTTTTCTCTTTTCAGGTCCTTTTTCCACCGCTGTCCCTTTCCATTCCTTTTCCCTCGCCTGATCGCTCGAGCACCCTGTTTCTATTCAGGGTGTTGGTGATATCAGGAGGTGGACCCTGTCTTACGGCTACTGGATCCTGTGGAGCTTATCCCGACAGTAGGATTGAAATGACATTGCTTGATGCTCAGAGCACTGCACCCTAATGAAGAAGAAGACTATTTCCAACCGTCTGGGTGCTATTTCCGGGAGCAAGTTCTTTTAACAATGTCCGCACCAAGTGGATGAATTTGACAAATTGTGCCTAATGTGGCGTAGTTTCCAGAGAGAATAGAAGGTTTTGCTCATCTACAACAGTACGAGCGCCGTCATTTAAGAAGGTTGGCCTCAGAAGCCTGCATAGGGCACTATGCAATGCTGGGCAGCAGCATACTAGATGCTCCAGCAACTCTTTTTTTTGTAGCCGCACACTCTGGTTAGTGAGAGATTTCCAGTCGACATTCAGCTCTTTTATTGAGAGAGATACCAGCCTGGCCCATAGTATTAGTTTTAGACAGTGTTTGCTCGATGATTGAGGCAGGTATGGTTGTCTGATCTGGTCTGTGTAGAATGTTATTAATGGAGCATATGTGCCCTTCTCCAGTAAAGCCTTAATATCAGATTCTCTTGACAGCTGGTTGAACTGCTTTTTTATGGATGTTTTGATAACAAAGTAAGGCATTGGTCCCAGTTATCTATGGCCAGTTGTAGCTTTTCTACAGCTATATTTAGGTAGTTGTGCCATGGAATGTTCCCGGTTGTGAAGGTTGCTTTTAAGACCGCCTTCATTGTGTTCTCAGGAGCTGATGTTATCCGGAAAAAGTGTTTTCCATGTGTGGCCATGCATTCGAATTTTTGTATTATGAGGCCAAACTACAATCTAATCAGTGTGTTCCGCATGTATGGGGGTAATTGAAAGACACGCTTATATCCCATACATTGTAGTTTGCCTAATTCGGCCCTGAATAAACTGAGAAACACTTGCTGGGCATAATTGATGGTAGGCATAAGTTTTCACTGATAACCCTCCTTATGCTTTCAGTCGTTGGGCTATTGAGGTTGTTGTTCAATTTGCAAAGAGCATGTATTGCTATTTTTCGTTTGATCTTCATCTTGTGCAGCTGTATTGTTGGTTTTCCTTTATCGCTGAACCATGCGCAAAGGTAAATATAATTCTGAACACAATCTATCATTTGGGATCCTAACTTCCACTTCATTGCCCTTATTTTTGGGTAGCGCCCGAAGATCAGCACTTTTGTTTTACTCGCATTTGCGATAAGATCGTTCTTTTCGTTGTTTAGGTTCAATGCGTTCAGGACCTTCTGAAGGCATGTTTCAGTATGGTCTGGAAGAATGAGATTGTCGACGTATTGCATAATAAATATTTTTTTTGTCCTATCCTCAGGGCAACCAGATTAGTACCTGATAGTGCTGAGCCCAAATCCGCTGTGTATAAGTTGAATAGAATGGGTGCAAGTACACTATCTTGTTTGAGCCCAAAATCATTGTGATCTTTGAAGTGGCTGTGTCTCCAGATAGCTTTACGCTAACCCATGATTAGTGTAAAGCAACATGATGGCTCTCAAGAGTTTGTTAGGTATATCCAATTTGCAAGCTTCTGCCAGAGTTTATTGCATACTAGTCCGTCGAAGGCAGTGGAGTAATCGATGAAACAAGCAAAGACGGGCAGGCTTTTGCGAGTGGCTGCTTGATGAGCTATATAAGAGAGGGCCACAAAGTTATCTACCATTGATCGTCCCTCATGGAACCCGGTTTGATAGAATGGGAGCAGGCCCTCTTCTGAGAGCCATTCGACTAGATCTTCTAGTAGGGTGATTGTATAGGCTTTACGCTCAATGTCTAATAATGCGATTAACCTGTAGTTTTTCGGGTCGGTGTTAGCTCCCTTCTTGTGGATCAGTTGGAGGAGAGAGCCCCGCCAAGATTCTGGGACATCTTAATTCATTTTACATTCTGTGTACAATGGGGCAATAACTGCTGCCCAAAAGGAGGGAACTTCTCTAAATAAAGACCCAGGTAGGCCATTGGGGCCCGGTTCTCCGTCCTTTTGGATCTTCTTCGGGACCTTAGTTACAACCTGATCATCATCAGTGCCTTTTCCACCTTTGTGTTTTTAGTGACTCTGTTGGCCTCTGTTGCCATGTACAGGGATGCTGAGGATGGGTTTTGTCCCGGTTGTTTGTAGGGTTTCTCAGTGTATAGGGTCATGACATGGGCTACCCACTT
Source organism: Calotriton arnoldi (assembly GCA_963921515.1). NCBI lineage: Eukaryota > Metazoa > Chordata > Amphibia > Caudata > Salamandridae > Calotriton > Calotriton arnoldi. The sequence continues at coordinate 268,785 of CAWUFW010015142.1, read as the reverse complement.
TTCAGCTGGTACCGAATTTCCCCTTTCACTCTTGCGGTGGCTTAGAGTGTTAACATACAGCCAGAATTGCTGATGTTTGCTGCCTATTATCAGGTCAAAAGGTTTGATCAATTTGGCATCATGATGTTTTCTTTTGTGGGCCCATACAAGCTGTTTGTGGTTTTTGTGGACTTTGCTAGCTCCTGCCTAGTAATAAGAGTTCTTAGTTTGTTATTTGCCTGTATTGCTGGCCTTAGTCTGCGAGTGCTTGTTTTAATCTCGAGGACAAGTCCCAGTGTATAATTTCATGGCTTTGAAGTTTTGTGTTGGCTGTTTCCTAGTAAGAAGGTGCGCAAGTGGGAGACCAAGGAGGGCCAACCTTTGATGATGTTCTGATTTTGTGGTTCAGGTGGCCAGCCCATCCATTGGCCTTTCCAGGTTTCTATCCTGGTTGAGGTTTGTGTTGTCCATTATATCCTGTGTATCAATTTGTAGTGTTCTTCGCCCTTTGTTTGGTCAATTGCAGGTAACCTGTTGCGGTCCTTGTCTGCAAGGATAGATGGACCAACAGAGCGGCATGATCGCTTTCTGCCTGTTGGCACATCCAGAAATCCAAGAGGGCTTCGCTCAGGCTGGGACTCAGAAAGATCATAGTTGAATTATTAAAAGAGTTAGGGTAGGCAGTAGATGGTTTCATTTTCTTTGCTGTAATCTGTGCATACTCCAGTTTGTATGTTTGAAGAAAAGTATTAAATCTCTGAATCATTTGACAGGGACTCTTTATGCTGATGCTATCCTCATCCAGGCTATGCATGTTGAAATCACCCAGTGGGATAACCTCAGATGTCATGCGCTTACTAATTAATTCCTCCAAGTGGACAATCGTCTTTTCATTTTTTTTCCACTGTCCTTCTGCCTTGGAAGTTGAACTAAACATTTATTATTAAGATTGATAGTGTGGCTCTCTTAGCTCTATAACCCTTGATATTGCCATCTTGCAGCATTTCTGAGGTAGTATTTGTTTCTGTGATGTGCTGAATGCTTGACATATGTTGATATTCACCCTGATGGCCTTCCATATAGGTGAATCTTTTTAGCAAGCTTATGGTTTTCTCCGCAGCCTGATATGAATGTGGGAGTAATTGACCATGGCTCTTGGAGGCAGACAATGTCTGCTTCATTCAAGAAGGTGAGCGCTACCTTGCTCTGTAAACCTTGGTTATTCCTGCTACATTCCATGTTATTATATTCATTGTTTCAGCCTGGTGTTTCGTGCTCCCCATGGCCATGGGTTTGCGGCGATCCAACTCCAATTGATTGGTCCATCTTATGCCGTGCCCTGTGGCACAATTTTCCATTGGTCTCCTTCAGGTGCCTCTGGCTGATACAGGATATTGAGATTCCTATAACTTGGATTGGGCTGTCTACTTGATGCACCCATTAAAATGCATTTTCTTGAGGGCTGTTTCCTCAGAGTATCGGTCTGTTTTTTAGGACGTAGAGGTATTTTTCATTTTTCTTGGTTTGGACTAATATTCACCAATTCAAAAACTGCTGTTTCTCCTGTATCACCTTTTTGGGGAAGCCTGCATTTCTCCAGGTTATAATTGTAGATTCTCTGAATTTCCCTAGGCCAATAGTGTCATATTGGATGCTTAGTATGTCTTCACTGTTGATGGAGGATAGTGGGAGGATGAGCTGAAGAAGTTTGAGTATATTGAATCTATTAAGGATGTCTAAATTGCCCCTAGATTCGTTTGTCATGCGCACGACAACGGGTATCCATTGTTCCCGGCTGAGCGCTGTCCACCGGATTCTGATGCTGGGCCCACATTACAGCTGTTTCAAGTGCATACACGTGCACTGGCCCAGTATTTATAAGTGGTGCGCTTGTCTCAGAGTTGAATCGCTCTGCACCCTCTTAGTTTGATGAGACCATATGTTCTTCAGGCCTTTCAGATATGGTCCTTTTGAAGCTCTCAAATGACTTGCCGGTTTCAACCTTCTTGCTTATCTCTACAAGGCGAGCCCCATTATTTCCTTTGTTACACATCTGGCTATCACTTGCCCCGAGTTGTGATTCCCCACTTTGTCCATTTCTGGATAGATGTGAGCTGTCTACTAATAGCTCATATGTTGGACGCCAGGCTTTGTCTAATGCCGCTATATTGGCGGCTTCAGGATTTATGCCGGTGTGAGGGCCTTCCTGCTTTCCTTGGCATTTCTGATCCTCCTGAGCCTTAGTGGCTGCATGCTGGGTCCTCTTGTGAGATTCTGGCATCTCTTTACACATTGTTAAAGTGTTGCTTTGTTTGATTTTTTGTTGTACTGCCTTGATAGTTCTAAGTCGATAGATGCTCCCTTTCCTGATATAGTGCCTTCAGGGGATTTACAGTTTTGGGGTATGCTACTCAAGGCTGATTGTTCCAGTTGACTTGTCTCAACGGGCAACTGGCCTTCCCCTGCCTCATGTTCTCTCATGTTGTGGACCTGAGCAATGGTTGGCCCTCTTCATTGGTCTTGATTGTGAGGAAAGTGGGACCCATGCATATATACTCCTTTATTTTCCATGTTTCCACATTTTGCGAGCTGTTAGATCAAGTAAGGTTGAGGATAGTTCTATTATTAATCTTATCTCCCCCAGCTTCGGGCATGAACAAAAGCGCCTTCTTTTGCTCGGATTGTCAGGCCCAGTTAAGCATTCTGCCTCAAAGTAACCCTGGGTAGATGGATACGGCATGAAGTCCAGACTTGCCAAAGAGGGATTTGCCCGTTCCTTTTTTGGAAAGTATACTGTTATGCTGCGACCACTTGCCTGCTGCATAGCTTTATTCTCCTTGAGTGCTCACCCAGATTAGCGACCTCTGGGCTCAAAAGGCACAGTGGGGACTTCCCTGTTGAGCATTGCTTTTGCAATTTGTGCCCTTCTCCATATTTAACACTGCCGTAGATTTTCTTATCCATACCTTCCTCTTGGTCATTGCCTCTACGCTTCTGGATATGAAGACCTTGTATAGTATCTTCCAATCGCCTGAAGTGTATTTCCGTATTTTTAGCTGATTATAACTGCTACTATGGTGGATGTTCTGACTGGCTATTTGCGGCTCCTCCAGTTTTCTCATCTGAGGCGAAAGCTGGAATTGTTGAAGGAGGGGAATTTACAGACTTTTGCCCCCCGTAGATGTACTCAAAGAGCGATGATTATATAGTTTGGTAAGTGAATATATTGGGTGCTAATACACTTTGGGGCCGATTCCGATCTCGGCCGGTAGTGCTCCGAATCGGATTCGGATTCACCGGATCCGATTCGGAGCCCTGTTTCCCGACCGAATCGTACGCGGGTCCGGCCGAGCGAGTACGATGCAAGCACCCGCGAAATCGCCGACCGACTCGAACGCGGCTTCAACACGCTCCGACCGACTCGCATGGACACGTCTCGCACCGCGCTATGGAGACGTTTCCCGGCCGGGTGAGTACGATGTGCGCCGCGAGCAGTCCGACCGACTCGCGCCGTCCGGCTCGAAAAAGCTGTCGGAGCCGGACTTTGGGAGTCCGCGTCGGACCCCCTGTACGCGTAGGTGCGCGAGTCGCACACAGGGGGGACCCATGGGTCCCCCTACCTGTGCATGTACGCCGCGATGCGCATGGACGCGTACACGCTGTAGGGGGCGCCCTTGTCCGCCTCGCACCCATTGGAGTCAATGGGAGCCCGCGTACGCGTTGTACGACAGGCTCCCATTGACTTCAATGGGAGTCCGACCGACTCGAGTCCGATGGCATGCGTGCGCATCGTACTCGTTCGGTCGGACTGCTAGGGTCCGATTCGGTCGGAATTCTCTCCGGGTCCGGCTCGGTCGGAGAGATTTCCGGCCGGAATCGGAATCGGCCCCTTTGTCACTGTTGGTTAGTTGGTCGGTTGGGGCAAGTTTTGGTGTCATCATTCGGTGAAATAACAAGTTTTACCTTGTTAGCTCTCTTGAGGTTTTTAGATTGGCAGAAACAGGAGGAGAGTACTGAAAGTACCGAAATGCCAGGGGGCAAGGGGTTGAGGAAGTAGGAGGGGAGCATGCACCGGTCACACAAGCCGCACACCAGCCTAGCCGGGCCACTTCTGTGGGGCCGGGCTCAACCCTGTGTGGTGCCACTAGGCAACCACCCGACCTCGCCGCCACCACTTACCATGAACCTCAGGTGTCAGGGCACTATATCCAGCTGTGTGGTCCCCAACTGCTAAGGGACCTCGGCTCTAAGTTCTCAGGTGCTCCGGTGCGCCTTACGCAGCTTTTCCCATGGCATTCTTCTGCCCCTCTTCCATGCTGATGCACATCCTTCCCAGACCCATGCAGCCCCAACAGCCCACACACCCAAAGCGGTCACTCCTAGGTGACCACACTGCCTGAGCAAGCTACGGATGGGTGGGCTGTTGGACGTAGGCTGCGAGCCATAGCGGGCCCGGGGGGAGGGAAAGCAAGGGGATGAGGGTGAGGTGAGGGGATGAGATGTTCAAGTCCTAGACCGGCTCTGGACCCGACCCAGGAGGAGGAAGGCAGAGGGCCAGTAGGCCATGAGCCACAGTGAGCCGCCGGTCATCTCATGATCCTCTCGCAACGCGACACGTAGTGTACAGCCTGTACTGCAGACTGCTGATCCACTTCCCAAAAGACCACCTGTCTACAGTCTAGAGGGTCGTGAGGCCTGCTTAATTGATCCTAGTAGCTAGAGTTTGCCACCAAGAGTAAAACAAGCCCAAGATCATTGAAATCGGAGATATTCACCTGTAAAGATTTCGACCTTTGACCCCTCATTCGGATTGCGTGGGACTCTGCTGTTGTTTTAAAAAATTCCCCCTGGGGTGGGCCAGTGCCCGGAGGTTAGTCAACATTAATTAATTAAATCCTTGGGGAGAGAAAGATTTGGGGGCCCCCTCCCCAGATTCTCACTCGGCCCAGGGAACTCATCCCACGGGGCAGCATAATCTTTAAAGGGGACCCAAGACTACATCTCCAGGCCAGGTCCCAGGACCCTATACATGGGACCGCGATGGCTGTAGCAATGGGTACAAGCAGGGGAAGGTGTTGGGGGCTCCTGCCGCATGGACCAAGACCGGATGCAGCATTGCTCCCACCTGTACCAACAGAGGATAGCAGACTGTACTGTAGGCTCCCCACGCTGCCTACACCAGGGTGCCCAGTGGGCAAGGGTGCCCTGGATAGGAAAATTAACACCGGAACAAAAGGAAAACGTACTGTGGCTCTCACGAATGCAGTGGGAGAGCTGCTCGAAATATTATTAGCTCTGGTGGAGTAGCATCCACTAACATCTCGCAAGAGGCTAATTTTCAAATTTTTCTGCTGCTCATGGTGGCCCCAAGATGGCAGGACATGTATCAAAAAGGTGCTTGGGGGCTGCAGGAGACAACAGGCCCCCTTGCTTAACTTTTTTAATATAGACCCTATGTCTCCCGGGTCTTACAATGCATGACCTGGGAGACTTTTCATGATTTGTTTACACACTCCTAAGGCTGGACCATTTGATCTACAACCTTGGAGTGCAACCATTTCTAGTGGGTGGTTCTATGGCTTTGTTTTCTGTGATATAAATGTGTTGAAAATACAAACACATGTTATATTGAATTTCAATTCTTTATTGACAATATAGTGCTGACAGTAATTTTTGATAAATATTGCAATACGTTATTGACAATATTGGTTGCATTTAAACATGGCTGTAGATGTCAGAGATGTCTGACTTGACCCTATGTGCAGGGTCTCCCCCAAACGCTTTACCTTCACCCATTCTATTTTTTGCTGAATTTATCTGTAAGCCTTAGGACTCTGTGCACTTTACCACTGCTAACCAGTGCTAAAGTGCTTGTGCTAACTCTCTAAAACATGGTAACATTAGCTTACACCTGACTGACATATTTAATTTACTTACACGCCCCTAGTAATGTGATATACCCAGTTCCTCTACATTAAATGCTACTATTGGGCCTGCAGCACCTATTGTGACTCCCACTTAAGTAGCCCCTTAAAACAAGTCCCAGGTCTGACATTGCAGCCTGAATGCAGTTTTAAACTGTCAATTCAACATGGCAAAATAAACCCTTTGCCAAGTTCTTAACTCCTGTTTTGTTACAAATAAGTCATCCCCAAGGTAGGCCCCAGGTAGCCCAAAGGGCAGTGTGCATTGTATTTAAAAGGGTGGAGATGTACTGTTATGTTTTATATGTCTTGTTTGCGAAAAACTCACAAATGTGTTTTTCACTACTGTGAGGCCTACCTCTCCCATAGGATAACATTGAGTTGCCTTATTACATTTAATAAGTGCTAGCTTTTGATTGGGAAGAGGTAGAGATTTCATGTTTTGTGTCAAAGAAGTTGCAATTTAATATCCTCTTTAATGGTTAAGTCGGATTGTAAGTAAACATTTTGAAAATGGCACTTTTAGTGATGGATGGAATCCTTGACTTAATCCCATCCACTGGTAATTACTCGAGGCCGCATCCCAATTCATTGTTATTTTGCACAGCATGGCACCTCAGTTTGAACCCAGCTATATGCAAATCAGGCTTAACCCTGCTCCAGCAGGAACAGTCTAGCCTGAACTGCCAAGCCAGGTTCTCCCAGAGCCAGAACACAAGTAACCCAGGACCATTTTCGCCCTTGTTATGGACTCATCAGCCATGTATAGCTTGGTTCTGGTGACACAGAGTGCACAAGACCCATGTCTGGGCATGCCCGTACCACATAGGGTGACACACTGAGGTATGAAAAAAGGGATGGATGGAATGCTTGAATTATTTTCAGGCACTGGTAATTACTAGGGGCCACATCCCAATCCATTGTTATTATGCATAGCATGCCACCTCAGTTTGGACTCTGCTACATGCAAATTAGTCTTGATCCTGCTCCAATAGGAACAGTCCAGCCTGAACAGCCAAGCCAGGACCGTTTTCGCCCTTCTTATGGGCTCATCAGCGATGTACAGCTTGGTTCAGGTGACACAGAGTGCACGAGACCCACATTTGGGCATGCCCATCCCACTAACGGAGACACAATGAAGTATAAAAAAAAGTGATGGATGGAATGCTTGAATTAATCTCAGCCAGTGGTAATTACTAGGGACCACATCCCAATCCATTGTTATTTTGCACAGCATGGCACCTCAGTTTGGACCCTGCTACATGCAATTCAGTCTTGACCCTGCTCCAATTGGAACAGTCCAACCTGAACTGTAAACCAGGTTCTCCCTGAACCAGAACACAAGCAACCCAGGACCGGTTTCACCCTAGTTTTGGGCTCATCATTCAGGTAAGTAGCCCCTAAAAACATGTCCCAGGTCTGCAACTGCTGCCCGAAAGTAGTTTAAAACTGTCAATTGCACTTGGCAAAATAGCAGCCTTGCCAAGCCCTACACTCCCCTTTTGTTACATATAAGTCACCCCTAAGGTAGGCCCTAGGTAGCCCAAAGTGCAGTGTGCATATATTTAAAAGGTTGGCCATGTACTTTTAGGTTTTACACGTTTTGTTGGTAAAAAAACGCACACATTTGTTTTACACTACAGTGAGTCCTACCTCTCCCATAGGATAACATTGTGTTGCCTTATTACAAACAATAAGTGCTCATTTTTTATTTGGAACCAGTAGAGATATTTCATGTTTTGGTGTCTCAGAAATTGTAATTTAATATCCTCTTTAATGGTAAAGTCGGATTTTAAGTTACAATTTTGAAACTGCATCTTTTAGAAAGTTGGCATTGTCCTGCCATAGGTATTTTGTGCATGCAGCCTGTTCCTGGGTCACATGACTGGGTGTAGTTGGCAGTTGGACTTTGCTTATTCCTCTCAGACAGCCACACAATAGAGGGATTAGGTGTGCCTGGATGGGTCATCACTGGCAGAATGGGGTGTGGGGGCAGAGTTGGACACAGCCCCACTTGATTATCAATAGTCTGGGCTCTACATTCACCTAAAGGGCTTGACACCAGTGCATTGCTCAGGTAGCCAGGCTGGAGCCAGGACAGGGGAGGCAGGAAACTCCAAGCACTTCAAAGGGAATTCTCTAGAAACTTCTACTTCAAAGAAGGCACCAGGTATAAAAATATCCGCATACCCACTCTTTAGTTCTCTTTCTGAACCTGCGAAAGGACTCTCAGACGGCCTGCTGCTGTGGCCTGCTGTGTACTTCAGAAGACTGCTTTCCTGCACCTGGAAGGTCTGCTTTGCTTCCTGAAACCTGCGTTCAATATTCAGAGGCATGCCCTGCTGCTTGAGCCAACACAGCTCTTGAACCCAGGACTACCAGAGTGACTCCAAGGGTTAGCTGGCTGGCCTCCTAATTGGAGCCTCATGGACAGAAAAGGCTCCAACTACCTTGAACCCGCACCTGGACCCAGCCAGAGTGAATCCTATCCCCCCAAAGTGTGACCCTCCAGCCCTGGATCCTTGGTGGTGGTGTTAATGGTGCCCAGATAGCCATAATCCAAACCTTGGTAATTAGAACATTGTTCTGAGAACTGAGGAGAGTGGGACCAACCTACTCGTCTATCCACCCTAGCTGCATCACCGGTCAGCCTGACTTCGCAGCAGCTTCCGCTACTTTCTTCTCCACAGCAGCAAATACTGTTCAGCGGTCCCTTGTAGAAGGGCTATGTGGCCTCATGAAGTCCTCGTCGGTTACAACCTCTAGCTTTGCCCGCTGGAGATTTTCAACTTCCAAAAACGAGACTAAGTCCTAACGTGGAAATCTTCACTGCGACTTCGTCCAGCGGCTCCCCAGTGATGACGACTCCTCCTTGGACACCACCTGCAGCCTTGCCTTGCTGAACTTCTACCTTCTCAGAGACTTTTTTGCAGAAATGTCTTTTAAGTCTGAAGGTAAGCGCCAACCGGGCCTAATCCTCTTTTTTTTTTATCCGTCTAGTGATATATCACTTTCAGCCATATTTTACGACTTTGACCCGGTTTAGCTTGATTAAATGTCTGCGATTGGTGCTTTGTTTTTTTAGGTGCTAGTTTTCACCCTAAATTTTCAAACTTCATAACTCGGGTTCTACTGATTGCATTTTTGTTGTTTAGGTGGCAAATAATTTGTGGAATTTTACTCTATTTTTCTAAATTGGTGGGAGATTTTTCTTATATTGTGTTTTCACCTTATAACTGTTTGTGTGCTGCATACTTACTTTACACATTGCCTCTAAGTTAAGCCTGACTGCTCTGTGCCAAGCTACCAGAGGTTTTGCACAGGTTACTTTGGGATTTGCTTGTCACTTCACCCTGACAAGGATTGTGGTTGCTGCCTGAGTAGGGTTTCACCCCCCTCTACCAGTAACCCAATTTCTTACAGGAAGTAAACTGACATTGTATACCATTAATAATTGAACTTGTCTGTTGTACATATGAAATAGTGATTTTTGGAATTGGAATTGTATTAATTAAAATTGAAAAGTGTATGAAATTAAAAAGGAAAATGAATACATCAGAGCAATTTTAATAGTACATGCATCACATAAAGTACACGTAATGGGACTTATTCACAAAGTTATCTTACACTTTTGAACAGTTTACACTTTAGAGTAAGTTTCCTCCTTTTTGGCTATTCACAAAATCAAAGTGTAAAATGACTCCAAAAGTGTGAATAACCAAAAAGTATTAAAACTACTCAAAAGTGTAAATTACTCACAAATGCATCGCCCCTAGCCCTTCAATTTGGAGGAGCCATATATGAGTTACACTTCTGGAGTAAATGTACACTCAGGGTGAATAGCCAAAATAGTAAACTTACTCAAAAGGGCAAAATAGTAAATGCCTCTACGGGGTAAGTTACCTTTGTGAATCAGGCCTCTTTGGGTGAAGTGTACTGAGCATTGCCCTCTTCTGTAAGCTGTGGTGGGCAGAAGCAAAATGCGAATTGCACTTGAATAATCCAGTGGACGAAGAAGGCTGACCAAAAGCACTTCTGTATGTCTGTCGTGAGTGTGACTTCCTGTGGGTGTTTAAGACCTTTCTTGCCATTTTTCTTAGGAGACTCCCTTCTGGCTGTACAGAGAATTTATGTCCGGTAAAATATATGCACCAACTTGGTTACAAGTTGCTACAGAAGCTACTCTTAATTTTTAAGAGAATCTTTCATTCCAGTACTGTTACGGAAGCCCGAAAAATTGCATTAGCTGCACTCTTGCTTTTAAAGCCATCTATGAAAACAGGTCGTCATAATATTTTTCAGCCCATTTCACGTATTTTTTATTTGGCCCCAGATCTCAGGACCCTCTAGCCATTTTTGTGATAACGTTGAAACTTGCCTATTCAAGGAAGCATTCCCATGTCTCCGTGAGGCATTCAGCACTAACCCCACTTTTCAAGAGACAGTGCCTCAATCAGCAGGAAACAACCACAGAGGATTTCTGTGAATTGAGAAATCCACAAATTTCCCATTGTCAATACAGGCTGCCCTATCTCCTCTGAGGAAGGGGTCGGGGTTTATTTGAAGTGGGAAAGCCACTGAAGGGTCGAGCCTGGCTACAATCATATGGCTGACCCTGGCTCTCCACAAGGTCCTTTTGGGCTTAGGGTGACCAACCGTCCGTAAATTTCATGGACCGTCCGTAATTTGGATCTCACGTCCGTTGTCCGTGACGATCCCTTTTTTTTTGGAAGCCTTTTGTCCGTAATTTTGGGCATTGGGGATCATCACTGTTCCCCTGCCAGAAGCCTCAGCTCCCTGATGGGGCTGCCTTGCACTCATCCTCTGAGTGCAAGAGCAGCCCCATCCACCCATTGTCATTCTGTATGTGGCTGATTGCCACATACAGAATGACAATGGGCCAGTTTGGGCTCTTACAGCATGTGGTGGGCCTCCTGCAGCCTGGGTCTAGGGCAGGGCATTCAGTCAGGTGGAAGAAATGAACAAAAACGCCAATGCTGCTACACGAGAATCCAGTTCATGAAAAGAAGGCGGTGAAACAAGTTTATAAACAAGCATTTGCAATGCAATAGGTCTCGCATTATTAAAGTTTGAGCTATTGGTGTTGCATTTGCAAGAGTTTGAGCTACTGCCATTGTAAACGACAATGCCTTTTATTTATGTGTTTCCAAAAGCTGTATGCGGTGCATAAACACGCCCTTTGTACTTATAGTCCTTGCTTACGAAAAGGAAGGCTGGCAGTAAAAAGAGGCATAGTTACTGCCAGCGTTGCTTCTCGTAAGCAACGACTGCAAGTACAAAGTGCCTGTTTACGCACCGCTTGGAGGTTTTTAAAATACAGAAATAAAAGGCATTGGTATTTACAATGCCAATAGCTCAAATTCTCGCAAATGCGACACCTATTGCTCGTTTTCTTATTGCGTAGTAGAACCACTCTTTGTGGAAAACAACAATTATGCCATGCCAGATATTCTTACAGGCATTCACAGATATACAAACCTACAATAAGTTTCCTATATTGAGGTTTTGGAATGTTCCGTTTTTTTAAGCACAATAAAGATGGGGGGCTGTTGGTGGGGGTTGAGAGGTAACTCCCACCTGTAACTTGTGAGGGCCTGAGCCTGGTGAGGTAGCCTGTCTGCTTTGTTTCACTGTTCTACCAAGGTTTTAGGAACTGTAAGATTCCTATCAACAGCAAGTGATGGATGATCTGTGGCTCAAAACCTAATCCCAAGTAGTAATTGTAATAATTCATTATTATTATTTAGACCGGACTAAATATTGATAATGAATCATTACAATTATTACTTGGGATTCCGCTTTGGTTCGCCCACAGATGAGTGCAAACATCCTTTTGTGTGAATATTAATCCAAAATGAGGGATGAATGCTAGCCACTAAAAAACAAAAGTGTCTGTCCATCCCCTATTTCTCCTTGCTATTTTTCCAGATGTGGTCTGGATGAGATGCCCACAGATTTGCCCGAGCAGCCGGGTGCACATCTGTTTGGTGGGAAGGGATAGCAAAAGATGGTGAGGGCGAGGAAGGAAGTAGGGGGAAAAGTAAGAGTAAAAAGGATAGAGAAGGTTGGGAAGGGATAGCAAAAGATGGTGAGGGGGAAGGAAGGAAGTAGGGGGCAAGGCAAGAGTAAAAAGGATAGAGAAAGTTGGGAAGGGCTAGCAAAGGATGGTGAGCAGGAGGAAGGAAGTAGGGAGCAAGGCAAGAGTAAAAAGGATAGAGAAAGTTGGGAAGGGATAGCAAAAGATGGTGAGGAAGGAAGCAGGGGGCAAGGCAAGAGTAAAAAGGATAGAGAAAGTTGGGAAGGGCTAGCAAAGGATGGTGAGGGGGAGGAAGGAAGTAGGGGGCAAGGCAAGAGTAAAAAGATAAAGAAAGTTAGGAAGGGATAGCAAAAGATGGTGAGGAAGGAAGTAGGGGGCAAGGCAAGAGTAACAAGGGGAATTTAGGGGTCAGATTTGCAAACGTGAGAGTATTAATGCCAAACGCTCTGAATGTATGGCAACAGACCATGTGTAATGTCATATAGATGGATATAGGGAATGAGGGAAGGGATGCTGTGTTTGTTGATGCAAGCTCCTAACAGGCGAGCAACAGGCCATTAAACAAAAGCCAGGCAGCCACAAACTCAGGACGGTGGGAGAGAGATCTGATTTAAAAGACCAACATGAATGGTCTGAATTGGAAATCGTCCCCTCCCCAGAACCTTATCTAGGAGGAGCCACGAGTAACAGGGTGACTTGGAAGCTTTGAGTCAAATACTTAAGCATTGTAGACCACATTGTATTGTACCAGCCTCGTGTGAGAAATGGCACAAAGGCCATTAGGAGCCCTCCCACCCAGAGACACCAGGAGCCGGCAAGAGAAAGCATTTTTCTACAGAGTGCCAACAGAGATGTGTTCTCCAAATAATACCTGGCTGCAACCCAGAACCTTGGAGACTTTATGCTGTGTGCCGCCTTTAAACAGTGTGAAACGCAAAGTGAAAGTACATCTCAAAATTCTGCTGCCCTCGATATGTTGAGTATAACAATTATTAGGATTTATAGTGTAAATGGTGTATCACTGGCACTATATAGTAATTTCATGCGATTCCCCCATTAAACTGATTTCCAACTTCAGAGGCAGCAAATGAGAAGTAACTTCCAGGTTCAAAAAGGTGCGCTTGCTTTCAGCCAAATGGGGATAATACAACACTACTGTACATTAAAGAGAGAACAGGGAAGATTGCAATAGTCAATGGGCAGAATCAACACATTATCAGCAATGAAATGAAAAACGAGGTTGGTAGAGTTCCAACAAATAATGTAGTGTTTCATGTGCTGAGAAAGAAACGGTCAGAAATAAAGTCTGAAGCTCAAGGTAGACTGAGAAGGTGATCAGCAGCAAAGCGGGAAGTTAGATAAAAAGCCTACAGTGCAGGGTTTGAACAATGCTGTTAAAACAAGACAAGCCCGGGAGTGGTGCACGCAGTGAGGTCTTGAACCCACCCAGGATGAAGGATTTCTAAACAACAAAAACACGTGATAATAACGTAATACACTGCACCCATACACACGGAAACCTTCAAGCAGTCAGAGAGAAACACAAGAATATTAACCTTGGTAAGTTATGTTTCCTCATAGGTCAGGAATTCAAAGGCATGACTCAGTTTAGGCCTCACTTAATGCAGTCCTCCTAAATGCCACTCATTTCTTGAGCATTTTGTTACCCAAAATACTAACGTGTTCCTAAGCGCTGTGAATTGTAGCAGTCATACAGAATAGTGCTCCAAGTGCTTTATAACTAGCTCAGATACTATGTAGAAAAGTCATGCGTCCCTGCACTTTCGCCGCTTGTTGGTGCTTTTATCAGGTTGAGAACGTGCTCCATGCCCGTGTTTAGTCAGAATGCAGTGAATCACAAGTGCGCTCCATGCGCGTGTCAGCAAAACATAAATATTCACAACGGTGCTCCTTGCGCTTGCTTACATAAACAGAGCACAGATGTTATGATGGAGCTCCATGCGCGTTTGACCCAAAATACAGGTAATTTCATTTGCGCTCCATGCACGGTTTACTCACCGTTCGGGATACGTATGTGTGATAGATACACGCTCCTAGCACGTTTGCCGAATGCAAGTCGGAAGGTAATAGTACGCGGCTCAGAAATGCTGCTGAAGAGAGCTCCCCAGGAAGGCTAGCGTGATACCTGGGTTCCTCGGACAGGGTCTGGAGACGAAGTAGCGTTGGGTCAGGGGACGCAAGTTAAATATGCGTTCAGCGTGCCATAACCGGAAGTTTAACCACGACCTTACAGGAGTGCTGCAAGCCACCGAGTGCACTGCTAACAAAGTAGCGGTTGCTAGGCGCAATTGCTCCATGCATACGGCCACAGAACGGGTCATGTACAAATAAAGGGTACGGCAAGGGTAACAAGAACGCTGCGTAAGACAACAAGCCCGGGAGTGGTGCGTGAATGGTGTGCGCGCGCAACAACGAGGCGAACGCACGTTCGCTTCATTGTTAAATCGCAGCTTAGGAAATGTGTGGTTTCTTAAAGTAAACGTAGTGCGCGCGCGCCACATAGGAGCGGGGGCTGAAAGCGCGGCAGCAAAGCGAGACGAACGCGCGCTGCTGCGCGTTCTGGCCACCGTCGGGAATGGGCGCGGCAAAGGCGGGACATGCACCCGCCTTTGCCCAAAAGCGTGCCGTTTTTTCACAAACAACGCACGCTACAGCCAATGAGGGCTTCTGAAAACAAAACCACACGCACGAGCGTGTAGGTCGTTTTCAGAAGCCCTTTCTAGAGGTCTGCGCTGCGCGAGCAGGGCTACGCACTGCAACGCTAGGCGCGAGACCTAAAAAGGGCTATGGGTCTTTCACTGTCTCATCATTTAAAAACTGACGCATTTTCAATGTTATATGCAACAAAGCCATGGTTGCTGCTTTCTTTATTTTATGCAACTAGCAACCATTGACAAAGCCAATAGTTCTGGCTAGTAAGTGTAACACTACTTGTTGTGTTACAGAAGCAGCAAATTACCAGTCGGGTGGCCCACTATGCTAAGGACAGATTTTTAGCTTAGGTGTTTTAAGCCATGCCCTTAATTACATCGAACACCCTCTTTGGAGAGACCCCCCAGTTTTTTCATCCCACTTAAAGCCCTGGGAACAACACCATGTCACAGTGGCACTGTGCTTCATGCATGACTCATGACATCCACTTTTTCAGATTTCCTATGTGCAGGGGCATAGTGAGCCCTCCCCCGCCCCACCCCTTGTTTTAGGAACTATAGCAGGGGTGAAGTCCTTGATGGGCCTCTTCTATCTGCAACTCAGCAGACAAAGGCTCAGCTCATAATTAATGTGAAAAAGTGAGTAATTGAAGGGATGGGTGGATGGCTGGATGGATTAGTGAAAGGGTGAATGGATGAATGAAAGGTTGAATGGATGGATAATGAGAGAAAGAATAGACGGATGAGTGAGTGGAAGGATGGATGAGAGAAAAGGTAAATACATGGATGTATGGGTGGAAGGGTAGATGGACGTGTAAAAGGATGGATGGATGAGTGAAAGGATGGATGGATGAGTGAATGGGAGGATGATAGGCGAGTGAATTGTTGGATGGATGAATGAACTGATGGGTGGATTGATAAATTGATAAGTGAAAGGATGAATGGATGGATGGATGAGTGAAAGGGTGGATGTAAGGCTGGATGAGTGAGTGAAAGGGAGGGTAGATGGACAAAAGGGTGGATGGATGAGTGAAGGAGTAAAAGGGTGGATGGATGAGAGAAAGAATGGATGGATGAGAGAAAGGATGGATGAGTGAAAGGATGGATGAGTGATAGGGTCAATGGATGGATTCATGAGTGGATGAGTAGATGGATGGATGGATGGAAGGATGGATGGCTAAGTGAAAGGGGGATGGAGAGAGAAAGGGAGGATGGATTGATGGATGACTGAAAGGGTGAATGGGTGGAAGGATGAGTGACTGGGTGGATGAATGAGTAAGTGAAAGAATGGCTGGATGGGTGAAAGGGTAAATGGCAGGATGGATGAGTGAATGGATGGATGAGTGGACATATGGTTAGGGTGAAAGGATGAATGGAGGGATGGATGAGTGAAAGGGTGGATGGAGGGATAGATGAGTGGAATGATGGATGGATGGAAGGATAGATGATGGATAGGTTTGCAAATGGTTGAATATTGATATGGATGGGCACACAGATGGAAGGACAGAATGAATGGTGAAAGACTGAATGATGGATGAAAGAATGATTACACCTTGTAACCCCCATTATCTTAAGTAACATTTCCTATACATTGACTTTCACATTTATATGAGTCATTGTCTCTATATAATTTGTGTGTGATGTAGCGCACTCCGAAACCCTGCCCTACTTACTTAGGATGAGTAGCACTATAAAAGAAATTAAATACACATGAGAGAGGGTCTATGTGAAGATGAGGGGCACCATTGGGGGGTGGTAACAAGGCCAGACTGGCCGGACCGGGCATCGGGCGTTTCCCTGGGAGCTGGAAAGGTGGGGTGGGGGCGGTTTTGTTACCACAAAAAGACCTGCACATTTGCTCAAAGCTGCGCGCATACTGAAAAACATGAAGTGCACAATTGTCTCAACCTAATATAAACTTATTTTCACTTGTACTTAAGTGGTTATCTATGTACTTACTTATATTATATTGCACAACCTCCTCTGATGTGTCTGTAAAACTTACCTTTTGTCCTGAATTTTGACCTCCTGTCCTGACTTTTTGTCCTGAATTTTGACCCTTTGTCCTGAATTTTTACACTCACTGTCCTGAATTTGCACCCATGCCAGTTGGTCATCCTATTTGGGCTCTCGAGCCAAAAACGAGCTGAGTGAGCTGTGTGTGCCTTCAGCAGCCTCCCCCCTCCCGGATCCTCCTTCCCCACTCTCTGACATAATTTCTCCCGCCCCTCTGTGTGCAGCAGAGGTGGGGCTTATTACTGGTGTGAGGTTTTAGCATGCTGATTACCCTCACTTTCCAAGAAGGAGGGGAGCATGTCAACTCATGTTTCGTTTTGCTGATTAATCGCTGCTTTACACTGGTTGCGAGAAGGGCTCAACCCATCTTAGAGTGCACTTGTTAATAAACAAACAGCCTAGGAGTCACTAGCGTACCAATCAGCACCCATACCTAAATATTTATTTTCTTCCTTACTATTGTTACCAACTTCAGCGACTTACAAGAAGTAGTAGGCGCTACATAAATCCTGCTTTAAGACAACTGAATTTCCTTTTCTTAAACTGTAATGGCAGTGGCCCTCTGAAACCCGCCTCCCACGAAGCAAGTTGCTCACCGCTGAACCACAACTGTCTGAAGAGAGGGCCCTTTGTCATCTCTGAAGATGATCTTCACTGACATGTTTTCATTGCCGCAGAAAATTAGGACAGGTAAGAATTGTCAACCTGGTTCAGAAACGACTAGAAATTCGGTGATAGTTAATTTCGTTACTTCTCTTGACGTTTCATGCATACATTTACACAGGTGAAAAGCCATGATGTGCTCTCTGTCAGAGATGTAATGTCAGTGTACATGTAAGAGCAAAGGCAGTGACCCTTCTCTTTTACAACAACCCAAGCATCGGTGTGTTGTTTTTTGTGTGTTGAATAAATATTCCGCAGCCACTGCCTGTCTCTTAGGCCCCATTGTGATGTTTCTCACACAACTGAGGCACAGTGAATGACAACAAACGAAAACATCTGATTGTGATATCAGATGACAGTAGAAATTCCAAGAGATAGTAGTCTAAAAATAAAATGATACCCTT
Organism: Calotriton arnoldi; assembly: GCA_963921515.1. Taxonomy (NCBI): domain Eukaryota; kingdom Metazoa; phylum Chordata; class Amphibia; order Caudata; family Salamandridae; genus Calotriton; species Calotriton arnoldi. The sequence continues at coordinate 251,069 of CAWUFW010015142.1, read as the reverse complement.
ATGTTTCCTTGGAGAAAAGAGTAGTACAGGGGGCACCTCTCACAGAGAAGGAGGGGGTCAAGACACTGTGAGACAAGAGGCTCGGCCAGCCCACACTCACTGCTTACAGCACTGGCAGCGCTCACACGGGCCTTACACAGCTGGGGACACTTGGCAAAGCTAGGGTTCTCTAGCCTCAGTCTGAAAACATACACAACACAACGAGGGTGTAGTTTAAAGTCTGTGTCTAGCAAGACAGAGAAGTTTTAAGGCATGGGCATAGTGCCAATATCGGCAACACTCAGTTCTCATACAGCAACATACATAAATAAACCACACGACACCTTTTTAGTGGAGAAATTTGCTGCAGGTTTATTAGCATAACCAATATGCCAACATGGTGGGTTATCTTACGGGCGATCCCAGGGCAGGCCAGCCCCTATGCCGCCTGCCCGTCTGATGAGCCAACTTGCACCGTGTCCGTCGACAACCGGTGGTTACCAATTCTTGGGAGAGGCCACCTCTCCCATCAGTGGACCGCCAGTCCACTCCCTTACTCACGCCCCCCGACCGGTGGGCGGAGCGTTCCAGGCAGCCCCCGGTTGCTCAGACCCACAACCGCCCGTAGGGCTAACGGGGCGCCGTAGTTCTTCCAGGGGACCCGCTAAAACATCCCTGGGTATCCTTGGCTTAGCACCCTTGTTGTGCTGCTGCAATATAGTACCCTTCTGTACCTTGCAGACTCTGGATCGCCCTGTAACTCCTCCTGCAACACAAAACAATAAGTTAGCTTCTTCCCCTCCCCGTACTCCCCTTTTGTCCGTCCGCAGGGTAAGCGGTAGGGTGGGAAACGCGAGACGGGTAGCGGTCAAGAGACCGTGCAGAGGGCGGGGAAAGGCTAATATACCCCTGTCCCCTACCACGGCCAGAAGTGACGCGGCCAGCAGACCCCCTGGTCCCTAGCCCAGGGAGCCTAGTGCGCAGACTTCTGTGCCTTCCTATGGCACTAAGGCGGCCGCCCTTTTGGAGGGTCCCCTACGTGGCCCCCTGGGCAGCCTTGGCATAGTGCCAATATCGGCAACACTCAGTTCTCATACAGCAACATACATAAATAAACCACACGACACCTTTTTAGTGGAGAAATTTGCTGCAGGTTTATTAGCATAACCAATATGCCAACATGGTGGGTTATCTTACGGGCGATCCCAGGGCAGGCCAGCCCCTATGCCGCCGGCCCGTCTGATGAGCCAACTTGCACCGTGTCCGTCGACAACCGGTGGTTACCAATTCTTGGGAGAGGCCACCTCTCCCATCAGTGGACCGCCAGTCCACTCCCTTACTCACGCCCCCGACCGGTGGGCGGAGCGTTCCAGGCAGCCCCCGGTTGCTCAGACCCACAACCGCCCGAAGGGCTAACGGGCGCCGTAGTTCTTCCAGGGGACCCGCTAAAACATCCCTGGGTATCCTTGGCTTAGCACCCTTGTTGTGCTGCTGCAATATAGTACCCTTCTGTACCTTGCAGACTCTGGATCGCCCTGTAACTCCTCCACAGCTCTGGGGGTGGCCACCGTCACCACCAGGGCCCCCCACCAAGGCAGATATCCTACCTACATCCTGTTGCTTCCCAGGCCTCCCCAAGGTCCAGCAAAATTAAGTCCATGCCTACCCTTGAGAAGTGAACCTCCTCCACTTCCCAGCATCCAGTAGACTTGGCCTGAAGTAAACCATGCCAGATGAAGACAAATCCCCTTTGTTCCGTGCCTTTACGCATGGCGCTGTTCACTCTCGTATGTGATATCTCAATGGCGTCCCCAGATCGGGCTCCTTGCCAAACTGGGCGAGGTAAAGTTTAAGACCACCACAGTTCACATGCCCCAAGCTGAATGCTCAACTGACACATGATGTCCCTCCTGTCTTGGAGCATTACTCTCCTCCCCAGGGTCGTCAGGTCATTCCTTCCCAAATGTATGACCAGAAATGAGGTGGACCGATCCCTCCCCTAAGTCTCCCTGATAAGAAGGCAGTGGTCACTAACTTACCCATGGAGATTTCATTTTATAGCAGCAGTGTCTTCCTACCTTGTCAAATCATTGCCTCCCAGGTGTATGGCAAATTGTTGGGAGGGGAGACACCCCCCCCAATCTGTGCTGCAGCTTCTGCGGCAAGCTCTTCCCCCGCATGCCTGGGACCCCCTGAATTATCCCAGTAGTGTGCTGCAGCTGCTTCAGCAAGCTGTTCCTGTGCCAGCCTGGGCTCCCCAACCAAGTTAACTCAGTGGTGGAAAACACATGCCTCCATTTCCTGAATTCCGCCTGTCACGCCACTCCCAGGACGCACGGAAGGCCCTTCACCCAGACCGTTGATCCTGGCAAATTACTGAAATGCTCGGTTGCTCACACTCCTTGTTTAGCACTGCACCTCAATCTATACAACTAATCCAACTTGCCCAATAACACTGCACCCCCAGAAACCACAGGTGCCTACCGGGGTGCCTATGGGGTACTCAACCTTCACCTGTACATAAAGCACCTAACCCGTCTTTCGGACACTCCCTGAGTGGCTGCTGACGGATGTACTTTTTTTTTTTTTTTTTTTTTTTAACTCATTGGGATTCCCATCGTCCCACCTGCATGATGCACTCAGCTGACAAGCCCGCCCATAACGCTGGGTTTACCGCCCCTTTCTTGCTGAGCCAGGCCGGTTTTGAACTTCTCACCACACCCTTGATGGGAGTGCCACACCGTCCCGAATTCCTGGGCCAGTAATTGGGACAGTCGTCCCATTGTTAGTTGGCAACTCCCAAGGAAAATTTGCTTAAAAGAAGCAGCTGGTAACATGCAATGCTTTTGGAACTGAGGGCCTGGTGAAAAAACTATGAGCCATGTACCTGCATCCTCCCAACTGTAAATGCAAACTGTGCTCTGGTAGTTGACCGTATTTCTGATCCACCCCTCTGTTTCAACACTGATGGGGTAACGGCACCCTTTTCGGACTGACAAACTCACGCCCTAGCTGACTAAATAGTGCCTATGCGTGTGTAGTCCAAAACCCTGAGCTATCCCGAAGGTGTGCCTGGATTATGCTGAGTCGTAGCTTACTTTGCTGCTGAGTGGCCCACTCCCCAACACAGGTATTTCTTTGCCTTTACCGTTTCTGGCTGCCCAATTTGAATGACATTGCAAACCCGGGCGAATAAAAGGAAACATCAATTGACACGGGACATGGCCTATTCTTCACCCCCTGTGCAGTGCACTGGACTGTTATGACAAGCGTCGATAAGGCCTTCCAATCATGTGTAACAGATCTTCTTGTGATACACCTACGCTGGGTAGCTGGTACGCTCCCTATCTGTAGTACATTGTAGTAATCAATAACGCCAGCAGCGAGGCCATAGTAATCACCCTCCATCCTCCTGTGCATTGATCATCTGGCTAGGCCATGGGGACCCTGGAAAGCTAGTTGAACCTCCTGTCCTCTGCCCAAATAGAAGCACCACCAATGTTTTCCCAAAGGGGGCTCCCAGTAGAGAAGAGAGTGAAAATGTCTTGCTAGCTTGGCCACCACAGGCGAGCTACCTTAGTGACCATCCTCACCAAAGTACGCGCCTGGCCAGCTACTGGTGCGTGTAAACACGAGGCTTTAGGGAAATGCCTGTCGCAGTACACAATAGCTGTGGTGCCGTGACATAACATGGGAATCTAACCTGAGCCATTTCATGTCCTGGTGCAGTCCCCAATTATGTGATTCCACTGGACCCCTCTGCCCAATGTGCGTGACCTAGGTACTTAAATCAGCCTGCTAGGCGGCCTAGCTGTGGCTCAATACACCAGCCCCCAACTGGACGTACTGCTGCTGGGCGAGTCTAACGCTAAGCGCCGCATTGCCCCTACTGCGCCTGCCCCCTTAGCTAGAAGTGTCCTGGAAGCACCTATGATTTAAGTACAAATGTCACTGATTCATGGTACTTGGTGTGTTTAATAAAAGTAATGACAGGTCAACCAAATCAATCGGGCATCCTCTGCTTACTTTAGGCGTGTTGGATTGAGGGGATCCAGGGAAATATGGAAGGTATCTCCTTTGGCATGCCATCCCTATAGCACAACATTTACCACTTTAGGCATGTCACTTAAATCGTCTCCATCATGCGTTTAAGGCTAATTAGTTTGAGTTCTGCTTTAGACAACATCCCTTCTAACAGACAGTATTGACTAACCACTCATGTTCGTCTCTTGTACAAGTCGTCCCGGTTTGCCTGGCACTCGTTAGACCAAAGGAAGCTTTTCACAAGCCCCCTATACAAGTGTATATATCCTGTTGCGCAACTTGGGACTCTTACTTCATCACCACGTACTTTCAGGTATGGAACTACTGCCAAAGGTCTCCCCACCTTAGTCCTGTTTAACCACTAAATCAATACTGTATAAGGGAACAAAAGATTACCAGTGCACCCAGCCAAGGGGCTTCCACTGCGAGTGAACCCCTGTCGTTGCATTCTAGACTGATGATCTGTTTGAGCTGTAACATCTGACATTGATTTCACTGCAAATTGTGCTGGAGATGGCGGATTTAGTCGCAGGTCCATGATTATAAGACATAAGGTGCGGCATTGCATAGTTCCAGTGACCTGGCTGCGAGGAGCTGCCTTACCACTGTTGGCACCTGTAGTGCGAGGTACGACCGCTTCCCCCATTAAAAATAACTGACACACAAAGTAACGACCCTCCATGTGTAAATATGCAATTCAATTCACCGGAAAGTAGACTGGTGGCACTGATTCCTGAAAGTTCCTGGAAAGTGCAATGCTCGCCCATACATGGGGAAACTAGTTGCACGTTGCCAGCTACTATAGAGCGGGAATGAGTTTGTAGAGCATCCCCACCCAGCAGCCCACACTGACTGTTGTGTGACCTTAGTGCTGGGGAGAAATCTCTATTGTCAGATTTAGCTGTAGCTCGCTCTACAAGGTTCCTAATTTTAATACAAGTGCAGTTACATGAGAACTCCCCATCCCGCCATATTGAAATTGAAATGCTGTGATGTCTTGCTCACAATACTAACAGGCTGCTCACTGCCAACCCACTTCTATCCAGTCTCCTCCTAGGCGCAACACCCAGGCCTACAAGACAGAGTTTCTTGTACAAGTCGTCCCCGTTAACCTGGCACTGTTAGACCAAATGAAGCTTTTAACAAGCTTCCTATACACAAGTGTATCATGTTGCGCAACTTGGGACACTTACTTCATCACTATGTACGCTCAGGCATGAAAATAATGCCAAAGGTATCCCCACTTTAGTACATGTTAAATACTATAAATAAATACTGTACAAGGGAACAACAGATTTCCAGTGCACCTGGCCATGGGCCTTCCACTGCGTGTGAACCCCCGTCGATGCGTATTAGACTGTTGCTCGTGTGAGCTGTAACATTTATGACTTTATTTCATTTCACTGCAACTTGTGCTGGAGATGACCGAATTGCTGCAGGTCCATGGATATAGGCCAAAGGCGTGGCATTGCATAGTTTCAGTGACCTGGCGAGAGGAATGTAGTTGTGCTGGAAGGAGGCACTCTACGCCTCCTTTGTTAGTACCCGTGCATACAGACACGGACTACTAATACACTAAGCAACTTGACCTAAAGTATTGCTATGCTATCCCACAAAGAAAGCCAGAACCCTCCATGTTCTTCCCTCACGCATAGCTTACGGGATTGCGCGCGCACTCCCACTGTTCCGTCACACTACTGACATACCCCACACATTGCCAAGGGCGCTGCTAGAAAATCAAGCGCCCCACAGCAGCATGTTCTACAGGCCATATGTTTGCTGTCGAGCACGAGACTCCCCGCCCGCACTGTGTCAGAATAAACAGGGGACCCAACAACGTCGGCCAGTGGCTCCAAGGGCAGGACCCCTAGTGGCCAAAGCAAACAATGGCCTGTGTGTATTGGTAGGCCCCGAGTACTGGGCTCGGCAAACGCAGCTGGGGTTTCTACCCCCGGATAGCAACCTCAGTGCACTGGACGCGACACCGCTTCAAGACTGATAGACAGCGCTGCGCTAATATATTAATGGTCGGTATCGCCGATACAGTACCAACAGCACCCATAGAGTGCTCCCTCCCCATCTGCCCACTAATAAGCCCCAGTGCAAAACTGCAGTGACTATTACTGCAAAATAGAAATCGATAGGTGCCCAAATGCCAAACTTGGAGCCAGGGACAAGGCGGGCAGGATAGGCGTTTCTCACTGCAGCGGGTGTAGCCAAAAGAATCAGGCCTAAGTCCAGAGGGCGCGCATGGCATGCCATGCCTGCTCGTTTCACTTCCTCTTACACACGGTTCCCTCGCCATGAGATAGTCTCCCTGTGCTTTGCCCTGCTATCCTGACACCCAACACTTGCTGTTGTGCTCTGTTTTGCCGGCATGTCTCCCAGGTTTGTTATTGTGGGCTGCCCTGCGTCAACGCTGAGCCCGGATGTGCCGAGGCCTCCCTGTAAAATCTGTCCACAATGCTTGGAACCACCAGGGATGCCAATCCTTACCACGGCGACCTCGGCATGCTGACCGTCGCCACTGCGCTCAGAGGGTAAAGAAGAGCAAATATGACCTGACTATTCTACCAGCGCAGCCCTGCCTGCCACAACAAGCCAAACCAAATGCACTTCCAGAGTCGCCGCACCTAAGCCAGAAGCCCCTTCCTATACCCTAGGTGGAACCAGTTTAGCTAATAAAACACCGACGACCGGGCTGCTTAACAGACCTGCGTGCCCATAATCTAACGGTGGAGTGCCGCTCAGGCAAGAAAACGAGACACATTAGTACACTGAAACTTAGGACATGTCCCACATGGCACTTGCAGTTGGCAGCTAGGTAACCTTTATTGTAAATGACTTGCAGTACCTAGTATCCTGCTACCGTAGTTAAACCCCTCCCAGCTGCGCCATCCAAAATAGCAGTAGCATGCAATTCGGACGTACTCCGGCGTGAGGACCTGGCCTGATGGGCCAGCCGCGCCCCCCTGCGGAAGCGTGTACCTCATGCCCATGACAACGTTCCCACGTGCAAGTGAAGCAAATAAAGCTGTAAGCGAGCAGGCACTCCCGCACCGCTGATGCCCAATCGGGCTCAAACAGCATTAGCGGTGAGGAGAATGCGCGGGCTGGTCCTCTGCCAGCTGGACAGTGTCCCGGCCCGACTTCAGAACCGACCGCCTGAATGCGTGAGCCGCATAAATAAATGGCCACCTAACACTGACTACGTTTTGACCACCATAGGGAACAGCAGTGACTGAAGGTTGCCCTGAAACATATAGCACACATTTTAACAGATTGTGTAAAAGGTCTGCCTTCAATCACCTTATGAACAAATTAAATAATGTGGCAGTGAAAAGGAGGGCAGTGTTTTAGTTAACCGCTTCCTTATTGGGTTCCTTTGGATTTCCACAGAGGTTGCTAAAATTCCGCCAAACAGGTTTCTAACCCAGCCTGTGAATGACGTGACATTTCTAATCGCAGCTAATTAGTACAATGACGAGGCAAGAGATGCAGGAGAAATTGCCGTTGCAGATCTGGAGAGAGCATAATTGGAATGCCGCTGTTAGCTCCGGTCAGCATCAGCTGTGCTCCTGACTGCTGAACAGCAGCACGGGCACCAGAGGGCAACTTCACAGGTCTTTCAAAGACCAAATACTTGCTAACGAAGTTATTTTGAGTATTCAGCCCTACTTAGAGCCCCTGCATCTCCACTCTGCCTATTGCGGGAACAATCAGCCCCCCTACCCCCGATATTTGGCTCTAAAAACGAATGCCCCGGGGCCCTGGGGACGGACTCACATCCCAGACTCAGGAGACCGCGTTGGAGACCCCCGCCGCCCACAGCCGCAGCTCAGACAACTCCACCCACCCCGAGGCCACCTCACTGGTGTTAGCAGGGAAAGCCGTGACCCCTCGAACAATGCTCCCACAAGCCTGTGCATTCCTCGGGCGGCGCGCTTCGGTCTATCACGGAAGCAGCCCACCGAATCGTAGCCCCGGGCATTAATACGGAGTGTTTACTGCTGCACAGAGGACGGGAGGAAGCATCTATCCGGAGTGACTGGAAAGAGCAGATGCACGTTTCGTTTCCGTGGTGCAAGCTTGGAGGCGTAAGTGATGTTACCCCGCTGTACTTACATCGCACTGGTTGCCAGAGAGGAAAGGAGAAAATCTCTGACAGGATTCTTCCCCGCAAACCCCCCTGCCCCCATCGCTCCCCTCGGAGGTCGCCTGGCGAGCCCAACCCGCAGAACCCCGCGAGCGGACATGACCGCCGAAGACGGAAACGCCAGCGCGGCATGTTTGTAGTCGCAGGCACATCGGCACGACCCCACGGCTTGCTTGCCCGGATCAGAGCTGGCCGCCGCCGCAGGCCCCCACCCCTGGCCACTACAGCTGGACAGGGTGAGCGCCGCGGGCCCGCTGGTGACGCTCCCACCCCTCACGACCTGCAATGCCGGACCCCCGGGTGCCTCGCTGGCTCTATCCCCCTCCCCCCCCCACACACAGCAGAGGGCAAAGTGCCCTGTTCAGCGCCTCGCTAGCAGCCGAGCTCTGCCCTTGACCTGGGTGGGGGGTAACGCCGACCGCACTGACCCCATGGAGCTGACCAGCTCCCTCCCCTAGCGGCAGCCCTCGGCAGAGCCCGGGCCTAGGAGGTGACTCCGCCGCCACGAGCTAATGGGGAGGGGGCCGGGGCAAAGCACTCACCGCTTCTCAGCTCCGAGGGAACGTCAGAAACGCGAGACGGGTAGCGGTCAAGAGACCGTGCAGAGGGCGGGGAAAGGCTAATATACCCCTGTCCCCTCCCACGGCCGGAAGTGACGCGGCCAGCAGACCCCCTGGTCCCTAGCCCAGGGAGCCTAGTGCGCAGACTTCTGTGCCTTCCTATGGCACTAAGGCGGCCGCCCTTTTGGAGGGTCCCCTACGTGGCCCCCCTGGGCAGCCTTGGCAAAGTGGGCGCTGGCCCACGCCCTGGCCTTTCACGGGGGGCACCTGATAGGGCTAGCTCTGTTCTGCAGAGACTCTTGCCCTGCTGACCTTGAATAGTTCTTAAACAGATTGTTTTAGATACCGTTTTCCTTTAATTTATTTTAAATGTGAGTGATGTTGTGTGGGAGTCTATTATAGAAATGTTGCCAAGAAATGTTGTGTTTATGTTGCATTCAACATCCATTAAAAAAATTCTATAAGATCAAAACAAGACCGCTCATATGAAATGGGAGGGGGTCACACAGATTGTTTCCAGTAATATTCGTGAGCTGCTGCTGTGTTACAATATTGAAAACACACATTGCTATCCCTGAATATTAGATGAAACGCATTTAGATTTTGGACTAGTGTGCCTGTGCCCTGTCAGTGACCTGGCCAAATAGAGCATGAAAGGGCTGCCATTGATTCATAAGCTCAGAGTTGTTCCGAGCAGGGGGCCTCAAAGTACATTTGGGGTTGGGCCCCCAAAATCCGTTAAATATCCTTGTAGCAAGACAAACAATTACATAGCACACATAACCACGGTTAATTAATCAGAGTCCTCTAAGCGCTTTTATCCTGTACATGTATCCTCGAAGTCTTGTGTTCATTTTAATAAAATGAATGGCCAGGATTCAAACTAATGATGGATGCTTACATAAAGTGGGCCATTTTAGCTTAAAAAAAAAGACAATATTTTGAATTGCTGTCTTTGGCGTAAACAGAAGGGGACCCTTTTGCAGTCTTACCAGGATACCTACTGGTGTTTGCTCTTGCCTGTGGGTTCTTTCCTTCCTTTCCTTTCCTGGAGTCTCCGCCCTCATCAGAGGTTTTTCCCTATGGGGTTTTTTCCTCTTGGAACTCCTTCTGGAAGGCACGGTCTGCTCTGGCTTTTCATTGTCTGCATCACCGTGGCCACCAAACAGGGTCGCCCTTACCTTGGACAGACTAGGACCTTCAAAAACCGAAGTTGGGAATCACTCCTACATGCCGAGACTGGTAAGAAAAGTTCAAAATGTTACACACAGAGGGAGCAGGAGAGCGCCATATCTACAGAGATATGGCACTCTCCTCCCCTCTCCCTAGCGCCAGCTCCACATTTTCCTGCCAAACGCCACACACACCTTTGCGCCATAATGCATGGGTATGTGTGTGAGTCTAGCATAGGATTTCTACTGGAAGAGTTCCCTTCCAGTACAAAATACTGTTCCTAGACAAGTTTAAGAACTTTTCCTACTTTGTTTGTGTGCTGTATAGTGCAGCATACATGCAAAGTCAGAAAAGAAAGGAGCAATGAAAACAGTTCTCTTTTTAACGACTGCTTTAAAGTGCCGTTAGTTTTTGATGCATTGTTTACTATTGTTAGTAGATAGGGTTTTGCATCAAAAAGAATGGGTGGGTGCATGGGAACACCCAAGTACCACCCATGTAATGCCTTCTTGATGCTAAGTAATGCAAAGCAGTGCTTTGCTTTACTTTTAAGCAACTTTCTAGCACAAAACAAGTTTTGTGCAGGAGAATGAATAACAAAAAAAATGTGAGCTAGTTTGCGTCACTTTTGTGATGCAAACACAGTGCAAAAAGTTGGTAATTCTGGTCCGTTGTGTGATAAGATTTGCAGTCCCCAGTATGCATAGGCAGAGAGCCTGGACCATGGGAGTGGTACTCTGTAGCTTTGCTGACTCACCTGTCAGCTAAAGTGGGTTTTAGAGCTGCAAGGCAACTCAGAAGCAAATCTACCTCCTCACACTCTCATCCACAATTCACCAAGCACCAGAATGTTGCATCAGTCAGAGGAGGGCAGCAACTTTCGCTGGTGTTCCCCTTTCCCTATCAATGCAGACATAATTCTCTGAAGACGTTGTGCAGCGTGTCTGAACAGTGGTAAATGGTTGCTTATCAGGGGAACTCCAATGGCTTGTACTGCTTTCAGATGGAAAAGTAGAAACATCTAGGGTATTAATTCTGAGAGGCTTGCGCCGCCTAAGCGTCACATTTTTTGACACTCCAGCGGTGCAAGACTCTCAATTATATCGATTAGGCGACGCAAAGGCACCCTGCATGGCTTTGCATGGCCTTATAGATATGGAGTAAGACAAAGCAGCGCAAGTCGCTACCTTGCCTTACTCTGCGCCAATGCGGCGTTCCATGGGTTTTCCCGTTCAATACCCATGGATTTTGATGCTACCCCAGATTTACTTAATCACGTCAACCTGGGGAAGAGGCAAAACCTTACGCCTCCCCAGACCAGGCATAATGAGGAGAAATATTTTTATTTCTTCTTGTTTTTTCCTCTTTCCATGTGTGCTGCATTCTGCAGCACACATGGAATGAGGAAAATACCTCTAGGTATTGTTTTTGTGCAGGAAGGTGCCCCTTCCTGCACAAAAACAATCCTGCCTGAAAAGGAGGCACCCTTGCACCGTGTTGTAAAGGTGCCTGTATTGGCACTTGACAGCAAATTGTGCACCAGAGCAGGGGGAAAGGACAGGAATGCACTGTATTTCATAAATGCGGGACATTCCTGCCCTTTCGCATTGAAGTAGGGCAGTGCAGCAAGGCCTGCTGCACTGCCTTACGCCAATTCCCCAGAAATGAGGCCCTTAGTATCATATCTGAAGAAAACAACAGAACGCAGCCCACTAGCATGATCAAGGCAACATAACACAATTAAAACATATTAGGGCATAGCACAACAAAGCAGTCAAAAACAGAACGCAACACAACAATCCCAATACAAAACATCACACGTCACAAATGCATCACAAAAACACAGCAACACAAAAAACAACAGAAGACATTACCTCCACAACAAAAGGACTCATAATAAATATGTCCACAGATGCTTGTTACACATTCCCAACCCCAGAAGCCTATTTTCATAATACAGTAGTAAAAGTTGTTTGCACCACGCACTGTCATAACTTTCCATGTAATAGTGCCAAGGCAAACGCTTTTTACTCACAAAAGCAGTTCAGTGTGTGTTGTTAGCTGTCCAGTTTTATAGAAACAAGAGTTGTTAGTGTTTATTTGCAACATGTATTATCTCTTCTGCATCTTACAGTGGTTCTCTTGTCGCTATAGAGCTGCCAGATTTATTTCTGTTCTGTACTTGAACAAAACAGTACATCAAGAATAGCCTTAATTTGAAAAAAAACGTACTTTCTTCTCGTTTTCATGGACGCGTGATTTGCCTTATGGCAACTGAAGAAAGACCACATTCAGCGACAGGAAATTAATGTAAAAACAAACTGAAAGCCAATTAAAGAGAAACAATTGGATCAATAAATAAAGCCCACAAAAGGAAGGCGACATGCAAGACATTTGCACTTTATCTGTATATACATTCACCTACTTGCCCCCAGAAAGAAACCAGCAACAGCTTCTTTGACAGAAAAGAGATTACCAAAAAGCAATGAGACAATTAAAAAAACGAAAGGTGTCCAGACTGCCAATTTCAAGCCACCTTGGCTGAAATAACTAAGTACATAATCAGAGAGTTAATAAAAATGGAGATGGTGCCCAGGGAGAATTCATAAGCCATTTCTTTAAGTATGATAGCTATCTCGACAACATATATAAGAATGTATCTATAAAATATCCCCAGGCCCAGGGCAGATAAACTGCAAAAGCACAATCATGGAACAGCCCTGCACACTGCAGCTTTTCCCAATTTGTCACATTGTACAAAGCGACCTGGAAAATAGCTCATCGTGTAATAATTACCAGCCTCTGCTTTCTTTTTAATGCCTTGAACCTTATCAGTTTATTGGATCTAAGTAAATGTTGCTCTGTTGTGAACACCCCAAGGTCTGCAAGGCATTCAGGCTCCACATTCATGCTTTGGAAGCGAGAAACATGGGGGCATCATTACCCTCATAGGATGGAACGATGCCATGAGTGCTTGGGGAGTACAGTCTGCATCCTTCATGGCCAATGTGTCAGTGCACTGTTTGTCACTCACTGTAAGACAAAGACATTGGGGAAATATTTGGCATTCCTGTTCAGTCTGCCTTTTTGCTAAAGAAATGAAACACGTCGATCCAGGGTTGGATAAAAAGTCAGGCTTGCATTTTGTGATTGAATGACTGTGTATTCGTCCCATACATAAGGTTGGGAACATATGCTGCTTAAGAACAAAGTAGTACTACTCATCCTCTGTGACTGTCAGGAGGCATGGCTTACTGCTTACACATCATGGGGCACAGTACTCCCACACACACGCTGAGTCCATTTCAGTTAAGGAAAGAATCAGGTCATAGGTTCTCGGCGTTGTCTGGTGTGATGCTTCGCACGTGTGGAGAATGCACTATGAGTCAGAGCCATGATGATGAACTACATTTCCCTGCAGCCCCTGAGATCTCACTCTGTTTAGAGATGGAAGGACCATCTTGGATTATCAAGTAAGATTTTCGTTGCCAGGCAATCGTGCTCCAACGTTGCAGCAGTCAGGACCTTCCTACTTGGATTCAGGATATAATTATGCAAAGAACGGTTGCATCCTTGAGAGTTGGTTGGAATTTAGTAATTCCACATTACTCATGTAACGCAGAATTACTAATGAATTCCGCCGGAAGAATTCATCATAATTAATCATTCAGCAGTGCACTGAATGTGGAGAATTGCTGTGGAAATTGCACCCCCTCCAAAATGGATGATCAACGTTAGCAGTCTAGTGTCTCTTGAAAAAGAAACTCCGGAGGCGAAGCGGGAGAGTTACTTTTTCGTGGCGGGTTGAGAGAGGAAAACAAGTCTCCCCATAGGACGCAGGACTGGTCTAGTCTGCTCGGCTACCGTTTTTAGTTTCAATGGGCTTTTTTGTGCAAGCTGCTGTCGGAAAGTCAAATGTTGCTGAGGACTGAATATGGGTGAAGGTACAGATTCCAGCTTGGCTCAGTCGGACCCGACTCTGAGCGGCAATGGAGACTGAGCCGTTGCTGCTGGCAACCTTGGAGCGGGCTGATGTGCCATGTTACCCGGACTTTGAAGCACAGGAGTGGGACGCCAAAGCTAGGACTTGCTCCTTCTCCTCGACTGCCTCTTCTGTGACGTGCGTGCTGGAGCAAAATAATGTTCTGTGCGGGTTACGTGCATGTGGGTAACTAGTTTAAAGTGCCTAGTTGTGCACAAGGCTGTTTGTTGGCGCTTACTGAGAGCACTTGGTACCCCAGACTTACAAACTTGCAGTGGTGCATACCCCATTGCCTGAGGCCCTGGCATTCCTCCTCAAGGACAGTGAGATAATATACCATCCCCTCACAGACAAAGAGCGTCCCCCTCCCGAGCTCTCCAGATGGGTGAGGTAATAATGTCCGAGAACATGGCGTGCCTCAGCATGCAATGTGAATGGAAGAAACCACCAGAGGGCAAGACAACTACAAGACATGTACACCGCCCAGAGAGATGAACACGCACACACACACACAGGTACACACTGACGTAACCACAGACCTGCACACAGCCCCAAGAGATGAGAGGGGTGCCAACTCTGCATCTGCTTCATCCCACGAAGGGAGTAGGTGATGGGGGCGCCTGCCTCTTCTCTCTGAAGGAGCTTGAAGGTGGTCTGTGATGAGGAGAGAGTGGAGTGGGCTGTGTGTTCGGAAGCAGCCATGCACATCTGGACTGTTGTAACTATGTGATATTAAGGGCTTTATTATGAGTTTGGCAGTCCGGTGGACCACCAAACCAACGGTGGCGGTGTGGCTACTGCTGCACAGGTGGTCTGACCATCCTATTGCAAGTAGCGCGGACAGACCGCCATGGGACCGCTGCTGCCTCCAGGGATCCACAATCCCTGGGGGTCTTGCAACCGTCTGAGGTCCCTAATATGCTGGCCGTGCCGCTGCGGCACCACCAGCATATTAGGAGTTTCCTCACCACCACAGTTTTCATGGTGGTAAACTCACCATGAAAAGTGTGGCAGTGAGGAAACAAAGGGGGCCCTACAGGGCCACCTGTTGCCTCAGTGCCAGGGGATGCATTCAGGGGGCACATGGTGTGCCCCTGTATGCATGCACCCCCAGTTCCTTCAGGGCAAGGACTTGACAGTCCATTTCGTGCAGGAACGTGCAATGGCGTTCCCACTGCGGTGCTTTGTGAAGGCTCACATATGAGCCTTAGCACTGCACTGCTGTTGACCAGCCACCACAGGACCACCCAACCTGGAATACAGTTGGAATCTGGTGGGGGGTCTCAATATGGCTTTGGCGGTGCGGCAGCAGGGCGCTGGCATGACTGCCCGCTGCCACACCTCCAGAGTCATAAGAAGGCCCTAAGTGTCATTTCAAGTTTCACACAAGGATCACAAACATGTCCCTCACAGGCAGGCCACCAATGTGGAAATGTGACACAAAGCCGGCTAACTGAATTCCTGGAAGCTGGGGCTGCACTCCACAGGCAGTGGCACGCTACAGCGTGGCTGCTAGGGGGCAGCAGAGTGAAGTGTAACCTTCGCTGTGAAGTGTGTGACCAGCTGTAACATGAGACTGTGGATGCTTCAGTGTGAGGAAAAGGTGGGCAGAACTCAGCGGAATTCCATGGAGTTTTATGTAACTTCACGGAATTCTGCGAAGTACAACTCTGCGAGTTCCGCCCAGCCCTATTAAGAAACAAACTTAAAACCATTTTGATCATTTGACTTTGAGCCCTGCAAAAGACATTAAGAATTGTTGCATTAAACTTGGGGTTTGAGCCAGTGATGGAACAGAAAGAGTTCTCAAGTCTCTAGATAATGTTGCACATGATATGTATATATGATTATGAGTATGGTACTAAGAGCTCTTAAGGTTCACTGACAAAATATCAACCCCCAAAATATCCCCATGCAAAAATATTGTGACAAAAATATATTAATGTCAAAAATATCATAATTCTATTCTTATCATGTAAATTTAAAAAAATCGAAAACAAATATTGTTGTCACTTATATCTTTGTATAAAATATCGTTTTTAAATATATATATACATTTAAATAGTAAACATTAAGGGGCCAATTACGATACGGCCAGTAAAGGCTCCGACCTTTGATCAGAGCCTTTAGGGCCGCATCGTAATGGGCTGGTCAGTTTCCTTTCTGACCTCCTCATTATGATGGAGGCGGTCGGAAAGGAAACCGGCCGGTCATTAGGGCTGGCTTCCGACGAGCTCGGAGAGCCCGTCCCCCAGTCGTAAGACAGCCTGTAATCTTAAGGGCGGCTCTTTCCGCCCTTGAGATTACGATCACGGTTTCCGACATGGTTTCCATGCCGGTCTGTCAAGCATGTTAGGGGGTCCCCTGCAGGAATGTGACCGAACAGTGTTTGGTCGCATCCTAATGGGGGGGTCAAGACTGCCGACCGGGTGCCGGTCATTCCCATAACCGAGTCAGTGTCGGGCGGAAGTGATTCCGCCCGACATCGTAATGACCTCCACTACTGTATATTAAATAATAATACTAATGTAATAAAAATAAAAAATATGCAATGGTTTTAAAAAAAATATTTAACAATTATAATTATTTTCAAAAAGTAAAACACACATATATATTAATGTATATATATTTACTTACATATATCTAATTAAAATATATTATTAAACTAATATTTTGAATTTATTTTATAATGTAACACCCTTTTATGTAATAATATAAAAAATAAATATAATATATATATATATACATACATATATATATGTATGTATTATCTACTGGCGGTCGCCAGTAGATAGTTATAGTTACAACCTATTATCCATAGGAAATCCGCGACATTCTATTTGCAATAACGTTGGCGCCGGTTGACGAATCTTCGCGAAAGTTTCCAACTTGTTGGGGCGCTCCGGTCCGCTCCTACCCTGAAAGTCTCGGGGTGATACGTCAAGCGGGGGCCGAGAAAAAGGGGTCCCAAAACGCGTTTTCCCCATTCATTTTTCCATAGGAACCTTTAGTCGCAGCTACAGCCCGAACTGCTGAACGGAATTACCCCAAATTTGGCAAAGAGGTAGCCCTTGGTTCAGACTGGTGCCTTTTGCTAAAATGGTGTAAATCCGTTCAGTAGTTCCTGAGAAATTCACAATTAAAATCACATATATATCTATGGGCGCGTCGGATCCGCGTACCCTCCCGATCACGAGCTGCATGCTAATTGGCTGTCAACACTCCAAATCAAGAAGTGTTGGCAGCCATTTTATCCCTCGGTAGAACCGAGGGACAGAAACAAGTGCGCAAAGCGCAAAAAGGGAGCAGGGTAGAAACACCCTGACCCCTAGGTCTGCTCAGGGGTCCCACAAGGACCCCCTGGGCAGAAAAAGATTTTTTTTTTTTAAATCGGCGGGATGCGCTTAGGGTGCGCGTATCCCGCCGAGAAAAAAAAGAAACAAGTGCGCAAAACGCACAAAGGGGGCAGGGTAGAAACACCCTAACCCCCTAGGCCTGCTCAGGGGTCCCACAAGGACCCCCTGGGCAAAAAAAGCATTTAAAAAAAAAAAAAATCGGCAGGATGCGCTCAGGGTACGCGAATCCTGCCGAAAAAAAATCGAAGCGCGGTCTCCCGCGCTTCGATGTTAATTGGCCCCGGGTGGCCCAAGTCCCGGGGGCATGGTGGGGGATAATTTAATGTGTGGGGGCCTCAAAGGGCCCCCAAGCCCGAGGACCACCACCTCCCCGGGGCTTTTTTAAATTAATTTAACAACCTGTGTGGGGGGCTCCAGCCCCCACACGCCCGAGGACCGCCACCTCCCGGGGCACTAACAAATTAAAATGGGGGTCCGTTTTGGATCCCCGAAGCCCGGGGACCACCACCTCCCCGGGGCTGTGCTCATGTAGGGAGGGGGGCCGCGCGGCCCCCTCCTGGAGCCCTTGATGGCCCTGGGGACCGCCACCCCCAGGGCCGGCTCCTGCAGTGTCCCGGGGTGCCTACCCCCGGGACACTGTAGTTGCTATGGCAGGACGGGAGCCTCGCGGCTCCCGTCCTGCCATAGCAAACTGCTTTGGATATTGGAAGAGAGGCAGGGAAACCTGCTCTCTCTTCCAATATCCCAAAGCACATTGCTTTCCACATGGGGAGCAGCATGTCAGCTGCTCCCCATGTGGGACAGCTAATGCCGGCTCCCAAGGGACGTGGGGAGCCGGGCGGGACTGTGGGGGATTGGGGACCCCCACAGTCCCCAACGGAGAGGGCCAGCCCGGGGGATGGGGTCCCCGGGGCAAGTAGTGGCCCAGGAGGGGGCCACGCGGCCCCCCTCCCCAAAAAAAGAAAAATAAAAAAATGGAAAGGCCGGCCCCGGGGATGGGGTCCCCGGGGCCTTAAATGGCCAGAGGAGGGAGGCCACGCAGCCCCCCTCCAAAGAATAAAAATAAAAAGGCCATGCCTCGGGGGATGGGGTCCCCGGGGCCAATACAGGCCCAGGGAAGGGGGCCACGCGGCCCCCTTCCCGTTTTTTTATTAAAAATTTAAAAAAGGGGTAAGGCCCTGGGGGATGGGGTCCCCAGGGCATAAAAACAGGAAAAAGGAAGGGGGGCCACACAGCCCCCCTTCAGAGACAAAAAAAAAATTTAAAAAACGATCGGGCCCGCAGGCCCCGCCCCCTTCCTTCACCACTCTGCAAACGCGCCCCTGGCGCGTTTGCAGAGAGAACGAATTCCCCTTGAATACTGGGGGTCCCTGGGGGCCAACTAGCCCACCAGGAACCTCCAATATGCGCCAGGGGGCTGCGTTGCAGAGACGTGTAGAGAGGCCACACCCCTTTTTACACCTCTCTGCAACGCAGCTCTGTGCGCTTTTTGGAGGTATATGGTGGGCTAGTTGGACTCCGAGGACCCTCAGGATTCAAGGGACTTAATACCCCAACTTAAAACGCGCCACGGGCGCGTTTGCACAGTGGTGAAGGGAGGGCGGGGCTTCAGGTGACATGTGTGCAAACAGGCCCCGTGGCGCGTTTTAAGATGGGGAATTAAATCCCCTTCAATCCTGAGGGTCCCTGGGGGCCAAGTAGCCCAACAGGTACATCCAGAAAGCGCCACAGAGCTGCGTTGCAGAGAGGTGTAAAAAGGGTGTGGCCTCTCTACACGTCTCTGCAACGCAGCCCCTAGCGCATATTGGAGGTTCCTGGTGGGCTAGTTGGCCCCTAGGGACCCTCAGGATTCAAGGGGACTTAATCCCCCAACTTAAAACGCGCAATGGGGCGCGTTTGCACAGATGTCACCTCAGGCCCCGCCCCCTCCCTTCACCATTGTGCAAATATTCCTCTAAAATCAGCCGAAATACGAATTCCAATTTACTCACCTGTTATCAGGAGAGTCCTCAGTGCTGTATCTTTCAGCCCAGTACTGGTCCTGAAAAGTAATTCTAACCATACTTACCAGTAACTTGAATTTCCTTCCATAGGCTAACATTGACTGGTTTCACTTGGAAATTCTTCTAAGTGTGGAGTTTTGGAACTTTAAAATATTCCTCTAAAATCAGCCGAAATACGAATTCCGATTTACTCACCTGTTATCAGGAGAGACCTCAGTGCTGCATCTTTCAGCCCAGTACTGGTCCTGAAAAGTAATTTTAACCGTACTTACCTGTAACTTGAATTTCCTTCATAGGCTAACATTGACTGGTTTCACTTGGAAATTCTTCTAAGTGTGGAGTTTTGGAACTTTAAAATATTCCTCTAAAATCAGCCGAAATACGAATTCCGATTTACTCACCTGTTATCAGGAGAGACCTCAGTGCTGCATCTTTCAGCCCAGTACTGATCCTCAAAAGTAATTTTAACCGTACTTACCAGTAACTTGAATTTCCTTCCATAGGCTAACATTGACTGGTTTCACTTGGAAATTCTTCTAAGTGTGGAGTTTTGGAACTTTAAAATATTCCTCTAAAATCAGCCGGAATACGAATTCCGATTTACTCACCTGTTATCAGGAGAGACCTCAGTGCTGCATCTTTCAGCCCAGTACTGGTCCTGAAAAGTAATTTTAACCGTACTTACCGGTAACTTGAATTTCCTTCATAGGCTAACATTGACTGGTTTCACTTGGAAATTCTTCTAAGTGTGGAGTTTTGGAACTTTAAAATATTCCTCTAAAATCAGCCGAAATACGAATTCCGATTTACTCACCTGTTATCAGGAGAGACCTCAGTGCTGCATCTTTCAGCCCAGTACTGGTCCTGAAAAGTAATTTTAACCGTACTTACCAGTAACTTGAATTTCCTTCATAGGCTAACATTGACTGGTTTCACTTGGAAATTCTTCTAAGTGTGGAGTTTTGGAACTTTAAAATATTCCTCTAAAATCAGCCGAAATACGAATTCCGATTTACTCACCTGTTATCAGGAGAGACCTCAGTGCTGCATCTTTCAGCCCAGTACTGGTCCTGAAAAGTAATTTTAACCGTACTTACCAGTAACTTGAATTTCCTTCCATAGGCTAACATTGACTGGTTTCACTTGGAAATTCTTCTAAGTGTGGAGTTTTGGAACTTTAAAATATTCCTCTAAAATCAGCCGAAATACGAATTCCGATTTACTCACCTGTTATCAGGAGAGACCTCAGTGCTGCATCTTTCAGCCCAGTACTGATCCTCAAAAGTAATTTTAACCGTACTTACCGGTAACTTGAATTTCCTTCATAGGCTAAGATTGACTGGTTTTCAGCAAAAAAGTTTCAAATTGTTGATTTTCACAAACTACAAATATTCCTTAAAAATCACCTGTATGACTTAAACGCATTCTTTCAACTGTTTACAGGAGATGCACCAGTGCTGGATCCAGGATCCAACACTGAGTAAGAAAAAGTAACGATAACAGTTTTTACCTGCTAAGTGAATTTCCTTCCATAGGATAACATTGGTGATTCTATGAGAAAAAGTTTCTAAGTGTCAACTTTTAAAATACAATAATATTCCTTAAAAATCACGACTGTAACCAAAACGCTTTTACTCAACTGTTTACAGGAGATGTACCAGGACTGAATCTAGGATCCAGTCCTGTGGTTACAAAAGTAATCCATAAAGTAACTAATTGCATTTAACTAGAAATTCACATTGAGCTGAATGTTGCATTGTGTTTGAAAATGTGTTGCCCATTGCAACAACTGTAACTACTGTACTTAAAAGTCTATTGCCTATCTGCAAAGTATTTAAACTAAAGTAATTCATTCTGAGAAAGTATTTTTTGTAATGTAATGTATAATGTAATTACAATGTAATTTAAAAAATAAAATATGTAAAAAAATTGTTTCTAAAAATGTAGTAAATCAGTATGAAAAAAATTAATATAACAATTAATACATTTAAAAATTGTCATTTACAAAACCTTTGAAATTCACTGAAAAAACCGTAGGTTTCAGGCACGTTATAGTTAGAAATTAGCATTTAAAAAACCTTTGAAATTCACTGAAAAAACCATAGGTTTCAGACACGTTATAGTTACAAATTAGCATTTAAAAAACCTTTGAAATTCACTGAAAAAACCATAGGTTTCAGACACCTTATAGTTACAAATTAGCATTTAAAAAACCTTTGAAATTCACTGAAAAAACCATAGGTTTTAGGGACAGTTATAGTTACTTGGACATTGCACTCGTACAAAACCCGTGAAATTCCCCCGTTATAGTTAGTTCAGCTAACTATAACTCGCGCCCCGCAATGCACTGCTGATGACGTCACATATTACATCACTCATGACATGGTCAGTGACATCACTGATGACATCACTGATGACATCTCAAATGACATCACTGATGACATCATCCACGTGATAATCTGATGCACCTCCTCACACCCTAATATAACCTTTGATACACCCACTCTAAATTACAGACTGCCATTCGCAAAACCATAGACACTCCAACACCAATAACTACATACCCACTCACTGATTCTTAGGTCTACACACACACATCCACTCACTCACCCGTACAGTCACTCATACTTACGGTCACTCAGTACAGGACTATCATATGCACTCTTACTCCTATATAGACACTCAAACAACGCCACTCATCCATAGAGATACTCACACACCTAGTCAGTCATGCAAATAATTAAACACACTGCCATTTACTCACCTATACAGTTATACACACACCAGCTCACTTACTCATACAAATAGTAGCACATTGTTACGCTCTTATACAATCACTGATACAAGCACACAATCATCCATACAGCCACTATCACAATCACTCACTCTTGCTTATAGCTATTTATATACTCCAACACACATATATACTGCCTTTCACATATGTAGTTACTCACACATGTACCACTGGGACATACATTCACTCACTAACACACTCTTACACACACTTACCCACCCATACAGTCTATCACAGATGCACTCTTGAAACCATCCACCCAGTGAATCACCCTATGCATCTATGCACAGAGTTGCACACACCCCTCCCACACAAACACTCAGGCACCCATACAGATACTCAGACAAGCATTCAATAACTCATATAGACACTCATGTAGCTATTCACAAACACATGCAGCCACTTACACAGCAACAGACAGACGGATACAGACATTCATCCAGTTTAGTCACTAACCCATGCATTCAGTAAGATACGTTAAATCACTCACTTATAGAGTCAGTCACGCACCTACTAAATCATCCATACAGACACTTACACACCCACTCATTCTTCAATACGTCTTTTCCTATATATATTAAAAATATTTAAACTTTACAGAAACACAGTCACTGGATGATGTCATCAGTGATGTCATCAGTGATGTCATCAGTGATGTCATTTGAGATGTCATCAGTGATGTCATCAGTGATGTCACTGACCATGTCATGAGTGATGTAATATGTGACGTCATCAGCAGTGCATTGCGGGGCGCGAGTTATAGTTAGCTGAACTAACTATAACGGGGGAATTTCACGGGTTTTGTACTGAGTGCAATGTCCAAGTAACTATAACTGTCCCTAAAACCTATGGTTTTTTCAGTGAATTTCAAAGGTTTTTTAAATGCTAATTTGTAACTATAACGTGTCTGAAACCTATGGTTTTTTCAGTGAATTTCAAAGGTTTTTTAAATGCTAATTTGTAACTATAACGTGTCTGAAACCTATGGTTTTTTCAGTGAATATATATATATATATATCCAATAACATAAAATATTGAAAAACAAACCATTTTAATTACAAATAAAAAAATGAAACAAAATAAAACATTACAATTTACAAAAAATATATTACATATTAAAAACATTAATAATTATAAAGGTTATAATTTTAAATAAGCAAAAACATAATAATATAAATGTAAACAATATAAACTAGACTATAAAATTATTATCATATCATATCAAAGTGTTATACTCAGGAGGAGTACAATGTACTATTACCACTCCAGTAAATGCAACAGTAGGGAAAGTGTTTTATTGCGGAGTGGTAAAATTTACTATTCCCACTCCAGTCAGTGCAACAGTAGAGAATGTGTTGCATAGCAGAGGGGTAAAATGTACTATTCCCACTCCAGTCAGTGCAACAGTAGGGAAAGGGTTGTATTGCAGAGGGTTAAGATTTACTATTCCACTCCAGTCAGTGCAACAGTAGGGAAAGAGTTAGATTCCGGAGGGGTAAAATTAACTGTTCCCACTCCAGTCAGTGTAACAGTAGGGAAAGTGTTGGACAGCAGAGGGGTAAAATTTACTATTCCCACTCAAGTCAGTGCAACATTAGAAACTGACTAATTAACCTGAGCAAAATAAAATAATTTCCCCTCTGGCCCTCTGCTATGGGGCCTGGGGGCACCTAAGGTGCCCCCCTAAACATTCCTGCACCGTCTGGCAGGCACCGCGAGGTGTCTGCCAGACGGTGCAGGGATGTTTACAAACATCCATTTGTCAATGGAAGCTTGTGCTGTGGGCCTTTTCCGCCCGCCGCATAGGCTACCATTGACAAATGGATGTTTGCAACCGCCCTATGGGCGGTTGCATCATAATACTGCGGTCGGAACCGGTGACCTCAGGTCGGGCGGTTCCAAACCACAACGGTGTCAGGCAGACATAAGTCCACCCAACATCGTAATTAGGCCCTTAATAGTAATTAAAAACTGTTTATTAACTCATTATAATTAATTTACTTCCCACCCTATACCCCTTCAAAACACACAACCCGCACCTCAAGGTTAATTAAAAAACTAAAATTTATTAACAAATAATTATAAATTAAATTAAAAATATTAATTAAAAATTAATTATCAATTAATTATAATTAATTCACTTCCCACTCTATGCCCCTATAAATCCCACAACCTGCTACGGTGCTAAAAATAAAAATAAAATACATGAAATTACATTTCAAAACTACTAACAATTTAAAAACTATATTTAAAAACATTAACAACAATTAAACAAAACATTTATAACATATACAATTAAAATATATACTAAAATACATAAAAATAATGAAAACTATATTCTTTACAAAGATATTTTTGTAATCTATATTAATGATTTCGATATTGTTAAAATCAATATTACTTACCTTAAAATCGATATTCTCAACAACGATATTCTTGCACACAATATTTCTGTGTGACGATATTTCAGACTCGATGTTTCTGTCTGACAATACTTTTTGGGGTATATTTTGTCTGAGCACTAGTTCTTAGCAAGTGATAAATGTACTACTAATGATAGGAACCGTGGAATATTAATGCCTGTTAACTCCTTTTGTAGTGGCACAAGAGCCAAGGAGAAAATGAATGTGAGAGTTGTTAGATTGAAACACTAACCTTTAATCCTGACCTTTCACAGGAGCATCATGGATTTCATCTCAACTACATCTCTTCACATAGATCACCAACTTGGCATTTGAGCATTTGAGTTGTTGATGCTGAAGGAATTCAGGAAAAGGGGACACAGGACAGAGTAAGATGGCACAAAATGACTTTTGCTGCTACACAATCACTTCTTTCCAAGTACAATAAAGTATACTTACTTAACATCATCTCTATCAAAGTGCTGCTTTGCGTGTTGCTTTCATGTTTTCCAAATCTGAAACTCAGTTTTTGCTTGTATGAACTTCTCTGTGCCAAAAGTACACCAAGGGCCTAATTACGATGTCGGGCGGATGTGACACCGTTGCGGAATCGGGACCGACCGACCTCCGGAAGACGGTCCCAACCGCAGCATTACATTGCGACCGCACATGGTGCGGTCCCATGCTCCCATTTCCCTATGGAAGCTGGTGCTGCAGCTGTAAACCGGCCATAGCACAAGCTCCCATAGAGAAATGGGAGAATCTGTTCATCCCTGCGCCGCGTGGCAGGCACCTCAGGGTGCCTGCCACAAGGTGCAGGGATTAACAGGGAGACACCATAGGTGCCTCCTTGGCCCCCAACCGGAGGCTGCAGGGTGAAGGATGTTGCTTTCAGACAGCCTTTCCATGTCGGAAAGCCTGACATGGAAAGCCTGTCGGAAACCGACATCGTAATCCCTACAGCGGAAACGCCGTCCATAGGGATTACGGGCAGGCCTCCGACTGGCCGACGGGCTCCTTGAGCCCGTCAGAATGCAGCCGGATTGACCAGCCGGTTTCGCTTTCAACCACCTGCATCGTAATGCGGCGGTTAAAAGTGAAACTCGCGATGATACTCGGAAAGTCTCCGACCTGCGGTAGGAGGCTTTCCCAGTCTCATCGTAATTAGGGCTCAAGGGCCAGATGTACGACTGTTTTTTGCATGCGCAAACGGGTTTGCAACCTGTTTGCGCATGCAAAAAAGAAATGGCCCATGTACTAACCCTATTTAGCGAGTCGCAAATGATTTGCGACTCGCTATTAGGAAGGGGCTTTCCAAGGGCGTCCCTTCCTAATAGGTGAGTCTGAACCCTATGTAAGACTGTTTTGCGACCGCAAACAGCAGTTTACCACCCTTCTCAGAAGGGTGGTAAAGCACTCACAAACGGGAAGGGGAATATTTTCCCCTTCCCCTTTGTGAATGCAGGGGAAAATATTTTTAGGGGCAGGCAGTGGTCCCAGGGACCACTACCTGCCCTTAAAATATGAAACAAAAACGTTTCATTTATCTTTTTTTAAATGCATCCTGTTTTCCTTTAAGGAAAACGGGCTGTATTAAAAAAAAAAAACGGCTTTATTTAAAAGCAGTCCCAGACATGGAGGTCTGCTGAGCCCAGCAGGCCACCATACCTGGGAGGGCCAGCCATTCCCAATGGGGTCGCAAATTGTGAGTGCCTCATTAATATTCATGAGGCATGCAATTTGCGACCCCATTGGGAATCGCAAACAGTGTCTGAGACACTGTTGTACATTGTGATTTGCGACTCGCAATTTGCGAGTCGCAAATCACAATGGTCGCACATCTGGCCCCAAGTCTCTAGTTTTTTTGTACCATGTTCCTTTTTACACAATACTTTGTAGGTATTCTATCTAGTGTTAAAACTTTCATATGGATGTTTCTTAATCACTTTTGCATCATTTGTTTTACTTTTCTCCTTTGAATGTAGGCTTGTTCCTGACTGGAGTTGGACTTGAAGTTGCTGCTAATGGCGACCAATGGTGTGGATCACAGCTAAGTTATGGTTCTCTGTTTTTCTCTTCAAGGGTGAACAAACAAGACAGCATGGGTCAAAATCCTAAAAGACAAGTGCAGTGTGGTCAATGGGTGCAGTTTAAATACAATAATTGCATATATCATTGCTGCAAAATCCCACAAGATTTGCAAATTTCATTAGGTAAAGTGAGACCTGTTTCTCATTTTCAGCAATGTGTGCATCACCAGAGCATCACTGGGAATTTAGGCTGGACAACAGTGCCAATATTTTTTAATTCTTCCATCAGTCATCCGAAATCCTATCAGCCTTCTGTGAGCCTACAAATGTACGTGTACAACAATTCTGTATAGCAGGGACTTTGTTAAGATCTATTCTTTTACTATAAAGGACAGAAGAACTAAAATATTATACATTTATTCTGCTTGTGTTTATAGATTCACTAGGGACCCATGGATTTTTTTTGTTCTAAGTCCAAACATTTGCCATCTCAAAAGACAGACTCTTGTAGTATCTTGTGACAAAGGGGCCTATTACAAGTTTAGCAGTGCTGCCCGCCTTCCAGATTACGAGTACAACTCTTGTCTTGCGGGCTTTTCTTTTGCCGTTCCCACGGCGGTGCCCTGAAAATTGGCACCACAATGGGAACACAAAAGAAGTTCCAGAACGGCATGGTCTGTGAAGTCCATGCCGTGCTGGAACTTGGGGTGCATGCAAACAGGGGGGCACATGTTGTTCCCTCCTGAATGCATTCCCATGGCGGCGAGGGCTTGGGGCCCTGTAATGGACAGGGCTATCCAATATGCAAGACGGGACCGCCACGGTCTGTCGAGCATATTTTGAGTTTACCCACCGCCAGCCTTATCATGATGGGCTCATCTCCATGAAAAGGCTGGCGGTGGGGAAACTCGAAATATGCTTGGCGGATTGTGGCGGTCCAGACTTGTATAGCCCTGTCCGCTGCGCTACCGCCAGGGAACGGCGGTTCCCTGGTGCAACGGTGCCGGTCAAATGGCCGCCTCAGAATAGGGTGGCCACAGGACCACCACTGCTGCACCACCCCGAGTCTGGTGGTCAAAGACTGCCAGACTCGTAATTGGCCCCAATGTCTTTATGTTCAAGCCTACTAATGAGGGATGTTCAGAATTCTTATAGAATGCCTTCTGGACAAGTTCTCAAGTGTTTACATGTGTGCTAACATTTCAAGTTACTAGTGGCCTGGGTGTTTTTAAGAATCTTATCCTTAACTAGTCTTTTAGAACCGTAGTCCTTTGGGAAACAGCCTTTACAACACAATTTTTACAACGCAGTGCCTTTACCACGCATTTATTACCACACAGGTTTTTACCACGTATAGGCCTTTACCACACATGCCTTTACCACGCATTTAAGGTTAGTATGGTGATTTGAGGGGTCTCCCCCAAAAAGATAAAAATGTAATATATATATATATGTTTAAACTTACTTTGTTTATATTTACCTTAGTTAAACTAATAATGTGTAGTAATGGCACACGAGGTAAAAACATATGCGTGCTAAAAAAATGTGGGGTAAAAAATGCAATGTTTTTACCTGCAATGTTCCATCATACAACCAGTCCTTTGGGTCAGATTGTTCAAAAAAATTTCTAGTGTGGTACAGGCTGACTGTATTCCTTTTTGATTAGGCTCTGATATCTCAGAACTCATAGCATATTTTCAAATTGCTCAACAGCATGTCCTCCAGTTTAGAAATGCCACTCTAACACCCAGTTATGTTATCAGAGTCTCCCTTGGATGCGGCAAATGTCTGAACTGATTCACTTGAGATTTGATGGGTATTCTTCTTACCCACACCCAAGACAGGAACCTTCTTCTGGCCCTTGCACAGAATCGTAAATGTATTTGAAGATGGAACCACTCTGTCAATCCCTCAAGCTCTTCACTGGCAATGCCAGAGCAAATTGATCTGAGATCCAGATCTATTTGCTCCGACAGTCTTAGGTTCGGCAAGCTTACTACTAATGCATTAAATAAATTAGATAGATTATTCCAACTGGGTTTTTTACAATTACTAACTGAATCCATCCGAATCCCCACCAATGAGTTGTCTTCAACTGAAGCATGTAAAGTCTGTGGGCTGTTCACAGTGGACTCTGAAATGTTTACTGTACATAGCACTGGAGGAGATTGACCTTGTTAAGCATTAGTCAGCTCAAATCTGATGGTGTCATCCGCTGTTGACATCTCCACATTTGAGACTACACTTAAATATGGCCTAGCATAAAGAATAACTATAAAGGACCCTTTGTTATGGGACTTAAATAAAGTGTCACCATGACAGCAGGTACTAATATTTTTTCTTTCATAACTTCCCAGAAGAGACGGGCTTTTTTACACATGCTACTGTATGGACTATTCTGCATTATGCCAGTCTCAAAACAAAATCTTGCCTCTGACTCAAGAAAGGCTTTACTCCTAGTTAAGTACCCTAGCATTTGTGACTTGAGCCCAGTGTGAACACGTCTCGAAGTTTGGTCTATCAAGTAATAAATATTTATGTGTGCTTTCCAGACCCTACAGGACTTATTAGGTTTATCCACTACAGGCTGACTTAGTTGGCCTGTCTTGAGTAACGCTAATCCAGAATGTCTTGACAGGCTCAGAAGTGGAGCTATTGGAGTCTTTGGTTCAACTATTAAACCATATTTAAGTATAGTGTATTGTAAAAAGTTACCTTCTGATGTACAGAGCATTGGTCTGGTATGTGGATCCAAATCTAATTTCATTGTTACCCCCAATAAAGCTGTCCACCAAAATTGGTCCTCTGCTTCTGTCCACGCACCAACCACTCAACACAGGTGTTGGTCACCTCCCACATCCAATGAGTTCCTTTGTGTTTCTGGGGTCTTCACACAGCTACAGGTCACTTTACCAGGAGCCTGTCCTGACTCTGCCAGTCACACTGACATTCCAGCATGTCCTGTAAATCCAGCAGACAGAGAGGCCTCTGTACAGCTACTTAGCAGCTTTTTGGTATCATATCAGGTGCAGTGGGGAGAACCCTTGTGGGGCCTTCGATCACACTCATGCATCTCTTGTAATCCATAATACTAAGCTTCATAGAATGTGCACTAACATCTCAACAGTACGACTCTAAGAGTTATTAACCGCAGTGCTATTGCACACTTGGTGAACTAGGACAGGCAGGACTAGGGCTCCCAAAAGGGAATTTTCGCCATCCTCCAATTTCACTCGTCAAATCCCCAAAATATTCAATATTAACTGACAAAAAACATCAGAAGTATTGAATCCATAAGGTTTTGAAAAAGGGCAGGAGCATTACACCAAAGATCAGGATTCATCTTTGGTATAAATAATAATTGTTTTGTTCTAGTACCTAAAAAGTAGAAATACTCCTGCCATTTTCCAACATTTTATAGATTAAATATTTTCTAATGTGTTTAATCTGGTTTTTTTTCTATATGGATGATAATTTGCTTTTTTAAAGACCCATGTAGAATATGAGGAACACATGATAATGGTGCTATGAAAACTCCAGCAACATTAGTTGTTTAGTAAGTCTGAAATCTGTCAATTTGAGAAGGATTTTTCGACTTAGAATGAATGCTTCAAGCCTTTTCACAGATTCAAATCAAGTATCAGCAATTTTAGAATTGCCTTCCTCAACTAATGAAAAAAATGAATGAAAAAAGAATTATAAACCATTACAGCTACCTAAAACGGGCAAAGGCCACAAAGTTAGAACCTGAACAGCAGGGTTTTGAATTGTTTGCAAAACAGTGCTTCAGATGTGGAACTGCGAATTTCAAGGGGTAAAGAATTCCAAAGTTTGGGAACTAGGTAATCAAAGGATCTTCCATTATACCTGGTGCACTGGATTCTAAGTACACTAACTAGGAGGGCAGTTTCATATCTGAGAGCTCTTCCAAGCTTGTTTCTAAGAATGATGCTTTGGAAATATCTGTGATCCAATATAACCAGTGCTCTTTGTCCAATAAGCAAGACATTGATTGGAGTACTTTTATAGACTGGGAGCCAATGTACGTCTTATAGATGATGGGATACGGGCAAGAGTCTTGGAAATTAAAGAATGGTTCCAGCTGCCACATTGTGGATCACCTGGAGTCTGAACATAGTGCATTTAGGAAGATCTAATTAGAAAGGGTTTCCATTGTCTAGTCAGACGAGGGATGAGGGAATAAAAATATTTTTTACTTGTTTCGGGGACAGCAGTTACAGGACTTTGCAGATGGATTTTAGCAGCCAAAGGCATGTTCAAGAGATTGAAGCACTCTGTTAAAAGAAAGTCCACAATAGATTTTTAATCCTGGGTTTTTAGAAGATAAGGCAGGCATTGGAGTGGTGCCCAGTTCTGTGGGCCATTTGAGAGAATTGCGCGACTAGATTGTTTTTGCCAAAGGCAATGAGTTCGGTTTTATTGGAGTTGAATTCTAACAGCTCTCATGCATGCAAGCGGCTATGGCTGAAAGGTAGTTTTTTGATCAGTCAAAAAAGGGAGTGGTGTATTCCATGGTGAAGAGTAGCTGAGTGTCATCAGCAAATGATACTATGAAGAGACCGAAAGACCTCACCAGGTGTGCATGGGGGGCCATATAGACCTTAATGGAAGAACCTTACAGTACTCCACAGTTGACTGAGAAGGAGGCTGAATAGAAACCAGAATGAAAGCTGGATTACGAAATGTTACTCAGAAATAATGTTAGCAATTTGAGGGCAAGGTCCTGGCATTCCACTTCCTGCAGGTTCTAGATCAGGATAGGGTATGAGACTGTGTCAAAGGCTGCAGAGTGGTCCAGCAGAATAAGAGCTGCTGACCCTTATGCATCCAGAGTAGCACAGAACTGTTCTATGTTAGCTAACAGTGTGGTTTCAGTGCTGTAGCGAAGTCTAAACTCAGCCTGATTGTTGTTCAGTAAGTAGTGATCTTCGAGATAGTTAGAGCAGGTGAGTACCAGGGTGAAGAAGGACACTTGCACATGAACTCCTCCTTCCTGGGATGAAGGAGGGTGTATATAATTGTGGAAATCTAAGCATTGAATTTGTCAGCATCTTTGGTGATGTCCGTCTGTAAGAGGGGAAGATTGGAGCTAGTAATGTAGGAAAATTCTCCTAGTTAATTGTGTGCCAGGGTTTGCTGGTGATGGTGTTGTAAAGAGCAAGTAGGCACGGTTGAGCCATTAGAAATTCAAAAAGGGATGGCATAATAATTCACCCATGTTAGAAGAATAAGGCTGTTGGTTGTCAATGTGGATCAAAATTAGGTTGATCATGTGTACATCAGTATCAGCAGGGACTGTAACCCATTGTGTGATGCTGTCGTCAGCTAAACAGTCCTGGAAGTTAAGGAATTTGGGGCCAGATGCACAAAAGCATTTTTGCAGTCACAAACAGCCCGATTCACTGAATTGGGCCATTTCTTATGCAGAAAGC
Source organism: Calotriton arnoldi (assembly GCA_963921515.1). Lineage (NCBI taxonomy): Eukaryota > Metazoa > Chordata > Amphibia > Caudata > Salamandridae > Calotriton > Calotriton arnoldi. The sequence goes on along the minus strand of CAWUFW010015142.1, from coordinate 219,137 downwards.
TTTTTTATGTAAAAAGCTCAAATTGCGATTGACCGGAGAAATGTGATAGTTAATTTTGATGGTAAATATCAGGATTTCAGTGCTGCTAATCCCTTTTAGGCTTGAAGTAACTCCGGAAAAGCGAGCTATATATAATAACTATCACACCTCCTTGTCAGCTTCCTCTATTAAGGCAGGAGATGAGGTAATCCTCAGGAATAAATAAATATCTGAGGCAAAGTGTTCTTTGATCCAAGTTTCGATACTTAAGATTATATCCGCTTTGTGTTATGTGATAAACTCCCAGAGGCTGATACTATGTTTGTGGAGGGAGCGAATAATTAGTAGTTAGCAGTAGAGAGTGATTATGGCAATGTGATTAGGACTGCCTGTGTGTGGCGGGGGGCTTAGGTGGGATACAGACATGAAAGGAGCATTTGCAATGGAAGCAAGCAGCCAATGCTATAAGGCTATGTGAAGAAATGGCACATTCACCTGAAATACTGAGATTGATGAGTTATTGGGCAGAGTAATAGATAGTGCATTGTGGGTCTGAGTGAGAGGGAGCAAGGGTTCTGGTGCTTGGTGCAGCCGAGGTGTAGGCGTCTTCCCTTTGGCAGGTCTTGGATGTGCCATCAGTGAGGCCACTGCAAGACGAGGCACAAGGTTTTCTTGCATTCACAAATTTTTATCATCAATTTTTTAAGAGGTTTGCAGAAATAGCCATATATCATCGCTCCTATTCTAAAGAAGGAAAATATGAAAAGAGGTTTTTGCTGGGATGATGAAGCTGAAACGGCATTCAATATGCCCAAAAGAATGTTTACTCAACACAGATGTTAAAAACATTTGGCGGAAAAAGACATCTTTAAAAGAGCTATAAAGTCAGTATTTTTACAAAAACCAGATGATGCGAATGGACAAGAATTTGCATTTATATGTATCGCATTTTGTCCGAGTGAACAGAATCATTTAATTTTTTATAGAGGGCTTTTAGTCAAGAGGATATTTTGTACCTAATGGGTATCTTCTGATGGTTTCTAGAGCACTGTTTGGAATTCAAAATGATCATCAGAATCTTCAATTCAGGAATAGTCATCAAGCTTGATTGGCATTTTTCCTAAACAGAAGGACTTTATTGGTTCCAAGAACCTTTTGGCTGATGTTATATCTTGCCATTATCCTAAGTCATTGCTCAATTTTGATTTCTCTGTGATTCGTGCTCATCATGTGCCTAGAACTGTTCAGTCCTTCTTAGACATAGTAAAGGTGGCTGAAGGACAGTGGCGCATGGTGAGCTTTGAAAGAGGTGGGGTGTAAAAGTTGGAGAGGGTCATGTCTTGAGCAAGCCCAACTGACAAAAGGGTGTGTTGTATTTCCCAAAATAAAAGTTTGAAAAAAATGAGGCAAATGGTGCATTTTAATGAAATTTGAGAAAGCGAAAAGGTTTACCAAGCAATTGTGAATATGCAGTCTTTAAAAATTAAAACACATAATAAACTGCCCCATATCTTCCTGCATTAAATATGTTTCATGTCAACTGTGACGGGACTGACCACCCCCTATGGTCCTCCGGGGAAAACGGTTGGAGTCCCCTCTGAAATTGCCTCCGGATATTTGGGATACTCCATGACTATGTTAACTGATAATTGCTACCTGACCAGATGCCCCGTATCATAGCCTAACAGTCCAGTAACCCACTGAGTAGTGGAGCCACCCCGGGGGATGGGGGAGGTGGATTCCAAAATGTATTCGAGACCGTTTATATGACTTGAGAAAGTTTAGGTTGTGTCACCACCGCCAGTCGCTGCCGGAGTTTCTTTTGGTTTTGTTTTCTGTTTACACTTGTTGTTCCATGGGATTGTGCAATACATCTGGCAGGGAGAACTGTACAGTATGATGTTGACCGCGGACCTAGTCCCAGGTCATTCCTGGGATGGTTGCAGACACTGGGAGGGCACTCGGATGTATATAGTGCATTTTTTTTATTCTCTTTTTGTTAATCTTGCACATTGTAACCACGTGTGCTGTGATGTCTACAGATGACTGCACAATTCTGCCATAAAAACTAAGTGAAAAAAATATATATATGTTCCATGTCCAGCCCCAGTCTCACAATTGGTGGCCAATTAATCAGTCAGCCCCAGGGCATCTTATCATGTAAGGGACTTGGTGGCAGACATGTAGATGGCAATAGATCCACTTGCAAAAACATTTGAGCCTGTTGGATTGGGGAGAAGATTGTTTCCTCCGTGGGGACACCTCTACCAATAACACCATCAAAGTTCCCTTATTACTCGTTGTCAAATAGGACGTGAACTTGTGGGATTTTTTATTACATAGTTATAGCACAGTCCTGGCCCGACAATCTACATAAAGACCACTGTGACAAACACCCTTTATTTTATCCACTGTGGCACATCTACAGACTCTGTGGAAGCTAGCTGGATTAGGAAAGTGTTTTTATTTATAGCTCCTGTCCCCCAGTGACGCACCCGTCGCCACATGACGCAGGCCTGGTTTGCAAGTTTGCAGATGTAAAATTAAAATTACCATGTTTTCTTAAAAAGAGCAAAACGTTCGAACACAGCCTCAAAAATTGAGACAAGACAGGAGGCTATTCATCAGCAAATTGTCTCAAACTGTTTGCATCACTGCAGCAAGTTGTTCGAGAGCTTGGACACTGTCAAAGATGATTCAGTTACATAAACTGGCATTTGGCATTGGTGTATTGGTCATTCACGGTCACCGTGACTCTGCTGAAGTCTAGGTGTCCGTTTTGACAGAAAACGAAATGGCAATAGACAGCGCGATGTTCTGGTCGTATCCTTCACGTTCAAGAAAGCAATTGCTTGTGATGTCTTAAGTGTGCATACAGGGACATTGTACTCTTTTGCATGGGATAGCATAGCATGCGCCCGAACTGCAGAACGCGAGGCGCAGAAACATGACGGATCAAAAAGCTGTTGGGTGCACTATCACAAAAAGTGCAATTGTGTACGGAACACGGCATACATCTGTCCTTAAATGCACACGCAACTAACGCTTTCATTATGTTTTCTGCTTCAAATGCAATATAGATATATGTAATTTAGGAACTCACGGCAAGCACCGCAGAAATACGGCACATGAGGTACAGAATCCTAGGCGAATGTTGTTGATCGTACAACACAGGCACGGCTTGCACACGACGTGCACAAGGTGCGGCAACAACACAACACCCCACTAGCTAGCTTTCCACAAGACCAAACATACGTCAGAGCAATGCCACCTCTTTTTCTCATGGGATCGGATTGGGTTCTCAGCACCATGAGCATATTATGTACTGTGGTGTCTTGGGCCTAGGCCCTCATGCTGTGCAAAGGACCACACAGAGTATATTGTACTGGAACTGGTCGAGGGCACGTGCGCCCAGCCCCTTTTATTAGCAGGGTCACCTGACCGGTGACGCCTGTGAATGGGTGGGTGTACAGTGTGGGTGTAATCCAAAGTGGAACACTAGAACGTCTCCAACAGGACACTACATCCCTCCCAAACTTTAATGAAAAAGAAACAAACAAAAAGTACAACCTATGGAGAAAAACAAACAATACGCAGCACCAATGAGTCTCTTCAGGCTATGTGCTGGGTGGTGCTGGAGCTCTGGACCACACGGTCAGGAAGCTTTGGTCCGCCTCGGCGATGAAGTTCAGAACAACCTGGTCTCGAGGTGTTGGAGTCTATTTACAAAGTTCAAAATAGCGGTGCATCTGGAGCCGGGGTGGAGTCCACTTTGGAGATCTTCTTGCAGGCGCTCAGGCTCCGGTGGACAGCCAACCTGCTAACATCGAGGATGACCTTGGTGGATGAGGGCTTTCCTTGGAGGCGATGATGCTTTCTAGTTCCTGATAGCCGAGCAGCTTCAGACTTGCCTCTCCCGCCTGGACTCCCCTCTCACCGAAGTCTCCTGGAGGGCCTTACTGCCGGGCTGCCATGGGACCTTGTGGACTGTGTGGGCCTCATGTAGGCCAAGAGAAGGCGTCGCTGAGGAACTGCCAACAGGACCACAGCCAAGTCGCTCATGTAACCGCAGAGGGTGGTGTCTCGGTCTGTGTGCTCTCGCCGTCAGGACTCGGGTTCTATGCCTTCCTCAGATGGTCTTTGAGTTGACCAGTCTCCATCTGCGACCTCCACGCTTCCCGGTGCCTGCCGTGGAGCTGCTGCCGACGCATCTCTCCAATTCGGGTTCCCCTCTCACAGGAACTACGTTGAGGCCCTTGCCCCTGGATTGCCACGTGACCGAGTGGGCTGGGCGTGCCTTTTGTAGGCCTCACTGAGGGGTCACTGCAGAACTCCCAACAGGGCCACGGCCAAGCCTCGCGTGACCCCCAAGGGTAGATAGTCCAATGGTCGGGTATGCTCTTCTTCGGCAGGCTTCAGGTTTACGGGGGCACACAAAAGGTTCCTGGGTGGCTAGCCTCGTTGAACTCCGGATGTCTCATGTGTTTGGATTCACTCTGGTGGTGCGATGCTCCACAGATGTTCTTGGTGATGATGCATCTGTATGACGGATACGATAATTTTCTTTCGGTTGGGCAACAGGCGACGATCTCTTGCTTTCGGTGACCTCGTGGAGTGAGGAGGACTGGAGGGACTTCGTGCACACTTACAGTTGTCTTCTGGCAGGTGCACTTGCTCAATGTGGTGCCATCGATGCCAAGCAGCCGGTGACAGGTGAGTAGATGGTCGCACTGTGAAGCGTGGGGCCTGGACGCAGATCGTGCTTGCTGGCGGCTTACGGTTGGTCCTCCCGAGAAGCTGTCTCCAGTGACGTCTCTGCACCCCGGTGGCTGGCTTGTGCTGATGAACACCTTCTCCAGTGCTGGCACGAGTCCTCTGTACTGTCGCTCTTCTCCTTTTCCTTCTTGTGCGCCTGTGGTGGTTGTTTGCCCTGTGGCGTCATGCCACTCTCCTTTCCTCCTTCACGGATTGGCGTCATGCCAGGCTCTTCTCCTTCTTCCGACCAGGTTCGTCACTCGATGTGGCGTCCTGCCACATGTCTCATGTTCGCGCCACATGGACATCTCGCTGGCCGTGTCTAATTCTTAGGACTGTGTTCGCTTTGCTGCGGACCTGTTGCAGGTCTGTCCTGTTGGTAGGACGTGCTACTTCTCTTTGAGGACCTCTTGCAGGCCCCCTCCCCTCCTCAGGGTTTTCGCGATGCTCCTCTGCTCTTCACTCGAGGGCATCGTGCTTGCACCTTGAGGCTGTGCCGTCATAGCGCTTGATCCTTCCTCTGTTCAGGCATGCTTGGCAGGGTTGGTCACTTCAAGTGACGTGCTCCTTGCTTACAGTACGAATGTGGCGTCAGGCCATGTGTTGCATGTCCTTGGAGCAGATGTTGTGGTGGCAGCTTGCCACGTGGAGTGTGCGACTCTCCTCTTGCCTGTCTTGGGTCAATGGTGACTCCGGCTTGAGGCAGTGTGAGGGAGGACACTGTGCTGTGTTTGGTCCACTGCGGGGCTTCGCTTCTGTGGTGGAGATGTAGAGGATCTCCCTGCTGCCTCCAGCATTGCTTCTTCTCTGTGGAGATGTCTCTATCTCTCGGGCGCCTGCCCGTGCTGTCAGGTTCACTGGTGCGGCCTTCTGCGCGCCTCTGACCTCGTGGGCTCCATCCTCTTCTTGGGCGCCCTCTTCTGGCACTTGGTGTGCCCGCTCTTCTTTCTTTTATGGTGGCTGTTCACCATCAGGGCCTTGTGTCGCAGTGTCCTTGCTTGAGGTGGCATCAGACAGCCACCGGGGGCTGCGTGTGCAGCGCACGTTCTCCTTGCACCTTTATGGGGCTTAATGCCTTGGGCTTTGCTGCCCTTGTCTATTAGACACTTGTCTGGATGGGTGCAGCTTCAGGCTTTATTGGGGCTCTTGCATTGTCTCTGTACCTTGTCTTTGTAAGGGTGCACCTTGGTAGGCTAGTGCCTTTCACTGGCGTCTTGCATGCCTGTACCTTTGCTTGTGGTAGTGGGTGTTCGCCACTAAGGGCATGCAGCTGTGTTTTCTTGATTGCGGTGGTGGCAGATGGTTGCTAGGGGGCCTGCGCAGTATTCAGTGCTTCTTGGCCCTTAAGTGGGCTTACTGGCTGACTAGCAGGGCTTGGCTGCTTGTGGTTCCACTACTTTGGGTTTAGCTGGAATCTTGGCAGCTTTCACGGTTGGTGGCAGCTGAGAAATTGTTGGGTTTATTTGCTATGTGGCAAGAAGGTATGCAATGCAGGCTTTTATATAAATGCAATGTTGTCAGCTCTTTGTGCAGATATCTGCTTCGTTGGGGGCTTTTCTTTTGTTCACTTGCTTACTTTGCTAAAGTGCAGTACCACAAAGGGCACTTTAGGAGGAGGCCGCGGCAGGCCACACGCTCATCAGGGATACCGATGGCGGGGGGCACGCAGTGCTGTTGCAGGGCCGCTCCTTTCACAAAACCAACCCCTGTCAGGGCGCCGCATCGAGTCACTCTTGTAAGTGTTTTTGCCAGTTAACTAACAACGGAGGCTGCAATAATTTGCTTCGCTCTGCAGGCTGTCTTCACTTGGGGACGCTGCAGGTACCATGCTGCAGGCCACGACAGCTCTTCTGAGGCTGTGGTGTGGGCCTTCAACAACTTTAAGACAAGGGTCGGAGGAAGAAAAAAACATCCAAAGGCTTTTGTACTTCTATTTACTTTACCTCTTACTATTTGCCACCACCACGAGCGCAGACAGTGCATTTAGGAGGAGGGAACAACAGCCAGCCAAGTAATCAACCACAGAAGCTGGAAAATGAGGGCTACGGTTGGAGCGAGGTCAGGAAAGAATATCTCTTTCCGCCACCTTGTGCGCAGTGCCGTTAATGGCAATGGGCATGAAGAGGAAAGAGCACAGGAGACAGAAAATGGCCAATCACTGCATGGCTTTATAATAAATCTAAATGGTGATTGGCCATATTCTGTGACCCTAACCTGAGACTCCCACCCCGTGTTGCCTCATGTTCAGTGCAGAGTGTCTGCACATCCTGAGCCAACCCGGGTGCTGCTCCATTGCTGTTTATGTTTGAAACAGCGTGAGAGCAGGTCCAGGATTGGTTAGAGCAGGCATGGACAACGCCCCTTAGGAGACTGGGTGGGCTGCGGCTGTGATCCCACCACCCTCAGCTCACTAACTACAGGTACGTCGAGGGAGCTTTTCAAGTGCGCATGTCGGGCAGGACAGTGAAAGGCACCCATCCAACCTGACATGCGCACTTCACTGCACTTGAACAGGAGTGACCTGCCTGAGCCTGCAAAGCCCCACACCTGACCGTTCCCACACAGGAAAATAAGGCACCAACAAGACAAATAAAAGCACCACCACTGCGCAGCCAAAAAACAATTTTTCAACATTTAATAGATGGCTGAGGAGCAGCAAATACAGGAGGTCATCACCGTTACACCCTCATTGAGAAACCGCCCCTGCCGAAGGTACCAATGGATTGTAAGGAATAAGCATATCTTCAGTCTAAGACTCTTTCAGTTCAATGTAATATGTTTTATTTCAATCAACACAGAACTGCAGATATATGGTCTTCAAGGAGTTAGGACTAGCTTGGACTGTTTTGCAAACTTTTGTTCGCCAGCTGGTCATTCTGCTGTTTAATGCTATGTTCTATCCTGCCTTATGTGTGAGCAACACACAGTCCAAGCCTTTTCGATATTTACAGATATTATCAGTGCCCCTGACCCTGGCATATGATTTCTACACATTTTACAACAGTTCTTTCACTTTGCAGCATTTCAGGTAGTAAGGGTTACAGTAGATACCTTTTTAAATATGGCCCATTTTCGCCTTTACCTAAGTTACCCTCAGCAAAAAAAAATGGCTTAATGTTTTTGATTGACATTTTTCACTTTCGTGGAGTGTCTCATACCATTATTTATAATAGAAGAACCCAATATATTTGGAAGACTCTGTGCAAAAAATGGGAAACTGCTCAAACTCTTGCCTCAGGTTATCATCCCCAGCCTAATGTGCAAACAAAGCAAACCAATCAATGCCTCAAACAGGATCTGTGATGCTACTGTAATGCAACTCAAGAGAATCGGGCTTATTTACAGACAGTGGGATTTTCCTATAACAATGCAACTTATAATTCTATCAAGGTTTGAACTTTTTTTCTGTAAGGAATATTTTCATCCAAGAGTTTTTCCTCCTGCTCATATTGATCGTTTGGTTCCTGAGGCATTTAGTTCAGTTACTGAAACATAGACACTTATTTTATGAAGATTTACACTGCTCTAAACTCAACACAAAGGGATTTGCTGACAAATCAAGAGCAACTACTCTTTTTGTTCCTGAGGTTAAGTTTAATTGTCTTCTAATTTTTTCCTGTTCATTCACTGCCAGTGAAATCTTGGCCACAATATTTTGGGCCACTTGTCATTATTCATCAGATCAATCCTGTGGCTTTTTGCTAGGGGTTAAGTCACTATTTTAAGATTCATTATGTCTTTCATTCTTCTCAGTTAAAGCCATACGTTCCTGATCTATAGCATCGCTTCTGTCTTAAACTTCCCCAATTATGGTTCAAGGAGAATCAGATAAGAAAGTCCAAAAATGTATGATTCTCAGATGTCAGTTCCTGTTTGAACCATGTCAAAGGGAGGGATTAATAAATGATGGACGTCTCACAACACATTCATTCCCCTGTTTTTGTTGCACTCATTGCCCACTTGCTACGATTTTTGTCTCTGATTTTTTCCTTGCAGTCACAATTCCTCTGGGTCTTGTATTGAATGGCCTGTCTTCATCTTTACTCTGCCCTGCTGTCAGGGAGAGTTTGGTGCCTTGCTTGTCCACTTCTAAACTAATCTCCATTTTAAATTAAGAGCTACAAGATTGTCAAGGTGTTTTTTCCCTCTTTAGGTTTTCCTTCTAATTGGGAGCATCTTAAGGAGACACTTGACAACTTTCACATGTACCATTAAGTGCAGGCTGACACCATGGTTTTTAGCTACTTGGAGGAATTGCCCTTATCTCAGGGAATCAATGAGTAAACTTGACAGACCTTCATAGTGCCCAGTCCTTGACAGCCCAGCAGCACATTGCTTCCAGGCCTCTTGCTTCTTTTCCTTTGTATAGCATTGCACATACTATGTTCTTCATTTTTTCATGTATCATTTTAAAAAGGCTGTCAGCCACTTTGAATGGTTACACCATACAAAACAGGTGTCAAACCGGTCACCTATGCACCACAACCTTCATTTATATGCCTATGGGGTGTTTCTACCTGAACCTAGTCAGTCTCCCTGATCAGAAGGGGCTTGAGCTTTAGAACAGTTATTGCATTTCAGCGCATTGACAAGTACATCCGTTGCACACTCCCTGATCTTCAACACAACCCTCTTTGCATGAATCATCCTGTCTTTTGATAGCATCTATCTTCTTCATTTGAAAGTGCTGCTTCTGTCCTCATCCTTTTCCAGTCGCTCTCCTGTGTTGATAGAGCTGTGGCTTTTCAGACCCCTGGGAAGAATGGGCCTCTTTATGTGGGCCTGGTATCTTATCACCACGATCCAGTGAAGTGTGGCACATCAGAGGATTAATATTTCTCTGGAGCCCTTATTTCTTTTCTATCGTTCAAGTTATACACACTAAGTTCCTAAACTCTAAAGTAATTCTGAGATCTTTTTGGGAATCAATCCACCCTTTGATTTCAAACCCACCCCAGGATTTCTGCTCATACTGTTTCTTTACTTTCACCTGCCTATCATATTCTTTTTTGTCTTTTCATTGGAATTACTGTGGTTTTATTCTCAGAGTGTCTCTTCCCATAGAGGCACAATCTTGAGAGATATTTTTTAGTAACTCCACCTCTTTCTGCTCTTTTGGAGTCACGCCATATCTTTGGCATCTGACGAAAAGAGCTGCTTCACTTTTTACATTGTCGAGAACTGCCTCAGCTATGGTATCAACATTACCAATCAAAGTTATACCTTGGTCTAACGCAGGAGAGGAAACATGCGCCTCCTGTATTTGTTTTATAACCTTTCGTAACACTGCCTTAAAGGGAATGCCATATTTAGTAGTGTAGAGGGTTACCAATATGCGTCCCTATGACTGGCATTGCTGTAGAATTTGTAAAATCTCTCCAGGAAAACATATTTTCATTATTCCATGTTTGCTCTAAGGAGTTAAATGAGGACAGACCATCTCTAACTGATAGGTCTTTATGTCCAGAATGGAATTTTATTCCATTTCACTAAACACCACCCTATGATTGCCTTTATAGTCTTGTGATAGCAGTAGTTTGTGAATGTGAAGACATTTGGGTAGTAAATGTGTAACCCCAGTGCCCTGTTGCTGTAGAACAAACTGTCTCATCTGTTGGCATATTGTTACCACCTCTGTCAATATTTTCCTAGTCTCTCCTACAGCTAGGAGAGGTGCATGTGCAGGTAATACAGGCCATGTTTGTCCAGGCAATGTTATTGGTCCCAAGCAAGCGTACTGTCGGTGTTACACGTGGTAACTTCCCTTGAAACAAGGTCATGTGTTCTGTGCCTGTTAACAGCAGTTCGATACATCTATATATATTATAGCATGCTGGAGGATCTTTCATAGCATATTTAGTCAACAGATCTGATACATCTGCAGCTTCCACATAGATCCTTGAATACAATATCTCATTGGTAGATATTGTGTCAGCTCTGACCAGCAATATGACTTTGCTTCCTAATAATGGGAATCTCCTTGAAAACTCAAAAATCAGGACTAACAATTTGGTTTCTGCTGTAGCTTTTATAAGGCCAACAACCCTCAATTGGAGAAGGCAACACTTTTCTGGTACTTTCTAGGATTATAAAATACCTCCAAATGTCTACAGATTAATTTGTGTGCTGTACTTACTTTTAGGGTTCTGGACTCTCCGGAGTCATTAGGGGCCAGACCCAACACTGAGCACCATGTCGTGTTACACCTAAATCACTGGGGTCACCCCAAAAGGAAATTGTTGCATATTCGAAGACCAGGAAAATAGTCAGAAGTCTATCACTTGTTTCCTTCTTTGTTATGCACATATAGACAAGAGAACTTGGAGTAGGAAAAAACTTGTCAAAGAATTTCATTTATCCAGTTGGTACCCAAACCCACACCGCGATCTCTGTCATAAGCATACCCACACAATAATTGGTATTTTATTCTATGTGATTATTTATTATACACTATTTGTATACAAATTGTGTGCATTAGAACAATTGTTAATATTATAATCCATTCAACAGTTATTATACACATTACAACAATGCTTAGGCAAGCCCCAATCATATTTCATCACACATCCCTAACCAATGAGTCTTAAACCTATGTTATAACTAGCTACCTTACATTGTAGTAGTATTTGTCTGCTTGAGATAAAATATCAACTCATGTAAAGCCTCCTTGGGTACCTTATTCTGCCATCAGGCCTGAAGTCGGAACTCCAGCATCCCTCCAGCAACAGTTCTGTGTGTCTGGACCCACCCCAACATTGGAAGCTTGTATACCTTTCATATAATTAGTGCTCTATGGAGAGTGGGGCCAGCTCCTGCTTGATTCTTGTTCTGTTATATAGGACAGTGAACAATAGATCCTATTCAAAAGATAGGAAATATACAGATGCTTATTGCTACGTTTCTCCTTCCTTCCTACAAGACATAACTCCCAAGGTCATCTCTCCTTACATTTCATCTGCCATGTTTATGAAACAGTTTCGGAGAGCGAATATTTTTCGTTCCCCGGCGTTATAATAGGAGTCATAGAAAAACATAGTACTCAAGAACACCTTTTGTTAGTTGCACAGTTTAAAACACCCTTTCTTAGGAATAAGTAGGCCAGCTTTACAGGCCTTGTAGTTAATCACCTCCTCTAATGTATTTAGTGCCCAGTGACCAATACAGCAAAGCCTGTGCTGCATGTAACATTTAAACAAACACATAACAATCATGTTACATTTGTCATGAAGTTTCACTCAGTTGCAGGGGCTTGCCATCAATTTAGCAACTTATGAATGTCGATGGAAACAATATAATGAACTGCAATGACTTACCCTAACTTAACAATTTATAAATGTAGATGCAGGTATAGCAAACAATATGTGAAGCTGTGCACTAATGATACAATTTCGAAGCAGCAAAAACAGCAGGTGATTCTTGTGAATGGCCAATCACCTCCACACTCCTCCATTGAGCCTGTAAGGGCAATTGTATAGGCAATCTTCACTCATGCAGGAACAGCTAGCAACAATATATAAGAGGATTCAAACCTGAGATTTGACCTAATCCTCAGATAATCTAATAGTTCTAGAAACAGTTCTGTAATAGGTACTTTTCTGTAGTACTGTAAATTGGCTGCAGGGCAGGTGGGTAGAGAAGCAAGGTGCAGCAAAACAGGGAAGACACATTCTTCTCCTAAAAAAAACCAGATACCACCAGACTGTAGACAAGCATAATCAGAGGCAAGTTGCTGTGTTACTAACTTTCAAGTTGCTTACTAGCATCTTGACAGTGTTATGCCAGTGGAATCAGTTACCTCACATAAAGCAGTTCCTTTTCAGCCTTCAAATTCAAGTTTGTAGTGATTTAATTGAAAATTACAATGTGCACCTTCCGTGTGCTCTAGGGCGTGTGGCATCTAATATGTATTGTCACACTGCGTGGTGGTTGTAGCAGTTGGAGTCTGTACCTTTATGCTGCTGCACATACGGTTGTCTTAATATATATTTTACCACTTACCCGGAGTACGGTCATCTTTTCATTGGCATTGAGTATGAGAGTATGCGTATAAGGGTGCGCTCCAATACTGTGGTGCCTGGCGGTGCAGTGAATGTATTGCAATGGTGGTGGAGAGGAGACCTCTGTTGGCTGTGCTAGAGCAGAGTAGCCGGCGCTTGCCCTTTGCTGTTTCCTGTGCCAGGGCAGTGTGGCCAGCACTTGTCTTTGGCTCCTCTGGAGCTGACAATAAGCCTGGTTTTGTGCAAGTCTGCGAAGGGGCACCTTGCAACCAGACATGACGCCTAAGTCTTCTAGAGAGGAGTCATGCATCACTATAAATTTTGGTTGGAACTCAAGGCCGCAGCCTCAGTAGATGTGTGTTCAACTGCCTCATGACAACGGTAGCTTCAGTTCCAAGCCTGGTTGTTAAGTGGTGACCATATTTAGATTTGACTATGTTTGCTCTTTCGCTATCAGGGCCGGGATTTTCTCGGTGGGCCAGCAGGGTGTGGGCCGGTTTTGGAGTGGTGGGGGCCGTTTATTTGTTACAAGGGGCCGGTTTTGGAACAGTGCTACAAAAGCAGCAGCAGTGTTTCTCCCCCAACCCCCGCAGCCCCCCTCATACCCCCCCCAGCCTGTCCAACTTGTTTGCCATGGCTGGTTTGCGTTCTCAGTCCAGCCATGTTCGCTATGGCATGTCAACTGCTACTGCAGTGTTTTGGTTACTACTTGTTATAGGTCACTACAGGTACAGCAGAGTGCATTGGCATGGCCTATGCAAATGAAATGTACAATTAGAGGGCCCGATTCACAAAGGGCCTTCACACTCGTGGCAGAGGCTCCACAGTCATGACGGGACCTCCGTATTGCAGTTACCCATTGCGGGCCCTCGCCATGACTGCGGGCCCTCCACCATGAGTGTGTAGGCCCTCTGCGAATTGGCCCCTAAGTGTCTTAAGTTCATGTGCTCATCCTAGCATTTCTGATGTGTGAATGCATATTACAAGTTTACTGCGATTGTGTGCAAACTGCGATGTAAACGCTTGAAGGCATCCACATTTTTATTAACAATCCATATTGAAGTGTTGATAGCTAGAACTTTCAAACCTGGCTATTTGTATTAGGTTCAGTAACAGTGTACATTCATCTAGTTGTTTCCTCCAATATTCTTATCTATACCACAGTTATCTGCATTGCAGAATTTTTGTATTTTTCTCTTCCACTGTGTAGTTTTGAAGGAATTGGACTGCAGGTTGGGTGGTGGTCGCTCCTGAGACTAGAATGGCTTTTAATCTCCCCCATGCATCCTTGAGCCTCCAGAAGAAACCCAAGATGGTTTTAAAGAAATTACATTACTGCAATTGATATGGAGCAATTCACAGCAGAGAGGGAGTTTACCATACTTTCTCACTGTCTGGGGGAGGTGGACTGCAAATGTTTTTTGACCATTTGCTATAAAATATCTCAGAGGACATACAGCCATGCTAAACATTTATGAAAAGGCAGGTATATATTTGGAGAACCATTTTGTGATCTTGCTGAGTATAATAGTACAGAGGAGACAGTTCTTCATACATTATCAAAAAGCCAATGAATCAGTGGAAAATATGTAAATGCCTTACAAATCCTGGCAGCAAATCATGAGTACAGGAAATTTGTGTACTAAATGATTAGAGATTATCTGGTGTGTCTTTACTTTACAGAGATGAGAGGCATAAAATGAGTAGGTAGAAACAGAAAAGAAAACAAATAAGTTAAAGGAAGGATGGAAGTGAGGAAACATAAAAGGAAATAAGGAAGAAAAGGTGAAAGGTAAGATTAAAAATAAGGGTGAATGAATTGGTGTAAAAGTGAAAGGATGGATGGAACAGTGAAAAGTATAGATAAGTTAAAGAGTAAAATATTGGAAAGATGAAGTATGGACAGATGAGTGAAATGATGGATCAGTGAAAGGATGCGCCAATGGATATATGGACATTTTGAACTGTGGATGCATAAGAAGATGGAAAGTACAGTGCTGGAGCATCTGGCTTGAAGTGTAATGGGTAGGATTATAAACAGAAATATAAACAGGGGGAGGAAAGTTATCTCAATAAGAGATACTTATCCCATGATCATTAACAGAAGCTGACTCCAACTTGCTAATAATGAATTTATTTTAAATGATCAATGGTGGATAATTCAAAGGAAAAAGATCTTGAAGATTCTCAATCATGTAAACATCAAGATATCTTTTAGGGCGCAAAGAGTATCTAGACCTAATTATATACGGGAGTATTGAACAGCAATATTTTGGATTTCTGGTGATTTATTTTATAGCCCCTGATTACCATAAACTCCTGGGTCAAGTCTAACATTCGCTGAATATTATTTTGTTAGCATTTAAGTGTAGTGCTATATCATTGGCATGGTGTTTAATTTCTGCTAATAAAGAATTTGGGCCTGTAGTGTTGGGATTGAAACATATGGAGCTAGCCAGAATTTGAATAAATAGGGCAAATAGGACTGGGACATCAGGCATTCCTACCTCATCCCTCTGGAAGTTTCAATAGAACCAGCCAAACTATTGTTATCATGACAGTGACGGTAGCATTCTTATATAAATTAGCTATTTCATTGGTGAGTGTATGTGGAATTCCATAGGATTTCAAAATCATAGTTAAAGCATCCCACTAATCATACATAATCATATGCTTTCACAGTGACCAACATTATTGTGGTTGCAGAAATATGCGCATAGTTGGAGAAGAAACCTATGGCTTCAATAAGAAAATGTGTATTCGCATAGAATTGTCGAATGAATATGAAACCATTCTGGCCCCAATCTGAAAAAAGAATGTTGTATTCGTGTTGAAACAGTCGTAGCTAAGTGGAGAAGACCAGATAGAAATCAATACTAGCATCTGACTTAAATCTTTTGAGGATACATATACATTCTGAAATGTTAAGGTTTTTCTTTTGAGTTCAACAAGTATCAATTAGGTCAAATTCATATTTGTAGGCTCTTAAAATCACCACTAACGACTATTTTTGTTTTTTAATAATTGTGGTTAGAGTTAGAGGAGTCAAGTGTTGTATTTTAAAGAAAGCGAAAATCCCCTCCTAAGATAGTTTCCCCTTTTAACAATGATATAGCGATGAATACGTTATTGAATGATTGAGGGTTCTCTGTCATGAGAATACAAAAGCTGGCAATTATGAATATAACTTCCCTGTATTCACAGGTTGCCCCAGATCCATCTTCCCTCGGAAAATGATCCAGTAGAAATAATACTGGCTTGGATTTGTTATGAGATCATAACAGCTGCTCCCCTATGCGCATCTTTGGCAGAGGAGCAAAAACAATGTTCTGCCCAACTTTTAAGCATCTTAATCTTGTTTAGTTTTGATCTCCTCCAATAAGTTTCATGCAGTAAAATAATTGAAACCTCCCTAGTCCAAACTCCCTTAGGTACCACCATTGTCTCTCCTCCCCATGAGCCATAAGCCTGCACCCCCTACTGGCCCTCCCAACCCTTCCCAACTTTGCTCTGTAGCATTGTTTGCTTATGCCACCTAATGAACTTAGCCAATCCTACATGGTGCCATGCCATACCCCTGCCCTGTGTTGGTGATGTCAGGCTGTAATAATAAAGAGGCCTTAGCAATGAAGCCCATTAGGTCATTAAAATTATGAGGTGTGCTAGGTGTTTTTCAGTAATTGTGAATGTCTTTCGTGTGATAATACCAGTCTTTCCATCAATAATTAGCCATAGTTTTGTTTGTTGAAACAATATGGCTTAGAGTTTTTGTCTTTGAAACTGGTAGATAAGCTGCTTCAGTTCCTGTCTCCTGTGACTTGCTTCTGCCAACATATCCTAGAAAAGCAGAAAACTGAATTTTTTGTGTCTATCAAAAGATCTTGTTTGGATCACTAGGTGGAGTATTTTTTCTATGACGATGTAGTCAGCAAAGTTTACCAAGGTAGTTTGAAGGCAAGCTGGGGCTCAGAAGTGGTCGGTGGCACCCTGTGTGCCCTCGTTATTTTTAGATTCCCCTGATAGTCAAGAAGAAAGTGTGACTTAATTAAAGGTTCCATTGTCTCTGCCACAGATGATCCTGTCTTGTGGTCTAGGAATGGCTAAAAATCTGAGGTTAGGCCCTCTTGCCCTGTTTTTAAGTTCATCAAATTTTTCTCATGCCCAGTTGATGTGTTTATTAAGCTTACTAATTTAGGTGTGCCAGAATATTGCTCATCTTCATCCTAGTCCCTTTCCTCTTGCGTCCCCAATTTATTTTTGATCTGCATAAACATATCATCAATCTGCTCAATCTTAGCGCTCAACAATGCTGTGGTTTCAACCTAAACTTGTTTAAGGCAGTGACATCTTAAAGATCTGTGAGACAGGCCAGGATATATAATTTTTGGTGGCCACTGTTTGGAACAACTTTAAATCTATTACCCCCTTTTGGTTCATTCAAGCCCTCGTGATGCCAGCCAATATTGAAATATATTCGAAACCTTCTAAAATGGGTACACAGAAAAACAGCCTGAAGGTCACGCCTCCTGATGTCCACCAACCACATATTACCAAAATAACTAAAGCTAGCCTTGATAAAGCCATGTCATTTTTAAGTTTGGAGCTAAAAAAAATTTAATTGCAAAATCACATTTGTGAAATTTAGTGTCTAACCAGCTTAAAAACATGTTACAAGTACCTTGTTTGATTGTCAGTGGACTAGTGCATACTATTAAAATTAGACATATGTACATACTGCTAGAAATTTTAGAATTAGCTGCTGAATATTTGTAATCGCAAATATAACCCCCTCACCAATGACATTCTTAATGAAACAGTGAAAAATAATGCACTGGTCTGAGGATTGTTACCATTTCATTGGTTAAAATCAAATAATTTTTTCCTAATTTCTTTTTCTCCTGCCTTGTCATATTTCTCCTCTTTATATGTATGCACTTCTCTGGCTAGATCATTATCTGTGACCCTGCTGAGTAAGAGAAATGGGTTGGGACAAGATACAGGAGATGGAAAGGAACATAAAGAGAAGAGCATAATAAGAGATCTAAAGTAGAGGAAGAAGGGGGTAGAGACAGAGAAGATGTAGAAAAGTAAACAAGTTATGAATAGACATGAAGTAAATAGAGAAAGGTGAGGTAGCCAGAAAGAAAGATAAAGAGACAAAGATAGATGTAGGTAGAGAAAGAGAAGCAGAGAAATATGCAAGGCATTAAGGTGATCTGGTCAGCGCGACTGCTCTCCCCCCCGCGCAGCTCCACCACTGAGCACTACCCCTTGAGCCCCGAGTTCTCCGTTGCAGGGTGTTCGAGGCCCTCCTCCACCCACAAGCTCCTGCCTCCGCCTCATTCCTGGTGGTCCAGTGGGATGGCAATCTGCTCTTCTGCTGTTCTACCGCTCTTGCCTCTCTTCTCTTTTTTTATCTTTTCCTCTTTTATTTTTTGGTCGTTCTTTGTCTTCTCTGCCTCTTTCCTCTGAGCCCTCTTTTTTTCCCTCTTCCTTTCTCTTGATTATTCTTTTTCTCCCGCTGTTTTCCCTGTGCTTTCCCCTTGCTGCTGCCCCCATGGCCCCTCCCCTCTCCAGTGTGCCCATCTCGCCACCCAGCTGACCCGCCCTTCCTCCGACCCCTACTTAATGGCGGCCAAAGGTGCGCAAAAGACAAGCCCGTCTGCCCCGTCCGCGTCCATTGTCAAAGACCCTGGCCCTCCGACTCACCTCCGCTACAACGCCAGCACCGTCCACGCTCTCAATCACGAATGCAGCAATCACTGCCAGCTCTTGACGCTGAACTTTGAGCTACCTCCCCACCCCAGCAGCTGCCCCTTCCAGACTCCACCACCTACAAACCTCTCAAATGCATTCTCCTCAACGTACGTTCCCTACACAAGCATGCCATAGAAATCTGGGACCTCCTCAACACCTACTCACCCGACGTCGCCTTCCTCACAGAAACCTGGACCAACGCCAACTCTGCATCCGACATCGCCATCGCCTACAAGATCATGCGCAAGGACCGCCCCATCTGGCCAGGAGGAGGCATCGCCATCATTCACAAAAGCACCCTCCGCATGATGACCACCCCTCAGGACGACTCTTATGGAGCATCTCCACTTCCAGATCCAGACCAACCCTCAAACAACTCTCCATGGAACTGTAATCTACAGGCCACCTGGCCCCTGCGCTCCCCTCACCAAAGCCATCACCGACCTCATTGCACCCCACGTCCTCGCCTCCACAGACTACATCCTTTTCGGAGACCTGAACTTCCACCTGGACAATCACGACGACCCTAAAACCACCTCCCTCCTAGAGAACCTGAAGCAACTGGTCACCGCACCCACACACACAGCAGGACGCACACTCGACCCCGGCTTCGCAGAAGGAAACAGCATCTCCTACAGCCACACTACCGAACTCCTCTGGACAGATCACCACTGCATCCACTTCTCCTTCAAAAAACCGCCCGTACACAAACACGCCTACCACCTCCCCGTAGAAGCTGGAACAAAGTCATCGAAGACCAGCTCACCTCTGCCCTCATCAACACCCCACCACCGATGACGCCAGACGCCAACACCACAGCACACAACCTCCACCGCTGGATCACGAACTTCGCCGACATACTCGCCCCCCTCAAGAAAGCCACAGGAAGACACAGCAAGAAAGCAAGCTGGTTCATCACTGCAGTCCAAGAATCCAAATGCACCCGCCGATGACTCGAAAAGACATGGAGGAACAACAAAACCCCAGACACACGTGCCGCCTACACAGCAGCCACGACCTCACACCACCACCTCATCAAATCCACAAGGAAGAAATCCTTCCAAGACAGAATCCTCACCAATGTTCACAATACCAAAGAACTCTTCATCATCAAGGCATTCGCCAAACTGCAGCGAAACAACAGATGTCCCACCCTCCCAAGACGTCTGCAACAGACTGAACACCTTCTTCAACCTTAAGGTTAAGATGATCTACAGCAACTTCAAAAATCAAGACCTCCGCAACGCTCCCGCTCTCCCTCCAAACGACGCCACTGGCAGACCCTGCTCAAATGGACCCCTCTCACGACAGAAGACACTTTGAAAACCATGAAAAGCATCCACTCTGGAGCACCCTCAGACCCCTGCCTACCCCACATCTTCCACAGAGCCGCCTCGGCCATCGCACCTGAACTATGCCGGATGATCAACTGCTCTTTCAAACTGCCACCTTCCCCGACGACGCGCCGAAGTCAACCCCCTCCTTAAGAAACACTCTGTAGACCAGACGGACCTCAAAAACTTCAGGCCCATCACCTGCTTCCTTTCACAGCCAAAGTCATGGAAAAGTCTGTCAACACCCAACTAGCAAACTTCATAGAAGCCAACAATGTCCTGGACATCTCCCGATCCGGATTCTGCAGCAACCACAGCACCAAGACCGCCCTACTCGCCACCACAGACAACATCCACTCCCTCCTCGACCAAGGCGAAACGGCAGCCCTCATCCTCCTGGGCCTCTCGGCTGCCTTCGACAACATCTCCCACCGCACCCTAGCCACCAGACTCCATAACGCGGGCATCCAGGGCAAGGTCCTCGACTGGATTTGCTCATTCCTTACCAGCAGAACTCAGTGAGTCAGACTCCTGCCCTACATCTCAGAACCACCAGAGACCAACATTCGAGTGCCCTAGAGCTCCTCCCTCAGCCCCACCCTCTTTAAAATCTACATGGCCCCCCTCGCAACTATCGTCAGGAACAACGGGCTCAACATCGTCTCTTACGCTGATGACACCCAGCTCATCCTCTCCCTCACCAACGAACCCAACATCACCAAGCACAACTTCCAAAAAGGGATGCAAGCCGTCGCCTCCTGGATGGAGAACAGCTACCTAAAACTCAACTTCGAGAAAACAGAAGTCCTCATCCTTGGCTCCAACCCCTCCACATGGGACGACTCCTAGTGCCCCCCACCTTTGGAAATCCCCCCATCCTGTCGCACAAAACCTCGGAATCATACTAGACTCATCGCTCACAATGAACCGCCAGATCAACGCCATGTCACCAACCTGCTTCAACACACTCCACATACTTTAAAAAACGCTCAGATGGATCCCACCCGAATCCAGAAAAACGGTCATGCACGCTCTCATCAGTAGCAGACTACACTACGGCAATGCTCTCTATGCCGGAATCAACAAGAAACTCCTCCGCAGACTCTAGACAGTGCAGAACGCCGCACCCAGACTGATCCTCGACATCTTCCGCTGCAGCCACATCACCCAACACCTCCACAATCTCCACTGGCTCCCAGTAGAAAGAAGAATAACCTTCAAACTCCTCACCCACGCATACAAGGCCCTTCACAACACCGGACCAACATACCTGAACAAATCGCCTCTCCTTCCAAGCACCCAAAAGACACCTCCGATCAGCCGACCTCTCTCCGGTCACCGTTCAACGCATCTACAACACCAGAATGGGAGGAAAATCTTTCTCCTACCTCGCAGCCAAGGCCTGGAAGAACCTCTCCCTCCAACAAACCCCCACACTGCCCCAGTTCAGGAAGGACCTCAAGACCTGGCTCTTTGGATGACCCCAGTACTCAACAGAGCCACCCCCCAGCACCTTGAGACCCTCGCGGGTGAGTAGTTGCGCTTTACCAACCCTGATTGATTGTTTGATTGATTGATTATAGTGTGGTAGAGCGGTAGCAAGGGATAGAGCTAGGGAGAAGGAAATATAGAGAGAGGGAGAAGTATTTAGTGCTCCAAGGAGTGAGGTAGAGAGAGGTAAGGTAAAAAAAGAGCTTTCAAAGTCTTTATTTTGGTTAAACGTTAACCACAAAAGAACAAATTACAAAGCATTTAATACATAAAAACATTTGTGTCCTTAAATACATTAACAGTATAAAGATTTTCTTCTTCATACACTAATCATAGGAGCAAATCACTTGGCACAGGTATTCTTACATATGCGTGCCACTAACATTTGGGGCAGTAGTTCTTCTTATCATTTGCAAACTCTCAGAGAATGCTGTAACAATCTACTATAATCGTAAAAATTTGTGAAACAAGGCACGCCACATCTCATAGTTCTGGCACCACATAGGAGCAATGAGTTAGCAATTTTGCACAATGTGTCATTAGGTCTTGGCAAGTTACTTGAACTAGACACAGCATTTCCTTTTTTGAAACATCTGAGCACAATCTATTTATTACCTATATATGAAAAAGGTGCAACACATTTAAATCCCTCTGTCTCCACACATTCCCTACTAGGAATAGGTAACTACTCAAGCAAGACACTATTTGAGGAGATATATCACTTTTAAAAACCTTTCGAACTTCAAGATTTTGTCTAAAACCTAGGCAGATGCATAATGCGTCCATTTCTATCGATAATGGCATTACTCCTAGTCCTACTCCCTCGCCTTCCTTCAGTACAATTGAGGCCCCGCCTCCCACCCAGACCCACCCCCAGCATAAAAACTCTGCCCGCCCCCACCTCTACCTGTACGTAAACAAGCCGAGCTAGCACTCAGATGTACCGCACCGGGAGGGAGGGTCCTCGAAGGAAGGCGATGGAGTAGGACTAGGAGTAATGCCGTTATCGATAGAAATGGACGCATTACCTCCCGTCCCTCCCTCGCCTTCCTTCAGTACAATTGAGGACATAGCAAGCAGAAGAAAACAGAGACGGACAGCTGAGTGAGAAAGAACACCAATTCATAAAAAGTGCCCCAAACACAGCAGATCAACATCCCAGGACCCGCACAGAGGACAAGACCCAGTGGCCCAGAACAGTAACCAAACGCTCCAGACTCGCAATCTGACAGCGACAGACAAACGTAGAGGGAGAAGACCAGGTCGCAGCCCAACAGATCCCACAGAGGAACCCAGCAACGCAGCCACCGAAGCCGCCAAACAGCGAGAGGAACACCCCCGAACCCCCACAGAAGGATCCACCCCAAAAGACAGACAGACGGCAAGACCGAGGACCGAATCCAATGACCCAACAGAGCAGAGGAAGGCTAAACAACCTTCGTAGCCGGACCAAAGCGAACCAACAAAGAGACCCCCACCCGGAAGGACGCCACAACCGGCAGGCACCACAGTAAAGCACGCCGGACATCCAAACAGGGCAAACGAGAACCCACAGCCTAGGAAGGAGCAGGACAGAACACAGGCAAAACACCCCCCGACTGAGACAAAATGCTGAAGCGACACCAGGGACAAAGGACGGAACCGGGCCCAAAACCAACAGAACCGAATAGACCCGGCAGAAGGGACTGACAAGACGAAGCCCCCAACACCCCCAAGTGCCACGCAGAGGTGATGGCAACCAAAAAACAAGTCTCAAAAGACAAGAGTCGCAACCCGAGACCCCCAAGAGGCCCAAAGGGAGGACTGGACAGGACAGCCAACACCAGCAGCAAAGACCCCGAAGGGAAGGACCCGACAGGGCGGGGAAACAAATGCACCAGACCCGGAAAAAAACCAAGCAACAGACCCCCGTCATCCCGCAAGTACGCCAGGAGCACCAAGAAGCCGGAAAACCGCCCACTGCACCCTCAGAGGAGCCACCGACAACCCCAGAAGAGCCCCAACCGGAAGGAATCGCCACACCAAAAAGAGGCCAGCAACCGTGGGAACAACACCCAGAGCAGTACACCAGGCCGAAAAGGCCCGCCAATGCCAAGCATAGGACAGCAGAGAGGAGGACCGACGGGAAGCCTGCAAAGCAACCGCCAACCGGACAGGAACCCCCAACACAGCAAAGCCCAGCTGCACAACCGCCAGGCATCAGGCGTAACCCCCGCACAGAACCCAGGGGAAGGGCCGGAAACTCCAAAGTGGACGGAACCACCGGAAGGACCCACTACCGAACGCAACACAACCCGGTCAGGAGAGGAAACTAAGTCGCCCGTGGCCAATGGGGAGCAACCAACAACCCCCGAGCTCAGACCCACCGGACCCGAACCAGAAAGGCCCGGAGCAGCGGGCAAAAAAAAAAAGGGGGGGAGGCACACAGAAGACCCCGAGGCACAGGAGAGGGTAAGCCAACGACCCCCCCCCGAGCCCCGGGACCCCGGCCCAGAGACCAGAACCAGCCACCAAGGCCCTCCCTGGTTCCACAACAGGACCACCACAGGGAGGCCCAAATGACCCACCAACAGGTCGGACACACTGGGAAGGAGAGAGAAATCCCGGGACGAAGGAAGGACCCAGCACAACAGATCCACCAGCACATAGTCCACCCTCCGAAGGTAGAGAGCCGATAGCCCCAGCACCCAGACCGGGGTCCACAGAAACAGGACGCTGGCAAGCAAGGAACAAGGACCAGAACCTGGACCCACCCAGACGGTGGACAGAGGACTACGCCACCAGAACGTCAGACTGAACCAACACCCAAGGGCCCCACAGAGAGCCCCAAAAGAGCACCAGGGCAAGCCCAAACACCCCCAACATCCGCCAGCAAGAGGACCTCCGGGAGACCAGCAGGGACCAGCACCCCTGAACCCGAACCGACCCCAGCCAAGCCCCCACCCGGACAGGCGGGCAGCCAAAGTCACCACAAGCGGAGCCAGAGGAGCCAGCAAACATCCTGCCAGAAAGTGACGACGGGCGAGCCACCAGGAGAGCCCCCCCCCGGACATGGACCGACATGGGCAGCGGGGACAACAGACCCCGGAGACCAACCCAACAGGATCCAGATGGTCAGGCGGAGAAGAAGAAAACGAGCCCCGGGAACCAGAAACACCACAGAAGCCAGGTGCCCCTGCACCTGCAGCCACAGGACCGCCGGAGGAGCCCCCGGGAAAACAAGGCCCGAGCCTGCGAAGGAAGAGAGACCAGGCGCTGGCAGGACAAGGGAACATGGCCGACCAAAGGCTGAAAACGAGCCCCGAAGAACACCAAGTCCCGAGAGGGGACCAGAGAAGACACACCCCAGGTCTCCAACAAACCCAATCCCCTGAAGAACCACCAAGGTCCTCCCGAACAGACTGAGCAAAAAAGACACTCCGGCCGCATGTAGCAAGAGGTCGACCAGAGAAGGACGAAGGAAAACCCCCGCCGCATGAAGGAGAGCCATGAGAGGCGCCAGGACCTGCGGGAAGACCCAGGGCGAGGGCCTGAGGCCGAAGGGAAGGACGCAAAACAGAAAATGGGCGTCTCCCACAGCAAACCGCAGAAAACGCAGAAACGAAGCAGCGACCGGGAAGCGGAGAGAGGCGTCCCCGAGACCCACGACTCGCCAAAAGACACCAGGCAGAACCAGTGGAAGGACGGCCTGAAGGGCCAACACACGGAAGGGAACGGGCCAAACCCAGGAGCAGACCCACAGGAGAGCCAGGACTGGCTGAAGCCGCCGGACACCCCCAGCCCCAGAAACAGAATGGAGTGGGCACCAGACCCGAGCTCCCTGACAGGAACCCAGCAGATGGAGTACATGGCAAGCAAACAGGACACCCCGTCCAGCAGAGCCACCCCGCGGGGACCGGAGACAGGCACCGGAGTCAGCCGAACCCCCGATTCCGGAGGAACCTGCACCAAGACAATCCCGTACCCATGACCCACAGTACACAGGACCCAGCCATCAGAAACGTCCCGCCGCCACCAAGGAAGAAAATGCCAAAGACGATCACCCACCATCAGGGAACTGTCCAGACAGCAGTGACAGGGACCCAGCTGGGCAGGGCCTACAGGCGAGGAGGCAGCGAGCCAGGGCGAAAAACCATCCAAAACCGCTCCCACCGGAAAGACGGAGGAGACACCCACAACGGGGACGACTGAGAGGCCCCAGTGCAAGGCACCCCAGAAAGGCAGGACGCCCCACACAAGGAAAGGCATGCAGTGGCCCCAAGGAGGTTTTCCTTTTTCAGAAGGACAGAGGACACCCAGCCACCCCGAACAGGCGCCGCCAAATCCACGAAACCCCGCACCAAGGAGGGCGCAGAAGAAGCAGAGAACAGGCCAGCCCCCAGCGCCACGGCAGCAGCCAAGCAGAACAGCAGACCCGCCAAGCAGCGTGGCCAGGACAGAGTACAACAGCACAATGGGAGGAAAGGGGCGATCCACTCCAATAAGCAAACCAGCCGGAGGAAGCGAGGGACCCACAGCAGGGCAGTGAAATCCCACTGATGCAAAAGAGGGCGCAGATAAACCTGAAACTATTCAGGACCAACACAGCGCAGAAGGAATGCGTAGGGCTGAGGGAAAGAGATCGCACACAGCAGGCTCCGCCGGCAACCGACAAGCAACAGTCAGCTGGGCGATCCACAGTCGGACAAAGCATCAAGTACAATGCATACAACAGTGGATACAGCATCAAATGCAAGAAGTACGGTCAACGCACTCCACTCCCACAGCACCATCCCCCACACCGGGACCGAAGGGCAAGCCCAACCGGGAGGGCCGGGAACACCAAGGAAAGAATCCCACAGTCCCTGCCCAGCAGGGAAGAGGAAAACCCTGCCGACCAGCACAGGAGCCCAAGCGACCCACCACACCATCCCGGAGCCATATGCATCGCCAGCGCAGGAGAAGGACCCTCAATATCCCAGGACCCAGACGGGAACCAGTCGCCCACAGGATCCGCTGTACTAGGATGGGATGGCCCAGAAGGCACCGGCCGAACCCCAGAGCACTGGACAGAGCAGCCTCAATCAAGCCCAGCACCATCCGCAGACATGAGAGGCAGCACACCCCCCCACAGAGCCCATGCAACCAGGGCGCCCCAGGGGGACCGGAGACCCAGCAGCAGAGGAAGAGGACACCAGAATGCCCCCAACAACCTCATGCGACCCAGTGGCAGAGAACCGCCAAAGCAGGAAAGGGAAAACAAACAAAAAACGGGCACAAACCCGTCCTACCAGGTCTTCGGGAAGATTGCAGCCCGGGAGGAGGCAGCCACGGCAGCCCGACCCGGAAACACAGCCCCAGCCACAGGAGGACCGCCCAACACCGCCGCGGATTCCTGAGCCACCGCTCCGGCCATACCATGAGGGAGACCAGGAGAGGAGGCACCGCCGGGAGAACGCTGCCGAGGGCACCACCATCGCAGAGAACCAACACGAAGACTCCCCGGCACCGCCACAGGGAGGAACTGAAGGTAAGTCTCACTAGGGAGACAGAAAAAAACAGGTAGAGGTGGGGGCGGGCAGAGTTTTTATGCTGGGGGTGGGTCTGGGTGGGAGGCGGGGCCTCAATTGTACTGAAGGAAGGCGAGGGAGGGACGGGAGGTAATGGACATAACCAATACAATCTTGGTCTTACATACACTGGCCAAAAGAAAAAAATATGCGCAATGTTTTCTTTAACATTCATGTGGCACAAAGTCCAATTACTAGGGTTACTTGCCATTTTTCCATTCCCACGTGAAGGACCGAATTTCTAAAGTATCATATCGAAACTTTAGATAGAGTGTCTTAGCCTACTGGGAGTGGGCATTGTCCAAAAATGTTTCAAAGTAGGGTCTAGGCTTGATTTCCAAAAATTGGACTGACAGTCACCCCAACCTCAAGCTTTGATGTAGGCTAGCAATAGTCTACTTCCAAAAGGTAAACTTCAATTGCTCTTTGGAAAGCGTAGTCAAAGAGTGAGGATCAGTCCAAAGGATCTCAAGTCTAGTTTGGTAAACTATAATTCGATATGCCGGAACCATGGAAAGGTGGTATACTCACCTAGTTCCAATTGTTCCCTCATGCCCTCTCTATATGGAGCAAGCTCATGTGCTGTCCAGATCCTCACCCAAAAGAGCAGAGGCCTTAAGACTGCTATTTGCTCTACTCTCCTAAGGCTGAGGTCAAAGAACATAGAGATAAGTGGAGTACTTTAGGGGAGATGTAAAAGAGACCTTACAAATGTATTTTCTCCCGCAGTCAGAATTTCAGTGTTGGCAGATCCCCATAGTTGCACGCTGTATTATGCAGCTGCCTGTACCGTTAGCTTATGAATTTCAATGGCTGGGAAGATGGCTCTGGATGTTGTTGCCTGATATTTTTGGAAAATTGCGAGTACTCTATGATGGAGAACGGCTCTGCACTTTTGGATGTGTGGTGTCCATGACAGTTTACTATCTAGCATAACACCCAAGTACTCAAATTTGGACACACATTCAAGTTTCTTCTGTCTCAAACATAGAACCCCACTAAAGGACTTGTGCGGTCTAATCACCAAACATTTAATCTTGTTGACATTAATTTCCAATGCCTTGCTTTCACAAGAGGGATTGCATTTCTCTATAAGCATTTTCAGACCTTTCGGCATTTGTAATATCAAAAGGGTGTCATCTGCAAACAAGAGTGTGGGGAACTGGTATACCTATGAGCTTTGGGGAGACATTATTGCACTCTAAAAGAGTTTTGCTGACATTCACATATAGAGATAAAAGTGTAGGGGTCAACATGCAGCCTTGTCTTACTCCTCTACTTATTGGGATACGATCACTGAGTTCCCCCAAGGGCTTGGGCATAGTTCTGGTGGAGTCTTACTATCTGGTTAAGCAAGTCATCAGGTATTCCAAATTTCTTAAGTGAGGCCCATAATGGTCCACTTGGGGCAAGCGCAAATGCTGCCTTTAAGCGAACAAAGCAATATATAGTTTACCCACCCTGGGCCTAAAGCCTGAAAGGGTGTCCTAATCTTATTGTGTTCTATCCATTCTGTGAGGTTACTCAAAATAAACCTTCTGTAGAGTATCAAGCAGACTGATTGGTCTATAATTACCTGGTTCATAATGGTAAAAAATGTAAGTCCGTTTTTATATAGCGCAGCTACTCACCCTTACGGGTCTCAAGGCGCTGGGGGCCGTAGTGGAAATTAAGTGAGCTATTGCCCAGAGTCACATGGTGCTGAGCTGAGCTGCCGCCGGAGATCGAACCGTGAACCCTGTGCTCCGAAGTCAGCTGCCCTGGCCGCTGCACCACACCTCTCTCAGACGGAGGTTGCGTTTTTAGAGCCTTGACTAGGGTCATTTTCGCTTTGCGACAGTCCTTTGTGTACCAAACATTTTTAGGATTAGTCTTTATTGAAGCTACTGAGTGAGCGTTATAGATTTCAGTTAATATCACCATGTTGGCCAATATCATTGGCCACTTTCTGGGCCTACAGTCGATTCCCAAGGTTGGAATTACAACAGAAGCCCTGAAGAAACACCCAGTTCTTTAATCAAGGAAGCTGACAGCATTAGTTGTAACGGGTTAAAACCGCTGTCATCCCTGATATCTATCTTGAAATCGATCATCTTGTTGCATAAAGGCAATCCTAACAAAAAAAAATCGATTTTAGATCTAGTGGCAACTCTTTAAAAAATGTTCAAGCCTAGTTTATCCGTTTTGGATCTGCCATTACCGGCCCGCTGTCCTTTGGCTGTAATTAAGAGGGCCATCCAGTGGCAGCTGCTGCGGTGAAGAAGTGGTGAGGCAGCATGAGGGTGGCAGATGGGGGGGAAAAAAAGAAAAGATGGCTTACCTGCTGGTCGCCGCCTCTCCTCCGTCCTCTTCTGACTCCCGGCAGTACACAGGCTCCCAGACTCCCGTCAGCCAATAACTATGCTGCTGTCATGCTGGTAAAATTATTATTACCAGCATGACAGCAGCGTCGTGATTGCCACTCAAAGAGTGCCTGGGACAGCTCTCCATCCGGCTGTGCAACATAGCTGGGTGGAGAAATGTTGAGTGTTCATAACCGATTGGCTGCCCTAAAACGGGAGAACCTTGCCTGGCAGTTCGGGTTGAACTGTTCCCATGGGGAACAGGGTCAAGACTGATTTGCAAATGGCTGGGTTTAAAATGGAATGGCATGGGGAGCAAAAAAACGATGGATTTAGGCCCAGATCTCTGTACTGGGATCAATGTTTGACATTGTTCAACTTTCTGTCCATCGCATGTTCTTTTTGCACTTGTCACCCCGAGTGAGACAGGTATGCCCAGACATGGGTCCCATGCTCTCTATGCTACTGGAGTCAAGCTAGCCTGGCTGATGAGGGGGAGAAACCCCGAAACTGGTCCTAGGATGCTTGTTCTCCAGTCCAGGAAGAACCTGGCCTGGCAGTTCGGGCTGGTCTGTGTCCAGGAAGAACAGGGTCATGACTGATTTGCAAATGGCTGGGTTTAAATGGAATGGCATGAGGAGCAAAAAAACGATGGATTTAGGCCCAGATCTCTGAACTGGGGTGAATGTTTGACATTGTTCAACATTCTGTCCATCACAAGTTCTTTTTGCATTTGTCACCCCGAGTGAGACGGGTATGCCCAGACGTATGTCCCGTGCTCTCCATGCCACTGGAGTCAAGCTAGCCTGGCTGATGAGGGGTGAAACCCCAAATCCGGTCCTAGGATGCTTGTTTTCCAGTCCAGGGAGAACCTGGCCTGGCAGTTTGGACTGGACTATTCCCATGGGGAACAGGGTCAAGACTGATTTGCAAATGGCTGGGTTTATACTGGTATGGCATGGGGAGCAAAAAACGATGGATGTAGGCCCAGATCTCTCTACTGGGGTGACTTTTTGACATTGTTCAACATTCCGTCCATCACATGTTCTTTTTGCATTTGTCACCCCTAGTGGGACGGGTATGCTCAGACGTGGGTCCTGTGCTCTCCATGCTTCACCATCCTCTGTTACATTTCGGCTGAATTAGGGACTTTTATCATGTACACTATATTATCAGTGTGTCTGTGCATACATGTTGTGGTGTGTGCATTAGGTTGTTGCATGGGCAAGTTCACTGTACTGTGAGGGATTTGTAGAAAAATTATTTCCGATGGTCCCATTAGGGGAGGTCCATGAGATGAACATAGGAATGAGAAGCTAGGATTAAACCTAGAATTATTGTTATTTACCCATAGGCAAGCATTAGCATAGGGGTCAGTGTCAGTCACAGCAGGATTCCTCAGACCGCCTCACCCCGTCCTATAGGATCCATTGCTTTGGTAGTTTGGGCAGTTAGTTGTTTCTCGAAAAAGACTAGGGATCGGTGCCACGTACATTGGCCTTTGGTTATGGATCCAACCAGTGCAAGTAAAAATAGCTGAATTAGAGTTAGAGAAAGACAGCAACAGGTACACACAGAGAGATGAGGACAAACAAAGGGATGCAAGGTAGAAAGAGAGATAATCAGGAAGAGGAATAGATAACTGGGTCAGGTAAACATAGAAGTAGGGAAAAGAGAATGAGAGAGGGGGTGAAGGGTAGAAAGATAATATGGTGTAGAGCAAAAAAGAGAAAGTTGAGAGACATGTGAAATAGAGAAGCAGAGGTGAGGTTTATTCAGAGGTAAAGAGTTCTAAGAAGAGGTGGTGAGGGAGAGAGAACCTTAAAGAACCAGGTTGAGAGAGATAGTTTTTTTTGTGCTGAAAAGTAAGTATCCTTGCAAGAGTCTGCACTGCTTTGCATCACTTTGTGAGACTTTGCCATAGCCCAACCCCTTAGTAAATCAGGCGTTAGATCTGTTAAGCATGCTCTGATGTCAAAATAGAAAAATAAACTGCTTTTTTGTTGGGAACATTGTCATGACAGAAATTTTGGCTTTCCCATTTACATTGCCAGAGGGACCCTTAGAAGGTGGGGGCTCAAGGTAATTGTTCAATATGCTCATGCCTTAAAACATCTGTGGTTTAAAGTCTTCCACCTCATTTAATACTAAGTTCAACATTTGTATGACTTGACCCCTAGTTGACCCTTGCTGATATGCTACAGTGACTGTAGTTTGTGTGTTAGGTTTAATGCCATTTCTGGTAAGCTGATACTGCTGATGTTGAGCTAAGAGAGTTTGAGGGTGCCTTGTCACAATCATGTAGAATATTTCCATTACAGGGGGCTGGAAAGTCACCTATAGGGAGAGGTCGCATAACCCCTCTTACAGTCAAGGATAATTGCTGCTCTCTTCCCTCTTTCCTGTTTCTTGAATGTCTTTGCTTTTAGTTATGGCTTGCTCTGTAACATTATTTGAAGACTTATTGTTGGAAAGTGTTTTCTGCTTAGCTTCTAGATTT
This sequence comes from Calotriton arnoldi, assembly GCA_963921515.1. NCBI lineage: Eukaryota > Metazoa > Chordata > Amphibia > Caudata > Salamandridae > Calotriton > Calotriton arnoldi. The sequence continues at coordinate 187,433 of CAWUFW010015142.1, read as the reverse complement.
TTAATAAAAGTCTTTCCAGAGCCTAGTCCTATGTATTTATTCTTGACCTTAGATAAAGGAGACTCAATAGATCTCTTACTATGTTCTATCACAGTCTTTGGTCTGGAGCAATGGAGTACTAAAGACAAGCTGTACCTTCTGGTAGCAAACAGTGCATATTCAAGTGTAGTTAGGGGTGTTATTAACAAATTCAACATCGAGTCTACAGCTGTTGCAGCAGAAGCAATACATTTCAAACTTAACTACTGGGCTCATGCGGGTAGGATTTTTACTCAGATTCAAAACGTCACCTCAGAGGTGATGGCCCTCTGATGGGCCTTTCTCTGTCATAGTGAGGGTGAGAAATCAGGATGTCCAAGTGTTCGCCTCCCAACGAGGACCATTAACTGGTAGCCAACTCACAAATTAGTGATCAGGTTCAAGTATATTACTCTCAAAACTATGCTGTAGAAATAGAGTATTGCAGTTGGTAGACCCAACCTCCCAAAGAAGTTTAGTGTGACAAGAATCATACAAACCAAAACTCTGCTATGGCTACACAGAACAATAGCAAAAGAGCCTGATGTTTTGAAAATAATTTATGACTCCCTCTGTTATACATTTAAAAAAGGCACATTTTCTGCAAAAAGAACATTAGACTCAATAAGACTCAGACACATTTTTATAATTTGGTTATTGTATTAAAGATCCCAAATCAATGCACATAAGTAACAATTTAAGAAGCTTGGTCATAAATCTAACAGCTTGAAATAAAAATCCATTCCTAAATAAAAGAATTCATTAAGAGGATGATTTAGAATCAATAATTTCTACCGCCAACAAAGGCAGGAGGTTGGTTCACAAAGGTTCTCATAGCATGGGAAAAGGGATCAAGTTAAAGTCTACTATGGGAAGAGTCCATGGGCAAGGGGAATGCAGCATAAATCAGGAAAGTACAAGTCTGGTATTTCACCAAACTGCTCCAAATCCCCCAACAGGCAAGTTCATCAGCAAAAGGCAAAGGCATAAAAGTAAATCTGGCAGGCAGGATGGATGGAGGCAAAGAAAGTGAAATGGGGGGTCGCTTGGGCTTAAACTTAGCCTCCTTCTCCTCAGTAATGCAACTTAAATAGTTCATATTTGTCATTATGACGTCAATGGTCTGTCCACAATGTTCTGATCATCATGTGATCATTCTTCCGTTTTTCAGGTACAAATTGATACTCCAGCATATTTTCCCATGCACATCATGAGAATCGACTGACGATTCTGTCCTCATAGATTTGTCGACACAGAGCTTATGTACTTTGTTGCTCTCCATGTGTATAGATCAAAGTTTGAGTTCCAACCATTCATATACAAAGGAGTGCAATAAAGTTTGTAGTCCCTTAAAAAATGTTGCATGAACAAGAACAAATAAAGCAACATTTGAAGAAACGTTTCAAAATTCCATTGCACAAGGCAATGAAATAATGCAGCCTAAGGAGAAAATCTATTTTAACTGCCCTCTAAAGTTAACCTTTCTTATTTAGTAAAACAACTCCTAATTATATTTAAACATAGCAGAATAAATCACACATATTATGAGCATTTTGTAATGTTGTCAGTGATTGTTACACAGAAATATTCAACTCCCACAATTTCAAAAAGTAGCAACATGTAAACTATTTTAAAAAAAATCATTAAAATATAAGACTTTCTATTAATAAATGTTCTTTATAATGTTAGGCACTTATACTGAAAGTTTCAAACATGTAACTCTTTGCATATACAAATTGCACCAGTGGCGAGTTTGTTAGGACACTCTTAAATTAAATCAATAGAAATGCTAAGTTTCTCAGTAGTTTTTCATGACATGTTTGTTAATGGTATAAAGTAATCAGTAACTAAACATCTTAAAATCACTATTTGATTAATCCTACTGTTTCTACTTAGTCAAGCACACTTTTATGGTGCTGATATTTCAACATTTCTCAGTTTCAGTGTCGTTTTTCTAGACGTGTGCAAAGTGCACATTAAAGTTTTCATTGCCAAGATAGGTTTAGGTGTCTTGCAAAGCAAGATCATCACGCTGTATCACAGCTTTAGTGATGGCATCACAGAATGGGCTTATCATTGTAATGGGATGGTAATGAAAAATTATTGTGTGGGCTGTATTCCTGTGGAACTGTAACAGGTTTGGTTTCTTGCTAACATTTGGGCTGGTGCTTGGTCCAAGTGATTTATATCAGATGAGGTTACTTAATGTAGCTGCTTTAATTCCTGGTGCAACAGATAACAATGGCTTATAATTTCCTAATAGCAGTTCATGACTTCCAGACATGTTTCACAGTGTAGAGTACTACAATTACTGGAACGAGTTTCTGTCACAGGTGATACCCCAATGTCAGAAGATTGGAGGGGGCTGTATATCCAGAATCATTTGTTTGGGTTAGAGATGCCTTCTCTTTCTTTGAGATAGTTTCCGCCTTGATTGATTAGCACTGAAGCTTTTGAAAAGGACCCTTGATTGTGGCTTTAAGTCTAGTGTTCTTATGAATGGGGTAGAGAAAGTATGCTGCCATAGGGCACCCCTCTGGAACATTTCACTTGTAAAGAGGTTTAGAAGTTTGTGATTATAGCTTATATGTCTTCATTAAGCTAGAACTGGAGAGTAGACTAGCCTGGCAATGATTCATTCAATGTTTGATTTCTAAGACAGTCACCAGACAGGGGTTGACAAAATAAAGAAAAAGAGTAAATCTTACCTTAGCTCTTTGCCACGTCACAGTTGTAACAATGTGTAATGATTTATTTCATTCTCACTCGTAGCTAGTGTTATGCGCCAGATTCCTTTGTTATTGCTGTACATTGCTTGTTATATTCTGATTCACATTCAACACTCCAGCAGAATTTTCTTCATGGAATCCTTGTCGACCGATACAGCAGTTGACTCTGTACATCCATGAGGAAGAACTATAGCTGGTCGTGGGCTCCTCATTTCAAGAATAAATCTTCAGAGAATTTTACCCCTTAATCTCCACCTTATCACTTCACATTTGGCGAAGAATGCCGAAATTCTCATTTTCTACTGACTGTGCACTATCTCTGTGCCATGTTTCCAGGGAAGCTCAAAGCTGGTCATTAGCATTGCCACAGCCGTGTATTGTTCTGGTGCCTGAATAAACTGAATACTCTTTAGGCAGATTCGGGCTATTTGGTCTATGCCCACGCTAGATTTGGATGAACCAATCACTGTTTGGGCGAATATTGGGCTAGTAGGGCTACACTCAAACCACTATTTGGGTCACCCACCTGCCATTCTACTGTCAGCAATCTTGGATTAGGCTGAGTTCAAGATACTAGAACTCATCACGCTGTTCCAACGTCAGCCATCTTGGATTGGGCTAGATTTCAACACACAGGCTATCTTTATTGTTGGCCATTTTGGAGTGGTCTTCTTACCACAAGTATCATTGCTCTGGATCTATAATTACCTGTGTATATTGACAGCTTCTGCTCTGCCCATTTTTTATTACTTCATCATTTATTACTGATATTACCTCTAAAAATGTCTTCTGCTCATCACTAAGTACAAATCACATAATTCTTACAGCATCTTAGGAAATAACCCATGAAGTGGAAGTCATGTATACATGCCTTCAAAAAATTTCTGGTTGCCACACATGGTGAATATGTTTAACATAAGTGCAAAGCAGCATTACTTTTCAGCCACCTTGGTCAAGAGAGGCAACACATTTTTGACAATCTCATTGTTGCTGTTGTGTGATTGCTCCACCTAGATTATCTGGCAATTGGGACAAATTTACCAAAGTCATTGCCAGACTTCAAAGGAAATTTTCTGAAGAACCCAGTGTTCTTTCAGAATTTTTCAATTTCTTCAAAACAAGACAGAGCCAAGAAGAAACTGTACTGGAGTGTATTTTAGCCTCTACATGCACTTTTTTCGAATTGCTTTTGATGTGTATATTAGAGACTCATTTGTCTATAGTTCTTTTTCACAAAACTTCAAGAGAGACTTTTATCTTGCCGAGATCCCACTGTTACAGAAGTCATAGGCATTGCAAACAGCAAAGAACATTCCGTTATTTCCAGTAGGCGCATCACTCATAAAACCAATGCAATGCCTTCTGCCACAGTAGTAAATGCTGTCAATACTATTGATGTAATTTCTGTGAAAAACAGAGATGGTAAAAATGCTTCCCAAGCATTTAATACTGTTTGTTTTAGTTGTGGTTCTATGATGGTAATAATCCACATTGTCCATCTCAAGGCAAACGCTGTGTTAAGTGCAAAACAATTGGCTACTTTCACAGCATCTACAGAAGTTCCAAAGTCTCTGTTTAGATCAATATTTTGGATGCTGCTTCAGAGGATTGTTCTTTTGATCTGTCTGATTTAGTGTTCACCTTTTGTCACTGATGCTAGCAAAGTTAAAAATCCATTATGTGAAGTCACCCTTGGCTCTACACTAAGACTAAACATGCTAGCTGATTCAGGGGGTCCCATTATCATCATTTCTGTTTCTTTATTCTTTCAACAGTGGGTGCAGACCACTCCATTACAGCTCCTGATGTTCACCCAAGATGTACAGGGAGCAGGGCACTGATATGCTTGGCTATTTTCTAAACAGCCTGATGTGTCTTGGTCGCACCATCACCACCAAAATATATGTAGCGAGGAAGGGGGACTCATAGTTGCTTGGCAGTATCTCGCCAAGTTAAGACTCATACTTGTTCCGGATGCTGACCCACCAGTCAGGGTTTTGGATGCTTCTATTTTAGTTGTTGATTACATTAATTCTGATTCTGTTTCACACATGATTGACAAATTTCCCGACATCGTCAATGAGCAAGACTGATTTATCAACAAGTGTAAGAACAAAATCAGATTAAAGAAAAAAGCCATTCCTGCAATACATAAGAGTAGACCGGTTCAGTTGAGTGTTAGGGAAGAACTCAATCATTTGATTGATCATCAGGTTGCCGATGGTATTATCCAACCCACCAACTCAGCGGAATGGGTCAGCCCAGTTGTTATTGTGTGCAAGAAGAAAGGCGAGATTTACCTTCGTGCTGATCTTCGCACCGTAAAACAAATATTCTTATTGATTGTCACCCACTCCCAAAAATGCATGAGCTCCTAGCCTACTTGGGACAAGCCAAATTATTCATTCTGCTCGACCTGAGGTCTGCCTTCCACCAACTTCCTTTAACTCCAGAGTCTCTAAAAAGTACCACATTTATCACACCATTCAATGCCTACAAGTACTGTAGATTGCCTTTTTGGTTAGCATCAGCCACAAGTAATTTTCAGAAGCTGATGGAGACTATTTTAATGAACATAACATAAGCACAAGCCTTTCAGGATGCATACTGATTTTTGTAACAACATACACAAGCATAACCCGACTCTTGACAAAAACCTTCCTGTTTTCAAGCAATGCAGTATTACTTTACGACGTGAGAAATATCAAATTTTGGCACAAAAATTAGACTAGCTGGGTCACACTATTAGTGAAAAGGGTATATGACCTTAATTTTCTTTAGTTAAAATTATTCAGTGCAAGGATGCACCCAGGGACTCGGACACTCTTTGCTCTTTTATGGGTTTCACGGAATATTATTTGCATTTTGTGCAAGGCTATGCTTTTATTGTACAGCCTCTGTACAACCTACTCAAAAAGGGAGAAAAGTATCTTTAATCAGATCATGTTGATGAGGCTTATAAGAAGATTTAACAACTCATTAACCTCTGGTCCTGCCCTGACACCTTTTATGGCTGGTTACAAATATTTGTTGACTGTTGATGCCAGTCAAATTGGGCTAGGAGCTGTTCTGTCCCAATTTGTAGACAGCAAAGAGTGTGCCATCGCTTTTGCTTTATGCTCCTTCAAGCAACCTGAATCTACTTACAGCACTATTGATCGGGAAGCACTTGCATGTAGAGAAATGTAAAACTTTCCTGTTGGATACACACTAGGGGTGGGGTTAACTTGCATAATTCAGTGTAGCGTAATCACAGGGAATTTCCAGAGAATTCTGTGAGATTACGCAAGAAGTTTAGCGCTATTTTTTATGCAAAAATGCCTCCTTGCATCCAAAATAGGCGTGAGAATTCATTTTGCACTAAGAAATAGCTCTAAATGCAATAGAACACAAATAGGGGCATGAGCAACTACTCGTGTTCCTCTAAATGTGCTCTTGTAGTACGATTTTCCCTCAAAATGCATCCTTGTGATCAAAATGGGCAAGAGGGTGCATGTTGCACAAAGAAATAGCATTAAATGCAGTAGAACACGAATAGCGAACGCTAAATGTGCTCTCATGGTAGCATTCCCGCCCCCAAATTATTCATAATTACACAAGCAGGAGTAATTGCATAATTATCAGTAATTCCACGTAAAAGACTGACAGAGATTTACTGCAATTAATACTATTATTCCAACGTAATTAAAATTATGCCTGGGCCTTTGATCTCTACACTGGTTACAAACCACTGTTACTTCAAATTAATGTCAATGACACTGGTAAAGCTTCTGCTAGACTGGTAAGTCTGCTTTCACAGTTGCAAGAGTTTTGCTTCACAGTCAAATACATACCTGGGGGCAAGAATCTCAGGGCTGACTGCATATCTAGGATGCCTGTTGATGACTGTTCTGATATCACTGCTGAATAAGTAGAATGTGTTGTGGCTTCCATGAGTGATATTGTTGAACACAAAGGTATTGTTAGTTATCACCAGTGGCTTGAAGCAACAGAAATTAATGCCATCTTCCAATCAGTTTATAAATATATGAAGCAATGCTGGTCCAAAGAGTAAAAGTTGGAACTTGCATTAAGGCCTTTCATTCAAGCTGCCAATGAATTGTCAGTCCAAAAGGGTATTTTATTACGATATGATGTATGTGTGCCCTCCATCTCCTTCCGAGTAGCACTTATCAAAGAAGCTCATTCTGGGCATTGGGCCATTAGTTCTACTTGCAAAGTACCAAAACTATTTTATTGGTGGTCATCCATGGGCACCCAAGTTTCCAAATATATTGACATGTGTACCACCTGTTTGCTTTCAGGCAGGCATTCAAAAACTTTGGAAATGCCTATTCACATGGCCCCTTTGCCTTCCAATGTTTGGACGAAACTTGCATTGGACATTGCTGGCCCCTTTGAACTTATTCCTATGCACAAGCGCTACATGCTGGTGTTAGTAGATTACTTATCCAAATGTTTCACTTTGAATTAACACCAATGCCCAACACAAATTATGTTATTGAAATCCTACAAAGGATTTTTGCAACTGAAGGTGCACCCAAAGAACTTGTCACAGATATTAGTACCCATTTTTAGGTCGAGCATTCGAGACCTCTTGTATATACTTTAGTATATACTTATATACTTTAGTATATACATATATGTGTATGTACTTTGTGGGCTCTGGAGATCATCCCTAGGACTTGTCTGCTTCCGCTTAGGGACTTTTTTTTCTGTTCAACTGCCTCTATTTAACTGTCTTGATAGAAAACGACCAGCAGAGGTCAGTAAAATACCAGAATTGCTTTCTGCTGAGGGTCTTTCTTTTTTTTATTTTTCTGGCAACTGCTCGATTTAACTTTCTTGATAGAAAACGACCAGCAGAGGTCAGTAAAATACCAGAATCACTTTAGCATTCTCTAGATTCCAGTCCATAGAAATTGTCTTCCACGAGCACCCGTAGACAATAATATTTTTTTCAAATCTTGTATTTTCAGTGATTTGACCACAGAAGGCCCTGATTTTATATTAAAAACAGAGCTTTGGACTATACCATTTCCAGCTGAAAGGCAATATTTCTCTCCATGTGTTCCCATACCTGGCGTGTCACGCAGTCTGGTGCTTACTTTCCCTCCATGTTAAAGAACAGTAGATGTTTCAGCACCCATGCTAATGTGCTGCATAGCTAAATACATATAAGGTCCCAAAGGCGAGACCGATTGCATTGCAAATGCTTGTTCCTCCATGCAAATAAAAGGTTTCCTCAACTTGCATCACATCAAACACTTACAAGTTGCCCTATACTCTCCCACCTTGAATGGCTCAGTTGAGAGCGTGAACAGATTCCTCAAGAAAGGAACCCAGATTGTTCTTGCAACTGAACAAGATGTTGAACCAGTTTCATACAAAAAGTTTGGTCTTATCTTTTGACCCAGTACCACCAGTATGTTCCTGTTTAAGCTGCTGCACAGCAGAGACCCGAAGACCAGGCCTTGTCTGGATTGGAAAAGGGAATCCACCATGCCCACTCTGTTTTGGAAGATTCTGTAGATGCCACCACCAACAAAGTGATTGCACTACAGTTTCATGCTAAAGAACAATTTGATGACAAACAACATGTGAAAGGGGTCTCCTTTAGTGTGGGAGACCAGAACCTCCTAAAAAAACACTAAATTCAGAAAGGGAGAATCCAAATTCACAGGCCCAGGACAAGTGATAAAATTGTCAAAAGGGTTTGTACTAATTTCTGGGAAGGATTGGTGGAGCAGAAGGTGTTTGGTCAGACTTACTCCCATGCAAGCGGAAAAAAAATTGAATATCAGTGATGTTATTAATGATGACAATGCTCTTGATGGCTCTTGAAGGCTTCAGTCACAGCACAGGTTCAGGTCACCATCCAATGCTACTTCTCCCTGTTTCATGCCTCATTCACCTGTGAGTGTTGACAACAATGCATCACCCAATTGTTTTAACTTTGTGCTGTCTCTGATGTGTCGCTCTTACCCCCGTCATAACACTCCCACCACAACATGCTTATATTCTGCTTTGAGTTCATATAGTGTGTCCATGCCTAGCCGCTTTCAGGATGTCTATGTAAATTAATGTATTTTGCTTTTTCCATGACTGTTTGCTTTTGTTTATTTTGTTATAAGGGGAAGGGTGAGGTACCAATATGTAATGGTTTATTTAATTTGTGTGTGTAGCTCGCACTACGCGTGAGACTCTTTTGTGATTGCTTGTTAATTGCTAGTATTGTGCTGATTCACAAAACATACTCCAGCAGTGTTTTGTTCATGGAATCCTTGTTAACTGCCATGGCAGTTGAAGCTGGAAATCCATGAGGAAGGACTCTAGCTGATCGTGGGCTCCACATTTAAAAAATAATTCTTCCAAAAATTGTACCTTCTTGTCTCCGCCTCATCACTTAACAACTGCTCCCTGTATCTACAGGTGGGGGAGCCACTGAAAACTTGAGCTAGATTTGAGCCAGAGGCCTGTGCGCAATATGAAAATACAAAACAATTTATGTGAATTATTCCTATCGCCCATGCTGTAATCTCATCCTCCACGAATTAAGAACAATGCATTAACCTTTGGTGTCACAGAAAGATGCCCATCTAGTGGATGAATTGCACAGTGTTAAGCTGGAAAATCCAAGATTCAATCCCGGCTTCTCTGATTAACCAAATTTTTGTGATACTAGGTGAATACATTATTTCACCGGGCCTCCTTTTTGTTCATTGTCACTCATGAGAGCATCTTCAAATATATGAATTCAAGATGTGAGCTTTATAAAAACCTGTCTTGTTTGATTTCATAGCCTATAATGTTGCTCCATCTATAATAAGAATCTAGGCCACATGTATGGTTCACAAGTGATGCACATCTTATTTCACTAATGTCACTGTCAACAGAAGGGGGCAGGAATGTTTCTCACTTCATGTTCTAAAACTCTCATTTTAAATAAATACTTCTCAAATAGTCTGAAATGCAAAGATATTCGTTTCTGCATGTTAAAGAAATACAGGGGTATATTTACAAGCCCCTAACGCCACCGGAGCGTCACTTTTTTCTGACGCTCCGGTGGCGTTGCTCTCGACCTAATATTTACAAGGTGGCATTAAGCCACTTAACGTGGCTTAATGCCACCTTGTAAATATGCCCCTTACCACAGCAGCCTGCTGAGGCAAAGGGGCGGGCAATGGGTGTTGCTGTGGGCGTTACACCGCAACACCCATTGCTTTTTGACGCTGTCCCATATTTACAAGGTATCGGGCAGTGCCAAAAATAAGACCAGGAATTAACTGGTCTTAACCGGCGATACAAGGAGAAATGCTTTATTGCTTCTCGTATTTTGCTCTTTCCATGTGTGCTGCATTTCAGGCTCTTGTAGCCAGAAAACGACAGTTGGCTCGGCTCTTCCTGTTAATTTGGTGGCTTGCCCACCTCCACCTGCGTCCCAAACTTTGTCTAGAAATAAGCAATCCTTGCATCTTCCTCGGGACCAGCACTCAAAGCTCAAATAAATCTTCATCCATGCTTAAAGAGTGGCTGAACTTTGTTACAGCTTGTTGCTTTAATGTTGAAACGTAGATATGAGGCTGTAACAGAGACAAGTTTCTGCAGAGTGAAACAGAGTACATTGTATCCAGTTCTTGGCGTAGATGCAGGAAGAGTTATTTCCTTAGACGTTTTTCGAGCTGTAACTATAGCAGACAAATGTAGCAAGTAAATTCCTACCACTGACTCCTGTGATTCATCTGCTGCGTAGTGTCTGTTTTTAGAAAGCATCTAAGTCTCTGAGGTGAATGCACGGGTGCCTAAAAGGAATTGGGATACTGATAGAAATTGGGTTACTGGTTGACTGGGGTGTAAGCCATGGTCAACCAGAAACCACAATCCTAGTCAGGGTGAGGCACAAGCAAACCCCAAATTAATCTGTGCACAACCCCCTGATAGCTTGGCACAGAGCTCTCAGGCTTTTAATTTAGAGGTAATGTGTAAAGTATTAGTGCAGCATTTCAAACAGCTGAAACCACCACACATAAAGGATCCCACTCCAAGTTAGAGAAATTGAGTTAATAAATAAAACAAGACCAAAACGATAAAAATCCAGTTAGTAGAAGTGGAGATACTGAATTTTAAAGTTTAAAGTGAAAATAGCGCTAAAAAGAACAAAGCACCAATTGGAGATATCTGATTGCACCTGACAAGGACAAAGTCACAAGTTCAGGCCAACCGTGATGGTGCGTGGCACGGCTACAAGGACCCAATTAAGCCAGCTGAACAGAGTACCTTAAATCCTGGTTGCTGAGCATTGCATGGATCCATCTTGAAGATGTGCTGCATACCAAAGCGATGCATTGGGTCCAAGATGCCGCGCGGCTGCGGTGCAAGGTCGTCATCGAGGATCCTGTCGAAGGGTTTGCAATACAAAGTCCAGTGTTGGCGGATGCAGTGTGCAGCTGTTTCTGAGGAGCTGCAATGCGGAGGCCGGCGTCATTGTCAAGGCTGCCACTGATGAGAGATGTGAGGGCCTGGGCTGTGGATGTGCTGTGCCACCGGGCCAATGCGTTGGCTCCGAGGACTGCGGTGGGCGATGCAGGTCCTCGCGAAGGGTCCAATCCATGCAGCAGCAGCAATGCGTCAGTTCTGCTCTGGGATGAGCTGCTTATCGGAGTAAATGTATTGCTCTGCTCGGTGATGTGTCGCTCAGAAGAGAGGATGCATCGGTTCCGCTGCCAAGCACCTTAAGCCCACTTCCAAGGGTGGCAGCACTTGGCAGTGTAGACTCACAGATGACACAGATGACAGAGCCCAAGTGCAAGGTGGTAGCAAGCCTGTTATGTCCCTGAGGCTTGAGGTCAGGAGGCCAGCCAACTAGCCCTTAGAGTCACTCTGCGTTCTTGGTTCAATAGATGTAGGTCCAGTTCTTCTCACCCAGGCAAGAGGACAGCAGGCAGCAGGTCAGCATTGCAAAGCAGGAGTCCAGCAGGTTACAGTTCTACAAAGTGGCAGTCCTTCAGCAACACAGCAGTCCTTCTTCCTAGAAGAGTATCCAAAGGTCCAGAAGTGTACTGAAGTGGTGGTGCTTGGGATCCTTCTTTTATACATAGTTGTGACTTTGAAGTGGGGAGAAGCATGTAGAGGCATGCTTTTGAAGTGCACATATGTCCTGTCTTCCTGACCCTGGCTCCAGACTAACTACAGGGAGTATGCAGCCCTTTGTGTTGATACAGGGCACAGCCTATTCAAGTGTAATTGAGGATGGGCCCATATCCTCCCTCCCATCCTGCCTGCGATGGCCCACTTAGTAATACCTAAGCTCCCATTGTGTGTGGCTGTCTAGAAGGAATACACAAAGTCCAACTGCCAACTACACCCAGCCATGTGACCAGAGACAGGCTGCAGGCACCAAATGGCTAAGGCAATAAAATACCAACTTTCTAAAAGTAAAACAAAAAGATGATGGACGGAATGCTGCACAAATCAAACATTCATCCAGAGTCACGCATCTGGGTTAAATGCATCATTCTTTTGCTCACCATGGCATCCCAGTTTAGACCCAGCCATATGCAAAGCAGTTTTGACCCTGCTCCTCATGGGAACAGTTCAGTCAAAACTGCCAAGCCAGGTCCTCCCTAGTCCGGAAACAAACATCCTGGGACGAATTTCGTAGTATCTCCCCTCATCAGCCAGGCTAGCTTGAATCCAGTGGCACAGTGAGCAGGGGACCCACGTCTGTGCAAACTGTTTTTTTACAAACCAGCTTGAAGCTTTGCTGGCGATGATCTGGCTCCACTTCGTCAACGCTCGGTTTGGTGCCAAACTCAAAGCTCAGAGAGGGCAAGAAAGAGTAGGAGCAGATAACCTTTACTCCACTCCTAGTAAGATCCTCTCTACAGCATTCCACGGATGCAATCGATCTGTTTTGTAGGGTACCCCCATATAGGCTTGAGTAGTCACCTGACCCTTCACCTACATTTACCATACCATTGTACTACATAACGTTTTTTGGTATTGAACTTTTACCTAGTCAAGCGCTGCATAAATGTCGTTTGGTTTCCCCCGAAAACAAGCCTCATTAATTATGCATGAGGATTCTCAGAATCACAGCAGGATTACCATATTCTGCATAATAACTATGTATAAGGATCATCCCTTCCGTCATCCTCGGCCGACATGACACAGCAAGGTAGAATCCCCTGAGGGTACCTTTTGGATATATATGCACAATATCTTTGCCGGGGTAGGCAGAGGAGAAAGACTTCCATGCTGACACACTGACGTGAGACGCTAAGGTTCCTTCACACAGACACTCCAACATGCAGTGGTCTAACATCCCTTGCGGGGTGTCCATCTCGAGACCAAGATGGGGTCCTTTATTCTTTCACACCAGGTAATGGGGTTGGCCTCATCCTAGGGGGATTCTTGACTCTACATCTACATACATGCGAGGTACACGTAGGTACATCTAGTTAAGGGTTGCATCGTAGAAGTATGCATTATTACTGTCATGTATTTATATGCATGCATATATTCATTGCTTTAGCACTATGGTAGAAATCTACCATCCATTTACTCTGTTGGTGCTTATAATCGTTTATATCTGTTTCTGTCTTATGGTTGTTTCAGCACACCTATTTTACACTAGAATGACGCTGGTTCAATAAATGCTTATTGAAAACGTCCCGACCGTTTATTCTGTGTATCTCTCTGAGATAAAGTGAGCACAAGTGACTGAGCGAAAAGTACGTACCGTTTCCACGATCCCTGATGGGACAGGGTTGTCATGTTCGATAGTTGCCAAGAGCTATTCTCTCCATGGTAAGAGGAGTTTATAGTGGCACTGTGAGCTAGCTGGTATACTGGCAAACATCCCCGGTGGGGGTGTCTGGAATCAGTCTGGACACCAATCCCACAGTTTATGTTGTCTAAACACGCAGATCCTATATAGATTTATAGGAACTACACAACATGGCACCCAGTGTTGGTTTGGCTCTTATTTAATGGTCAAATCTGAGTAGTTCAGTCGTGCTTTTCTCAGAGACCCCTACTCACATCTACCCAGAGACGTCTGGAGTGGGAAGGGAAAATCTGCCCCAGCTGAGTTGGCATATTGTATGCATTGGCTGTTGGTTTATTCAAAATTGAAGGCTAAATAGTTCCCTCTTGTGCATAAAACCTTATCTCAGTTTCCTTGAAACTCTTTCAACAATGTCTGTTGAAGAGAACGCTGCATTACAAGTGGATGCAGAAAGAGAAGGAGAATAGGAAGGTACAATAAACATTTCAGAAAATGTCAAAAATGCACTCACTTTAAAACTAGCAGAATTTGGAGTCACAGCAAGAGGCGGGACTGCAACCTTCGTGATTGAGGCACACGAGTCATACAGGACAGAGGTATTCTATTCATGGGTCAAATTCCTGCCAGCAGTCGCATGCACAAATACATTTCATTCATACACTGAAGATGAAATACCAGAGGAATATATTGCATATGAGGACATTGAAGTTCCGCTCACCTACCAGCAGCACATAAACTGGCTTAAAGGCCCCGTCCCACACACAACAGATAAAGTGAGACTCGGTCTGCTCGGAAGAGATGGAGCCACTTGACCGGTCCTAGCGGCTTACACACCGCATCCAGACATTGACACAAAGCCCGTAGCAGACCTACGTACACTACACAAAGAAATAATAAAACTTTACAGAAATCTGACACAGTTCGTTATGAGAACACTCACACTTCAGCCAACAAGGGCTACACCAGCAGGACAAATTCAGGGGTCTGCAACTAAAATAACTCCACAAACACTAAACAAGTTATGGGTAAAATGCCCACTAAGCGTGAGCAAATGCCATTCTGGATAGCTCAGAAAATAACACAGTTAGAGGCAGTGCTTCCACACACAAGTGCTCAAGAAAAACATAGAATGCTAACAATCTGCTTGCCGATGGGGATAGCTCCCCAGATAGAGGATTCTACCTCTTGGGGTACAGTGTTCGCTGCCATCTATACCAGAACTCATGGTATCCCTTCAATGGCAGTAATACCAGACGTATTGAGACAGATACAGAATGAGTATGGAGCAGAACCTGCTCTGAACTTAGGGATGAAATTGTTAGGAAATTTTGCCCAGGTATCAACTATTATGTTGGCTAACATAAAAGGGGAGGCAGCAGCAGTAGCGATATGCTAACGCCTGAGGGATTTCACTCCTATATAACAGGAACGTGAATTACCTACAATTATCGAAGATACATATGCCGAATTAGGTAGAGATGATTTGGGAGCTAGAGCAACAAAACCTCAACTCATAGGTGGACCTGATAAGGATAACACCAAGCAAGCACCTGATTCTTCTAAGAAGAAATGGGACAGTAATAAACAAAAGAATAGAGAAAATAGATCACAATCAAGGGGTGGGTCTCCTCAATAGGAGCCCTCTGAAAGGAGGTCCAACCTTAGGAATCGTGATAACATTAAAAAACCTGGCAGGTATCAGGATACTGATACACGTTCCTCTCATTCCTTTCAGGGTCCATAAAAAAACTCCGAGAGGGAGGGACGGTCAGAACACAGACAAGAAGAGCGTACAAAGTCCAGAGACACGCAACGCGCTTCAGACTATAATATCATAAAAGAAGATAAACCAAAATCAAAACCACAATTCAAAAAGAAGAGAGTGGCAGGTCTTAAAGTAAGAAATGCCAAGGATACTGAGGACTCACCTTCTGAACTGGTAATGGGCTCTGACGATACTAGACAGCGCAGCAGAAGTAACAATAGCTCGCCAGAACCTGATGGAATTTCAAGTGATAGCAGCGTTGAATGAACATAACACGGTGGAGACACCCGATACTAGCGTAAGTGTCCCACACCAGTTATATGAAATAACACTCCAAATGGAGGGGGACAAACCCAGAAAAATTAAAGAGCTCTTTTGGGAGAACCTGACTTATGGCTATGACATTCTTTTGGCTGAAAAAGATTGGCCACCTGAGATTGTTATGGAGTGCCCAAAAGGAGAACAGTAATTTTACCGGCTTTTTCCGACCTCGTTCCATATCACTAAAACATTCATGCGCGCAGGAGTGGGCGGTAGCAG
The DNA here is from genome assembly GCA_963921515.1 of Calotriton arnoldi. Lineage (NCBI taxonomy): Eukaryota > Metazoa > Chordata > Amphibia > Caudata > Salamandridae > Calotriton > Calotriton arnoldi. The sequence goes on along the minus strand of CAWUFW010015142.1, from coordinate 171,592 downwards.
CACTTGCTCCTGCATTATATCTCAACAATGTAGGGTGGGATACTGAGTCACCTCACCATGTAATCCCAGTAAAATCTACTCCAACTCCACAGAGACAGTACCCTATAAAGCAAGAAGCGAAAAAACAAGTCAGGGAGATCTTAGATCAACTTGAATACCAAGGTGTAATAGAGAATTGCACCTCTTCAATGAATAATCCCTTGTTTCCCATAATGAAACCCGACAATTCATACCATCTAGTTTTAGACTACAGACATCTTAACACATGCACAAAGACATTTGCAGTACAGAATGCACACAGTGCCGCATTAATTAATAACATTGTGCGGAAAAAATACAAAACACTAGATATCTCAAATGGATTTTTCTGCCAAAATATAGCACCTGAAAGCAGGTATTTGACAGCATTCTCAACCTTAGGCTCCCAGGGTCAATTCTGTTTACTGCCCCAAGGGTATAAGAATAGCCCTGGGTTGTTCTCAGCTAGGGTAACAGAGTTACTTCAAACTTTTGATGAGGATGCATTGTCCTATGTGGATGATATTTATGATGATTTATTGGATCATTTGACCAGGGTGAGCAACATCATTTTGGCATTTGCCCCTGAGGGCTATAAATTCGACTTTAAAAAATCGAAAATAGCTCACCGCAATGTCAAATTTTGGGGATACGAGTTATCAAGTGAAGGAAAAAGCTTAGCAGCTAACTTTTTAGAAAAATGCGCGCTGCTCCAACCTCCAAAAACTCTAAAAAATTTACAATCCATATTGAGATTCCTAAATTTTGGCAGAACATACATTTTGGATTATGCAGAAAAAGTAAAACCTTTTACGATCTAATCAGACCTGATTTTTCGATTAGACAATGGACACACGGATATCCTTTGTTCCTTACAAGCTGACATGATAGCTTACAAACACCTACACACACGTGTAAATACCACAAATCTGGTGATCCGTGTAATCGCGGGTCAATCAGGGTACACTTGCCTAACCTTTAATGAAGGGGAAACGGTACCCATAGCATATAAATAACACTTGTACACAAATGCTAAAATGCGTTTTGTTTCTACAGAGAAAATTCTGACAGCAGTACAGACTGCTGTAAGAGAGAGAAAGAGCAGTGGCTCAGGGGAAACGAATAATTGTCGTAACTCCGGGACCGGCCTTAGAGGCTGTTACAAAAGCTAGAGTTCCAAACGCAAAAGCACTACATCCGCGATGGATACAATGGGCTAATTCTCTCACTGCAACAGATGAAGACTACAAATTTGATTGTACATTAAAAACCCAAGCATTCCTGCAATACGAACAAGAATACCCTCTCCCGAATGAAATAATGTCTCTAGATCAGTATGAATACATTATTTACACTGACGGTTCAGCTCAGCCAGCCATAGGAAGTAAAAAACTGCAATACAGCGCAGCTTGTGTGATTGTAAAAGGACGTTTGCAGGAAGGCAAGTTCCATCCTAGCAGTACGAAGACACAGTCTCTAGGAGACTGCACCACAGCTGGCAGAATTAAATGCTCTATTACTGGCACTAATAAATACGGATCGCGAATTCCCCACACTTATAGTGTGTGATTCATTTTACTGTGTCCAATCTTACAATGAATATCTTCACTACTGTGGTCAAAATTGGTTTAAAGACTCAAAAGTTTGCACAATAAAGCACAAATTGCTTTGGGAACAAGTCACAGAGCTGAAAAAAGACTTGCCAAGAGCTCACGTGAGACACATGCTGAGTCATCAACGTGATGGCGTTCACATTGAGGGGAATTCATTGGCTCATGAAGCCGCCAAGACGACAGTGCGAACTGCTGCCGTAGCGGCAATCACTCGCTCTAGCACGAGAATAGACGGACAGATAATGGTACCTGTCATTGCTTCACGCAAAAACAGCTCAGCCTTGCCAAAAGGCTTTCCACTCAAGTACTCCTACAAGTTAGATGCAAAAAATATTCTGTATGCTCAAATTCCAGGAGTGGGGGATAGAGTAATACCAAACATGGATCGCAGATTAAGTTTAATTCTAGCTGCACACGAGGATCTGGGTTCTGCACATGCAGGGATTACTGCAACAGTTTCTCTACTGAAACAACGCTATTGGTGCCCAGGTTTAACAAAACAGACAAAAGCATTTGTCCTTAAGTGCGACATCTGTCAGCAGATGAAGGGTTCCACCGTAGCACGTCCAGCGCAAACACCACTACTAATATCAGACAGACCTCTCGCTTGCGTCTATTGCATCGTAGGAGTACGCATTATTACTGTCATGTATTTATATGCTTGCGTATATTCATTGTTTTAGCACTATGGTAGAAATCTACGATCGATTTAATCTGTTGGTGCTTATAATCGTTTATATCTGTTTCAGTCTTATGGTTGTTTCAGCACACCTATTTTACACTAGAATGACGCTGGTTCAATAAATGCTAATTGAAAATGTCCCCACCGTTTATTCTGTGTATCTCTCGGAGACAAAGTGAGCACGAGTGACTGAGCAAAAAGTACTGTACTGTTTCCATGATCCCTGATGGGACATGGTTGTCATGTCCGATAGTAGCCAAGAGCTATTCTCTCCTTGGTAAGAGGAGTTTATAGTGGCACTGTGAGCTAGCTGGTATACAGGCGAACATACCTGGTGGGGGTGTCTGAAATCAGTCTGGACACCAATCCCACAGTTTATGTTGTGTAAACACGCAGATCCTATATAGATTTATAGGAACTACACAACAGACCAGCGCATGTCTCCTTCCTGGGCGTGGACCAGCAAACAACATGTTGCAGTGGGATGACTGTAGGGATCATAGAGCTTGCCCAGTCAGCACCTTGCCTGGTATGTTGTATTTCTTTTGTGTCCTTAAAGGGGAAGCTGTCTTGTGATGTCATTGTATCTTGCTACGCGCTCTTTCTGTGTGTTCTAGAGCCATAGACATCAATTCACCAAAATGCCAGGGGTAGCAGAAGTGACATCACATATCATTTTACCCCAGTGACATCACAGGAAATTACTTCAAATGACATGACATGTAGTCACCCTCCTTTCAGCTATCGGTTTCTCACCTTTCAGTCCGTTTTATTATTTCTCTCATCTCACTTCATCACTCTTTCTATCTCTTTTTCACCTCTCTTTTACCTGTCTCCTACCTCTCTTACTCCTTTGTCTGTCTCTTTCTCACCTGTCCCTGTCTCAATATCACCTCCAAATCTCTCACTTTTCCTTCTCCCACTTCTCTCTCAGTTGGTTTTCAAACCTGACTATTTCTTCTTATCATCACTTTCTCTATCTCTCTTTAAACTGTATAACCACTCCATCTCCCAATCAGCTCTGCCTCTTTATCACCACTCTCTCAATTTTCTGCTTTGTTTCAGCTGTTATTTTCGCACACTTCTACCTCACATCTGTATTTCTAACCTGTCTCTTTATCGCGCCTCTCTCTTACATCTATCTTTCCATCTCTCTGAACTGTCTCATCATTGTTTCTATTACCTCTCTCAGCTGTCTCCCTCCCCCTCTGTCTCTCCTTCTCTCTGAACACTCTTTCTCAGTAGTATCTTACCCCTTTCATCTATCTCCCCATTCTCTCTCAGCTGCCTCTTTATTACTCATCTCTGACCTGCCCATGTCTTAGCTGTATCTTTCTAATAAGTTTCACCCGCATCTTCTACCTCTCTGTTGTCTATCGGAAGTTGTCTCATTATCACTTTTCTCACACCTGTCCAGTGGTGGCTGGCATCTACTGAGAGTGGGGGAGGGGGGCGGGCAAACAAAAGGGAAAAAAAGAAAAACGAAAAGCACTTACTGGATCCTGACGACGACGTCCTGCTCACTCTGACCTCGTCTGCTTCGACTGCAGTGCAGGCCTCAGCAAACTCCCTCAACCAATCCAGACGTGCTCACATGCTGTTAACCAGCATGTGAGCAGTGCCCTGATTAGTGGGAGCGCCATCTCTCGGCGCTCCCAAGGGCACTGGATGCCTGCACTTGTTCTCAACCTAGCTGTCTTAAGACAGCTGGGTTGAGAGGTTTAAAGTGTACATGTGTGGGTGGCCGTCTCACGCCGGACAGCCAAAGACACATGCACACTTTAAACAAGTGCAAAGGCAGCCCTCTGCCCACTACCCCTCCCTGCTCATTTTATTTTTTATCTCTGGTGGTTTGGGGGGCACGTAAGTGGGGCGACGCTCCAATGGAGGAGCCGCTCCTGCACCTGTCTTATCTCTTTCCCATCTGTCTCAATATATATTTACAACTCTCATACTGTCATCCCCTCTCTCTGGTCTTTCCCTCTGTCCAACTCTCGGCTGTCTCTTTGACAACTGTCTATGTGTCTGTGACATGTTGCTCTCAGTGTCTCACCTCACTCTCTTTCACACCTGTCTATACTGTTCTCACACCTGACACCACTCTTATGTCTCTTTCATCCCACGTTTTGTCTTTCTCACACAAATACATACACCTATTTTTGTCTTTATCTGTCACCCGTCCCTCTGTAGTGTCCTCTTCCTACTCTTCTTGTTGTTATTTCTCCTCCTTTCTCCTCATATTCATTCCCCTCTACTTTCTCATTCTCTCTCCTGTATTTCACCCAGACATATTTTTACTGGGATCTGCAAGACAGATGAGGGGCACAGAATGTAAACAAGCCATGTTTAACTTTTGTTTCTGACATTGTCACTTGAGGACAGGGGTTGCAAAGCCAGTGGCAGGGGTTGCAGTAGGCAAGCCAGAGGTCGCAGCTGCCATACCTAGCAACCCCGAAATGACGTCCATGTCTAGAGTGCGTGACATCTTATATTTATTGTCACACTCTGTGGTGGTTTGCGATAGTTGGAAGCTGTTAATTGTTGCTGTAGCACCGTAGTAATCTTTAATACATAATTTACCATGTACCTAGTGTACTGTCATCTTTTCTAACTTAAGTTGCTACCATGTTGCTTCGAGTACTGTCGTCATCTTTTCTAACTTAAGTTGCTACCTTGTTTCTTCGATTGCATATAAACACAGAGAAGTGCCAAACTCTAAAGCCACTAGGACCGCATGCATAAGTACACTGAGGCCAGGGTCGTAACATAAGCCCCTGCGGTGCAAGGGGGCCCCCAACCCTTCCGGGGGCCCCATTCCGACCAAAGGCCAATGAATATCTATGAGATATCGGAGACTCAGGGGCCCCTCTTCAGATTCTGCGGGGGTGGCCCGGGGGAGGGGGCGGTGGGGCATCATAATAAGTTATGCCACTGACTGAGACTCTGCCACCTTGTAAATCAGCAGATGTGCACAAGGTCAAACCGAGGAAGAAGAAAAGCCTGAACAAGTGTTGGAGTTAAGTAGAACCACCATTGTTCTTACAAGGAGCCTCAGAAGAAATACCAGGAAGTCAGGAGTTCCTTTCTGTGGGTGTTGTCCCTCACATCTTACATCTAAGCACTTGACCATACTTTGTGTGTTGACCCTAATTTTTCCCAGGCCATACTATAAAGTTCGAAAATGCATGCACCTAGTACACAAAATGGTTATCGTATCTATGGCGTTCCAGTGATCTTCCAGACAATATTGCAAAGTTGAACCATGGTCTAATATCATTCCATGTGTTTTCATTGTACCACACCTATTTCAAATTTAGGTTATGGCATAGAACATTCTTTTTGCCTGGAGGGCTACCCATTTTTTATAAATTGATTACTAAATCTTGGTAACTGTGTTCTATCACTAGCCAGTCTGGAATACAAAGGATAGTGCTTGCCAAATATGGTTGGAATGAAATCATGGTGCTATCAATGTTCGTCTTAAAACAGTCATTAAAAGGAGATAATCATCAAAGGAGCACAAGAGGAAACTAATAACCAGGACGCCCTCCACTCATAAATTTCACAAGAAGAATCTGGTTATTAAACACATATCACCTATATCTAATTTCCATTAAATGAGTGTCATATCTCACTCCTTGGTAAGGCTATGCTCATTTATCTAGTCATGCCCACCCATATGTGTTAATCATTACTAAAATGTCATCAACCACCCAAGTCAGGTCACAGGCCCATCAGCCAACGGTCTCAAAACGGGCTCATCATCAAACATTATGAAGAAAAAATGTGAGGTGAGTCAGAATGTGCCTCACGTAAGCACCATCCATAGAGCTACTGGTTGGTACTCACCAGTTTGCTCACTCTGTCATCATCAGCACTTTCTTGACAGGAAAATAATATACCCTAACTCAAAAACTAATATGATGAAAAAAGGTGTATAAATGCAGGTGATATCTATCCACCATCTAAACCCCGTAGTATACCAAAAGGTGAATTAAACACCCCAACCATTTAAATAGAGATGTGAACATCTATCCCACACATTTTAATTTTTAGCTAGTGTTCACACATGTTTCATCGCCCTAAAAATGCACAGCAATTTCATCAGGGCACGGGGACACATCTCCACCTCAACAAAATGCACTGGACCAAGTGGTTGCCAGGTGGACTCCTACCAGCAACTCACTCGGGGAGGTCCAGAAGGATAGCTAGCCCCCACGACTCAGTGCAGCCAAAAACACCGCCGGGCTTGGTGCTCGCGTCTCGATGCTCGGTTAAAAGGAGATAGTCAAAGAGTTGGTGCCTTTGTCTGTGCTGCCCATAAAGTTATGCAGATTACAAAACTGCATAATTATTTTTAATACTGATGAGCCTAGTCCATTTACACAGAAAAAAATGGAGCTCATTGAATTGCACGGGTGCCAAATAACCTTCTTAACCAGTAGTCACCACCAACAACCTCCATTTATCAATAGAGAATATTAATTTTTACCATTTGCAGCTTTAACATGGAGGTGAAGGAACAAGTGATGAAGACTGTGCAAGTCAAAACATGCATAAAAAACAGCACTTTTTTTAGAAGGAAGGGGAAAAGTCAACAGACACCCGCAAAAGTAAGCAACACAAACATCATGAGAACGCATTGAATCGTCTTACTGAACGTAACGATTCTCATGCATACTTTGCTTTTAGCTGTAAGCATCCAACCAGCACACCGTCACTTTTCAGTTACTCCTGATTGGTGGTGGGTCGTGTTTTTGATAATTTTTCAGTAGTTGAAAGATAGAATCATCCACCTCCTTGATTACCCAACTGGAGCATCAAGATGCGTCTACATTTTCTACCCCGTCAAATTCAATGTCATGATGTTTTATTTCATTCTTTTGTTCCCACATTTTCAAGTCTGGGCTGGCAGCGCAGCTGTCTGCCAGAGATTCAATCACTACTCTTCCATACAAATAATAACGTAGCAGATTTCAGAAGAGTAAACATCTTTCCCATCATGCCATTGACTGGCGAAATATTCTGCCTCCTATGCAGTGCTTTGCTTGAGAGACATTTTAAAAGCACAATAATCACATCTTTTATCACATGCAAGCCTTTATTTCACGCATGCAGTGTAAAGAAAAAAACACTTCACTGCAGCATATATTTTTTAATGCACGTTTCAGGAATCAAGTGAGAGCCTGATCCTATCGTAGTCTCATTATTGGATTTTCCTTTTGCAGATCACATGGGCTGACCCCAAGAGAGCAGCTTGAAATCTTGTGAGATCAACATTAGTCACTATCTCCTGAGAATTTGTGTGCCACCTTCAGGTAAGGCCATCCCTTCTGAAACAAAAGAGCCACCTATTGACCCCCTCATGCATCCTCTCTATTTCATCAATCTGCTTTCTTTCCCCTGTCTTACCTTTGAACAGCTTTCTTTATCCCATTGATCCTCACCCTTTTACTTCTTCTTTCTCTCACTGCCCTCCCGAAGTCTTTCTTCTGCTGCCCTTCTTTCTTATTCCATTGGTCCTTCCTCTTTTCCTTCATTATGTCTTGTTTTTCTCATTACGTCGCTCCTCTCGCATTTTTCCCTTCTCTTTTCTTCTCTGTTTCTCTCTTTCTGACTTCTTTCCAGTTATCCAATTTTTCACAAATGCAAAGAAAATACGATTTGCTTCAAAAAGTTAAATAAGAACAACCGTAAATAGAATCTGTCTCAATTTTTTTTAAGTAATGTGATTGAAGCAAGGTTTTCTGACCAGGGCAGTTCACCTGGAATGAACTTTAAACAAAATCTTGGCTATAACATTAATTTGCCTACTCAGTCCTGTCACAGAAACGATGTTGCCCAAAACAGGATTTATAATGTGTCATGAGGAACAGGCCAGTTTTTCTCTAAAAGAGTTCATTTGCTGCTGAAGAATGACAGAGGTGGGAGAGTTTACTCCATAAGGCAGTTTTAAAAATCTAGTTTTGGAATGGAATGCCTGAACTCCATGTTCTCCATGGTAAATTTCTGGGTCACAACCAGTCTATTCAGACAGATGAGTCCGCGTGGTTCCACCCTCCGCTTGTCTCACACTGCAACTCTCTTTGGCCTTATATTAGCGTACTGGGATGCTCATTATAGGGCGTGCAGGCCCAATGTGGCCTGACACATCCTTCTGATGAGTCCCTCCCGATAAATAGCAGCAAATCTTCTTCTTAAAAGCACTTACTCTACTACTGTAAGAGCAATTAAATGTAAGCAAAAGCTGTAATTTTAGAGTGGATTTCATGTTTTATTATGGCACTTAAAATATAAAGCAGTGTACTAGTTTGGCACACCAGACACTTGCAGGTAGTTTAACTCTGCCAAACACAGAAGTCGAAAGCAGGTTTCACTGTCTGTCACTCTTTTTATTTATTGTTTAGCCCTCTGTAACACAACTACCCTGTACTTACTTGCATACATCAAGTTCAGTTGCCATCTACGCATCCCATGCACTACAGCAGAGTCATGGAACCCCACTGAACAAGATGTTCAAAACATGCCTTTCAACTGATTTCACAGTCATTCAACTTTGGCAAGCCTTTCATTTTACAGACAGACACCTCTAATGTAGGTTTTGACCATACCCCAATAACCTGGTTGACCCAGAACAAAGGCCTAATCACCGGATTCTTAGGTGGTTCCTTTCTCTACAGCCCAAGAATTTTGAGATCAAACACCAAGAAGGAAAAAACCAGAGGATGCGGATTTCTTATCATGATTCCCTTAAAGCAGTCTTCCTGAGCAGATGAAATTAGAGGAGGAGATGTGTTACAGAATAATCCCGTACTTACCTGCAGATGGAGAATTCAGTCGCCGTTCACGCTACAGCCAATGCACCACAGCACCTAGAAAAAGAGAGGACAGGCAGGAAGAAGAAGGGAAATGGTACATAAAAATCGAGGATGGACTGTTTTTTCCGACCTCCAGGAAACAAGGAGAGAACAAGCAGTGAGGGACTGGAGGAGGAGGATGCTGACCTCTGAGCCACAGCTCAAGGATGAAACTCATGAGCAGGACGCCGACTGATATAGTCCAAATAGCCACACAAGCTCTATGACAGAGGCAGTCGGTTCCAAAAGGAGCACCGACATAAGAACACCCATGTATCCGGAGAGGCTGTTCCTGGGACAAAAATCACAGAGTAAAAATGATAGGATAGTTGAGCCACCAGACCTCTCATTCAGACCCACCATAACCCAGGAGAGTCATAGTGCCCTCAGGTGGGCCCCAGAGATGGGAACAAGGGTTAACCTTAGTGTGGACCAGAGGATAAATGTGAAAGAGGCTGAATAAAGGAGGGGATGAGGCAATAGGTTTAGCAACCCTAAAGCAGGGAGGTAAATAATCTCTAGCAAGAATGGGGTAGACCAAGAGAGATGATTATTCCATGAGGACTGGCTGTAATATATGTCAGGGATGCCAGTACAAGCAGAAGGATCATGCAAAGGCAAAAGGCTCTAGCTGGACAGATCTACCTATAGTATTTCATCAACAATAATACATAAATCATTATTGGACACTCATCCTACTGGGATTGCAGCGACTGTCAGGAACTACATATTTTCTTTATCCTTTTCGACATGGACTTCTCCTGTTATATGGTTGACGCGTTTCAGCCTCATAATTTATGGCCTCTTCTGAACAAAACAAGGGAGATATGACCACATCTCTCCTACTCTCAAGAGTTTCAACTGTCTCCCAATAGAAGGAAGATGCAACTCCAAAAGAGCTTGTATCACCCACGAACCCCTTCATACTGTAAACTCTGACTATTTGAAAAACAAACTATTGAGAGTGGGTAGAAATCAGGCTCTAAGCAGCCTCAGCTCACTCCTTTTCATACCTCCCAGACTGAAAAAGAAAACATCCCAGAAACTCTGTTTCTCAGGTAACGCTCCATCAATATGGAACTCACTTCCTAAAGACCTCTGCTGTTATCCTTCCTATACTTGTTTGAAACAGAATCTCAAAACCCTATTACTGGATGAATACTTCAACCCTCCCCGCGCCCCGAGCTTGCTACACCAACAGGATCATTCAATATGGTCACCTGACCCAGTTCAGCGTTTAATCTATCAATAATGCCTCAGATGGACAATGTTGTATTATTTGTTACTTTTTTTATTTTTGGCGACAATCGGAGTAAAATAATCTGAACACTTACTTTGGGTCCGTGTCTGTCTTTTTGGGTACTAATCGTCCTGATACGGAAGAAAAGTGATATATATATATATATATATATATATATATTCACTGAAAAAACCATAGGTTTCAGGCACGTTATAGTTAGAAATTAGCATTTAAAAAAAAAACCTTTGAAATTCACTGAAAAAACCATAGGTTTCAGACACGTTATAGTTAGCATTTAAAAAACCTTTGAAATTCACTGAAAAACCATAGGTTTTAGGGACAGTTATAGTTAGTTGGACATTGCACTCGTATAAAACCCGTGAAATTCGCCCGTTATAGTTAGTTCAGCTAACTATAACTCGCGCCCCCGCAATGCACTGCTGATGACGTCACATATTACATCACTCATGACATGGTCAGTGACATCACTGATGACATCACTGATGACATCATCCAGTGACTGTGTGTTTCTGTAAAGTTTAAATATGTTTAATATATATAGGCAAAGGCGTATTGAAGAATGAGTGGGTGTATAAGTGTATGAATGGATGATTGAGAAGGTGCGTGACTGACTCTACAAGTGAGTGATTAAACGTATCTTACTGAATGCATGGGTTAGTGACTAAACTGTGTGAATGTCTGTATCCGTCTGTCTGTTGGTGTGTAAGTGGATGCATGGATTTGCGAATAGCTACATGAGTGTCTATATGGGTTATTGATTGGTTCTCTGAGTATCTGTATGGGTGCCTGAGTGTTTGTGTGGGTGGGGTGTGTGTGACTCTGTACATAGATGTGTGAGTGGGTGATTCACTGGGTGCATGATTTGAAGAGTGCATCTGTGATGGACTGCTTGGGTGGGTGAGTGTGTGTATGGGTGTGTTAGTGAGTGAATGTATATCTTAGTGGTACATGTGCGAGTAACTACATATGTAAAAGGCAGTATATATGTGTGTTAGAGTATTTAAAAGGCTATAAGTGAGAGTGTGTGATTGTGAGAGTGGCTGTATGGATGCGTGTGTGCTTGTATCAGTTATTGTATAAGAGCGTAAGAATGTGCTAGTATTTGTATGAGTAAGTGAGCTGGTGTGTGTATAACTATATAGGTGAGTAAATGGGTGTGTGATTAATTTTTGCATGACTGACTAGGTGTGTGAGTACCTCTATGGATGAGTGGCGGTGTGTGAGTGTTTATATAGGTGTATGAGTGCATATGATAGTCCTGTACTGAGTGACTGTAAGTATGAGTGACTGGACGGGTGAGTGAGTAGATGTGTGTGTGTGTAGACCTAAGAATCAGTGAGTGGGTATGTAGTTATTGGTATTGGAGTGTGTATGGTTTTGCGAATGGCAGTCTGTAATTTAGAGTGGGTGTATCAAAAGTTATATTAGGGTGTGAGAAGATGCATGAAATTATCACATGGATGATGTCATCAGTGATGTCATCAGTGATGTCATTTGAGATGTCATCAGTGATGTCATCAATGATGTCACTGACCATGTCATGAGTGATGTAATATGTGACGTCATCAGCAGTGCATTGCGGGGGCGCGAGTTATAGTTAGCTGAACTAACTATAACGGGGGAATTTCACAGTTTTGTACGAGTGCAATGTCCAACTAACTATAACTGTCCCTAAAACCTATAGTTTTTTCAGTGAATTTCAAAGGTTTTTTAAATGCTAATTTCTAACTATAACGTGTCTGAAACCTATGGTTTTTTCAGTGAATTTCAAAGGTTTTTTAAATGCTAATTTCTAACTATAACGTGCCTGAAACCTATGTTTTTTTCAGTGAATTTGTAAGGTTTTTTAAATGCTAGTTTCTAACTATGCCTACAGAGGTAGGACATGTGAAGAAAGAAGAAAAAACACACAGAAAGAAGCAAAAGAAATGCAGAAAGAAGTAACAGAAGTCCACAAAGACGAAGAAAAGTGCAGGAAGAAGCAAGACATGTGCAGAAAGAACCAACAGAGGAGCAGAAATAGGCCTTGTTGCAAAATCATCCTGTGCCCACAACTTTTTCAGACGGGTACTGGTGGTAACTGACTCTGACTAACCAGAGCCAGTGCTATGCTAAAAGACACTTAGAATACAGTGAAAACACCTACATACACTAGGGAACACTATGCGTTGGGGTACCCCTGTGATTAGCATGACCTCCTCTGTAAGTCCCTAGTACATAATAGGGCAGGGGGATTAATATAACCTCTTAAAACGCGCTACAGGGCCCGTTTGCACAGTGGTGAAGGGAGGGGGGTCCTGAGGTGACCTGTGTGCAAACACGCCCCGTGGCGCATTTTAAGTTGCGGGATTAAGTCCCCTTGAATCCTAAGGGTCCCTGGGGGCCAACTAGCCCCCCAGGTACCTACAGTTAGGACCACAGAGCTGAGTTGCAGAGAGGCGTTCCGAGGCCACGCACCTTTTTTCACCTCTCTGCAACGCAACTCTGTTCTGCTTACTGAAGGTACCTGGTGGGCTAGTTGGCCCCCAGGGTCCCTCAGGATTCAAGGGGAATTAATTCCCCAACTTAGAACGCACCACAGGGCGTGTTTGCGCACATGTCACCTGCGGCCCCGCCCTCCCTTCACCACTGTGTAAACGCGCCCCGTGGCGCGTTTTAGTTGGGGATTAGGTCACCTTGAATCCTGAGGGTCCCTGGGGCCCAACCAGCCCACCAGGTACTTCCAGTAAGCACCACAGGCCTGCGTTGCATAGAGGTGGTCCGAGGCCACGCCCTTTTACACCTCTCTGCAACGCAGCTCTGTGGCGCTTACTGGAGGTACCTGGTGGGCTAGTTGGACCCCAGGGACCCTCAGGATTCAAGGGGACTTAATCCCCAACTTAAAACACGCCACAGGGCATGTTTGCACACATGTCACCTCAGGCCCCGCCCCTCCCTTCACCACTGTGCAAACGCACCCCGTGGCGCGTTTTAAGTTGGGGGATTAACTCCCCTTCAATCCTGAGGGTCCCTGGGGCCCAACTAGCCCACCAGCTACCTCCATTAAGCGCCACAGAGCTGCGTTGCAGAGAGGTGTAAAAAGGGACATGGCCTCAGAACACCTGTCTGCAACGCAGCCCCCTGGCGCATACTGGAGGTTCCTGGTGGGCTAGTTGGCCCCCAGGGACCCCCAGTATTCAAGGGGAATTCGTTCCCCATCTGCAAACGCGCCAGGGGGCGCATTTGCAGAGTGCTGCAATAAGGGGGCATGGCCTCCGGCGCGATGCCGGTCTTTTTTTTTTTTTTTAAGAAGGGGGGCTGTGTGGCCCCCCTTCTTTTTCTAATTTATTGGCCCTGGGCCCCCCTCCCGAGGCCTTAATCGGCCCCGGGGACCCCATCCCCCAGGGCATGGCCTTTTTTTGGGGGGGGGGGGAAGGGGGGCTGCGTTGCCCCCCTCCTCAGGCCACTTATGGCCCCGGGGACCCCATCCCCCGGGGCCGGCCTTTGGTTTTTTTTTTTTTTTAAATTATTTTTAAAAAACTGGGGGAAGGGGGCCGCGTGGCCCCCCTCCCGGGCCACTACTTGCCCCGGGGACCCCATCCCCCGGGGCTGGCCCTCTCCGTTGGGGACTGTGGGATGGTCCCCAATCCCCCACCGTCCCGCCGGCTCCCCGCGTCCCTCGGGAGCCGGCATTGCTTTTCCACATGGGCAGCTGCTAAGATGCAGCTCCCCGTGTGGAAAAGCAATCTGCTTTGAATTTTGGAAGAGAGAGCAGGTTTCCTGCTCTCTCTTCCAAAATTCAAAGCAAGTTTGCTATGACAGGACGGGAGCCGTGAGGCTTGCTCCCGTCCTGTCATAGCAAACAGCAGTAGGCACCCCGGGACACTGCAGGAGCCGGCCCTGGGGGGTGGTGGTCCCCGGGGCCATCATAGGCTCCAGGAGGGAGGCCGCGCGGCCACCCTCCCAACATGTTGAAAGCCCCGGGGAGGTGGTGTTCCCCAGGGCTTCGAAACGGACCCCCAATTTAAAATTCTTAGTGCCCCGGGGAGGTGGCGGTCCCTGGGGCATGAGGGGGGACTCGAGCCCCCCCACACAGGTAATTAAAAAAAAAAAAGCCCCCGGGCTGCGGGAGGGCCGAGTGCCCTCCCGCACCATTTGTTATTTAATGGTGGTCCCCAAGGCTTGGGGGGGCCTTAGAGGCCCCCCCACACATATTTTATTAACCCCGCATGCCCCCGGGACTTGGCCCACCCGGGGGCCAAAACACAAAGAAGCGCGGGAGCCCGCGCTTCGTTTTTTTTTTTTCACGGCGAGATCCGTGCATCCCGCCGATTTAAAAAAAAAAAAAAATGCTTTTTTGGGCCCTGGGGGTTCTTGTGGGACCCCCTGAGCAGGCCTAGGGGGTCAGGGTGTTTCTACCCTGCCCCCTTTTTGCGTTTTGCGCACTTGTTTCTGTGCCTCGGTTCTACCGAGGCACAAAATGGCTGCCAACACTTCCTGATTTGGAGTGTTGATAGCCAGTTGACAGCCAATTAGCATGCAGCTCGTGGTCGGAAGGGTGCGCTCAGGGTGCGCGGATCCACCGCGGCCATAGATATATATGTGATTTTACTTTTGATTTTCTCAGGAACTACTGAACGGATTTACACCATTTAACCAAAAGGCACGACACTGAACCAAGGGCTACCTTTTTGCCAAATTTGGTGTAATTCCGTTCAGCAGTTCGGGCTGTAGCTGCGACTAAAGGTTCCTATGGAAAATTGCATGGGGAAAACACGTTTTGGGACCCCCCTTTTTTCTCGGCCCCCACTTGACGAATCACTCCGAAACTTTCAAGATAGGAGCGGACCGGAGCGGGCCATAAGTTTTAAAAATTTCGCGAAGATTCGTCAACCGGCGCCAAAGTTATTGGGAATAGAATGTTGCGGATTTCCTATGGAAAATAGGTCCTAACTATAACTATCTAGTGGCGACCGCCAGTAGATAATATATATATATATATATATAATGTTGCACTGTTTTTATTCCTTCTGGATATTGTATGTCAACCTTGAATATTTTTATCAATGTTATGTCTTCTAAAGCACTCTGATACCCCTGAGTCTAGCCAACGCTATATAAAACTCTCAAATAAATAAATAAATAGAGGACCAATTTACAAGACTTCAAGCAGAATTCATTTAGATGCCAGTTTACGAAGGCCTTAAGCACTTGCTCATAATTGTCTGCTTATTCTTTAAATGGGTTGAGGCATACTCCACCCAGAGATTGGATAGCCTCACAGTTGCAAAGCTTTTCTTGAGGGAATCAATACACCATTTAGACTTCTCAAATTCTATTGATGCCGATGATGGCTCCCAATCTTAAAAATTAGATTCGGAAATTGATTTGTACAGCTCTTCAAGTTGACCAAAGGTTCCATTGAAGGTATGGTCCTCAATAATCTGGCATAGTCGAGAGGATGAACTGAATCATTAAAAAAAAGCTGGCCAAGTGGGTAATTCCACTGGCTTGAAATGGGCAGATGCCCTTCATCTTGTTCTGATTAGTATTAGAAGTACCCCAGATAAAAAAGCTGGTTTACCACCCCATGAAGTGCTGATGGGCAGAGCAATGTGACTGGCCTATATTCCATCACCCTCACTTGCTTCATTGACTGATGACATTGTTTTAGATTACTGCAAAGGTCTGGCTGATATGTTGAAATCTGTTTCTCAACTGGTGAATTTGGCAACAGTATTGAGAAAGTGCCACTTGTTGAACCCAGGGAATTGTGTTCTCATCAAGAAATACATGCACAAGAATTGTTAGGAGAATGCTGGAGAGGGTCATTCTGAATCTTGCTTGTGGCTAGCACTGCTGTGAAGTGTGCCAAAGTCCCGCAGTGGATCCACGCTGTTTACAAGAGTAGAATGAAAGCGGCAGCTTAAAAAGTGGAGACAACAACTACTGATTCACAGAGTCAAGCTCAAGTTTGCAACGTGAATCCAAATGGGGAAGGAGAAACTGTTGAAACTGGTGATTGTGGTGTAGTAACTGCCGATAAAATTGATGATCACGGTGTAGATACCACTAGCAGTAGCCAGTTTCAATTCGGGGGTCAGAGTGAAGAACTGTTGCAAAGTCACGAGCAGCTGCAAGAGGAAATAGTCTCTGATCTGACCAGTGAAAAACTCCAGTTGAAAACCTGAGTTTGAAGAAACCTAAAAAGAAGAAAACAGTTCACAGTGAGTCAAGGTGCTGATGTTGATCAAAGTTCAATTCCATTGGTGAGTGGAGACAATTTAGCAGTCAATGTAGTGAAGATACAGAGGTTAAAACAATAAAGCAGTAAAGAGAACCTGCAAAAGAAAGCACTGGCAGAATGATAGACTAAAGCAAATCAAAGAAGAGCCTTAATTAACTGAAAATCGACTCTGAGAACAGTGAAGGTGAGTCACCAGTTGCTAAAAGACCATCAAGAAAGAGAATTCCGAACAGATTGTATGCTTCACATGAATGGATGTATCTAGCATCTGTGACTGAATAAGAAGAATCAGATACAGAGGTGTACAGTACAATAAACTGTAGCCAATTAATTTTCAAAAATGAACTGGAAGAAGAAAGAACCACCTTGAACTTTAGAGAAAAGACGGACAAGTGTCAAATCACTCTGAACTTTGCAAAAAGAAATTCTAAAGGAAACAGTCTTGAGAATAAACCAAATGAACTGAATCAAAAGAGCTATAAAAAAAGTTTGTCTATTTTTGATTTTGATTTTGAATTGTTACTTTGATAAAAAGAAGAAAGAAAGAAAAGTTTATTGTTTTAAAATAATTTTTGTTTTTTATTTTTGGGAGTTTCACATGTTTTTTTGTTCTTGATCTTAATAGAAAATGCGGTAAAATTATTGGCTTAAACTTCCTAATAATGACACTAACAGTTTTAGTGGGCTCATTGTTGTGCCTTATTTCTCCGATGGGAAATAAGCTCCCAAAATTTGAATTAACTACAGTACATAATAATATCAGTTCTAATACATCGAAAAATAGGGAACATTTAGTTAGTGGATTTCATGATAACATTTATACTAAAATGTTGGATGAGTATGTGAATGTTATTGGGTCAAGGGCTTTTTTTGTGTACTTTTCTCCCCTCTTTTGCAGGTGAAATCTACCTATAACTTTTGATGTTTTATGGTCTTTCTTGCACTGTGGTTGTTAGTATATTTCATAAAAAAGAGTTTTTGTCACCTTGTCTGTCGGATTTCAACGTTTCAATGGAGAAACCCCAGGTCCCTATAGGTGCTAACAATGAGGTAACATATGGTTATTTCTGAATACAGTTGCACAAATTAACCACATTATT
The DNA here is from genome assembly GCA_963921515.1 of Calotriton arnoldi. Taxonomy (NCBI): domain Eukaryota; kingdom Metazoa; phylum Chordata; class Amphibia; order Caudata; family Salamandridae; genus Calotriton; species Calotriton arnoldi. Next base: position 153,835 of record CAWUFW010015142.1, on the reverse strand, counting down.
AATCAAGCTAAACAGGAATATTTATGTGGTTTAAGTGCAGAAGAATTGTGCTTGGTAGAGAATATGATGAGAGAAAAGTGAAAATTATGAGAGATGGGAAAGATGAGAAGAAGATAAGAGAGCACATTAAGGCTGAAGAAAAATGTTGATTTTTGAATTTGCATCCAAGATTGAGAATTGAGCATGAGAGAAATGGTGAGTTATGCATGGTGTATTGTGAACCTACAGGAATAGGGTCAGTTATATATGATGGTGAGAGTGAGTGTGAAAGAAATTATGTTGTCAATGGGGATTTCCTGGTTGGTGAAGAACCAATTCGGAGAGTGTATGGTGAGACTGCTAATTTCGACCTGTCACATAATTGAGTGGGTTCCTGTTACCTTGACTTAGTGTTTCGTTGAGTTTATCATGTGAATGGAGTAAATGATGGTGTTGGTTTGAAGAGAGTGAAATATGGTTTTAGCAGATAGTATATGATATGTTAGGTGCTATGATTCCATCTATAGGTGGAGCTAAGAATGATGTGAAGTTCAGACGGTTGTCTACACTTGTAGATTTGTTTGTTTCTAACATAGCTGGTGCTATAACACAGATTAACTCTGAAATGCTATGTGGGCAATGATAATGCAAAACCACTTAGAGCTAGATGTCCTTCTCATAAAGGAAGGCAGTGTTTGCAGGGTCTTGAAGGTTAGAGAATGTGAATGTTGCACCTTCAGACCCGATAACAGTAGTGTTATTAATCCATATCTCAGTAATGCAACTAATATATTTTCTGAAGTCCAAGATTTAGAGGAGTTTGGCTGGTGGGAATCAGTAGGTTCCTGGGTTAGTGAGACAGGAAAACGGTTTAGGTAGACTGGTGAATGGTGGGGGACGTGGCTTGGTCGCGGACCAAGATGGCTGCACTGTAGAGGTGCTTCTGCCTGTGCCACACTAATATCCGTCATAATCCTTACCTCCGGAGTCGACAGACGGCCGGGGGGTAGCGTCGACGACATAAGAACATTGCCGGTGCCAGTTGAGCGAAATTCCGTAGCCCTAGCACCCAGTCTGAAGGAGGGGGGCCACAGTGAATAGAGGCCTGGATCGCCGAAACGTAACCGCGATGTTAGAGAGCGGCCAGGGCTCCTGGTATCGTGCTCCCGGGCAGATTGAAAAGTGGCCGACCAGGCGACGGAGCACCCGGAAGAGAGAGGTGGGAACTCCAGACTTGCGCACCCAAAGCGCAACACACGGAGAACCCAGAACAACGTCCGTGGTCACGGGGCGCAGAAGGGAGCGGCCGTGAGCGCCACGGACGGAAGTGCGTGTGGCCGCCGGGAGAGACGCGCCTGCCAGGGGCCTCTTTGAACGGCTCAATGGGACTACAGATTGTACGGAGCCGGTGCCTCTGACTCTGATCTGGTAAGGTGCACAAAGTTTGTGGTTAACATTAGAAGAGGAAAGTCTAGGTGTCGACGCTCGCTCGTCTTGCTGAGACTGCTACAGCACAGGCGAGGGGAAAGCACCAGACGGGCCACAGAAGAGAGGAATAGGCCCATGACAGTGGCGCTAGGCGACGAATCCACGAGGGCAGGGTAACAGCTACGGCGCCCTGGAGGGGTGACGGCGCCGGCGGCCCAGATGTGTAATTGAGTGGGGAGGGCCTCACCAAGTACAGCTGATCGAAACCAAGGTCAGCACAGCCCTCTCTGATGCCAAAGGGAGAGTATGGAATATAGAGCCGAGATACGCCCTGAGCTGCGGAGCTGAGCGTGAGCAAACAGGGCCAGAACAATATGCTGCAGTGGGCTTGAGAAGACGCGGGAGAGGCCTTTGGATGAATAATATACGCAAGGTGGGGTCTGCGAGAGGGACAAGCGAGGTTAGAGGGGATCTTTGAGCAGTGGATTTCATATCAGGCTGATGTAAATGGGCTCTGGAACAGTGTACTGGGCTGGAACTCCCCTTGGGCCCTGGAGGTGGAGACCATAACGTAAGTTTGTGTGCTGGGCAGAGTCACTTAAGGAGCGTCTTGGCCGGAAGGCTTGAAAAGAGAGGAGAAGACGCTAGCCACCACCGATCCCCGGTATAAAAGGGGGTTGAGAGAAGATGGGGAAGCCCAAGGGGGCGGGTCCGACTCAGACAAATAAAATGGAGAACTATACTGTGCCTAGATCCCAAACCTCTAGGGAAGATGAGAGAGACGACGAGGAGCCCTCACTGATGGAGATTATGGTGGCAATCAGAGACGTTAAAGGCTCCCTCGAACCTAAGATTGACTCAGTGTCAGTCGAAGTCACCCTAATCAGAGCGGACCTCTCTAAACTTAATGAGAAGGTTGCAGCAGCAGAGACAGATATTAATCAACTGCAATCGACAACTAAGCGCCTAGAAGAGCAGGTCCGTACGCTAACTCAACAAACGTCGCAAATGGAGGCGCGCCTTGAAGACCAGGAGGGGAGAGCTCGGCGCAACAACATAAGAATAGTTGGTGTGGCCGAAGGAGCAGAGGGGCAAAGTGTAGAACTTTTTGTGGAAGATTTCATTCTCAACAAGTTACAACCCCAGCATCTGTCTAAGTTTTTCACTATAGAAAGGGCACACAGGGTTCCGGCACGTCCTCCCCACCCTGGCAATCCGCCGCGAACAATCATCGCAAGAGTTTTCAACTTCTGAGATAGAGACGCTATACTCCAGATGGCCAGAGTGAAAGGGGACTTTCCATATTTAAATTCAATCAGGTTTTTCCTGGATTTCACCCTACAGGTGCAGAAACAACGGAGGAGCTTTGATCAGGTTAAAAAGGAACTGAGGTCCAAAGATCCTAAGTATATGATGCTCTTCCCGGCACGACTTAGAGTGATAGCGGAAGGCAAATCATGGTACTTTGCAACACCGGACGAGGCCTGGGAATGGCTGGGGGGTGGCGTACAGTGGGGAGAAAGCAAGACCGGGGCCCTCACAGAGGATTTGAACAGGTGAACAAGAGAAGAGATCCTTCGGCGGTACGAGGGCCCGATGCAGCATCGCCGAGCCCTGCGGGGCCTGTGGGGGGAGAAGACACTCCGAATGGGTGAAGTAAGTTCTGACAGCGGAGGTAAGATGGCCCCAAATGTGGTAGGGGCAGAGAACTATTGGAGAGAGACACCAACAGTTAAGACTCTGCTGGAACCAGGAACCCTTTGGTTATAAATGACAGTAACTTAGGGCGCCTAAGACACTTATACACTGTGTGGCGGGGGGACTAGTTTGTCCTCTGTCTTGTTTGTGGGTATGCTCGATTAAGCACCCCCCTGTATTTGTTAAGCTAGTATTGTAATGTTTTTCTTGGGACGACAGGCGCTCTGCGGGTTGGAGAGTTGGGGCTTCCATAACCTTTTAAGCAGGGTAACAGGGAGGAGGGAGGGAGTTGGGGTGAGGGGGGTCGTAGATTGTTTAGTTAGTTTAGACATGTACTACAAGAGCAAAGAACGAATGGTAGCCGGTTTTAAAATCCTTAGTGACTATAGGTGGAGCACAGGGGTTTTCTACTTGAATGGAGAGTCGTAGACATGAGCAGTCCTCCTTAAAAATCTGCTCCTGGAACGTAAATAGACGTAATGGTAAACTGAAAAGATCAACTGTATTACTGTTTATTAAACGCCACCTGCCTGACGTAATCCTCCTGCAAGAAACGCATTTGAGGGGTAACCACTGTAGGGCCCTAGATAGGTTTGGCTACACCCTCAAGGCACACGCTGGATACACATCGGGCTTCAGAGGGGTGGGGATTCTACTTAAGCGCACATGCCCTTTTATGCATCACAATGTAGTGACGGATGACTTAGGTAGATACATAGCGCTGAGTGGGACGTGGGAGGGGCTGAAAATAAACCTCTGCTCAGTTTATTCGCCTCCAGGGCTACAATCCGCAATGTTAGACACACTAGGCACCACCCTATTACAGTTACCAGAAGGGCGACTCATTATGGGAGGAGATATGAACGACATAATCTCAACCGATTTAGATGCGTTGAGCAGAACTCAGGGGGGCTCGAGTACTCCAAGGCAAGTTGGTCAGCTTAAAGGGTTTCTAGACGCATTGGGACTGGGAGACGTATGGAGGCATCAGAATCCCATGGTGAAACAGTACACGCACCTTTCGGCAGGGACGGGTAGTCTCTCCAGAATAGATTTCATTATTACACAAGTAGCAGGACTGGGGGAGTTTAGGGAGGCGGCCCACATTGCTAGAGGAATTTTGGATCGCTCCCCTGTGGAAGTAAAATTAGAAGGCCCAAGGAGGGACTACACGTTGCCGCCCAGAATAGAACCCTGGCACTTCAGGGATGAGGACTTCCGGGAAGAAATGCGGACCGAAGAAGAGCAGTACTTTGCAGAAAATCTCGGGACTGTCGATTCGGCCGTGACCCTCTGGGAGGCCTTCAAAACAGTCATCAGAGACCGAGTCCAACTTAAAATAGGCGTCATTAAGAAAGAAAAACAGGCCAAATGTATGGAGCTTGAAACTGAGATAATTCGCCTGGAGGCGGGGGTAGTGGGTGAAGACCAACAAGCAGGAGCAGGGAGGCACCTCCTCCGTATCCGACAGAAGGAACTAAGGGACCTGGAGGTAGAAAGCGCTAGGGCTCTTGCCAGATCAACGCAATATAGGCTTTATGACATAGGGGATAAGGCTAACAAACTCCTAGCGTGGTTGGAAAAGAGGCGGGTGGGGGAGGGTGGGTCCCTGGGCTTACTAATGAGACAGGGAAGCAGAGTGTATCAGGGGCTCAAATAGCAGAAAGTTTCGCTCGCTACTATGAAGAGGTCTACTCATCCCAATCCTCACACTCAGAGGAAGACTGTAGAGCCTTCCTGAAAGATATTTCCATGCCGCGCATCTGTGATGAGGATTGTGCACGCCTGGACCAAGATTTGACACTAGACGAGGTTAAAGCAGCAGCTAGAGCCCTTCAATCCGGTAAGGCAGCAGGACCTAATGGTCTGCCAGTGGAACTATATAAGGCTATGTTGGAGGTAACGGCAGAACATATGTTAAAGATGTTTAACCAGGCACTACTGGACGGTAAGCTGCTGGTAGATCGTACGGCGGTAATAACAGTAATATTAAAACCAGACAAATTACCCACGTGCTGCAGGTCTTACAGACCAATTTCTCTATTAAATTTTAAAGCCAAAGTCCTGGCTAAGCTTTTGGCCACAAGACTGATAGGAGTGATAGAGACGCTCATACACCCGGACCAATCGGGATTCATGCCGCACTGTGGTACCAGGTTGAATCTGCGCCGACTGTTTGGGATACTAAATGTCACTCAGACAGACGCAAAGGAGCAGGCAGCCCTCCTTTCCCTGGATGCGAGTATGGCCTTTGACAGTGTGGAATGGAACCATCTTTACGCGGTATAGGGACACTGTGGCTTGGGCCCTAAATTTATCGCCTAGGTTAAACTCCTCTATAATCAACCCCTAGCCAGGGTAAGGGTTAACGCTACAGTTTCCTGGGCCTTCGACCTGCAGAGAGGCACCAGACAGGGCTGCCCGCTATCCCCTATTCTGTTTGCAGTGGCCCTGGAGCCGCTGGCGGCGTGGGTTCGACAGAATACAATGATATGGGGGATCCCGATCGGGGAAGAATGGGAAGATCGCATATCTCTTTATGCGGTCGACATATTATTATTTGTGAGGAGACCGAGGCAATCAGTCGACCGCATTTTACAGATCTTCCGAATATTTGGAGAGTACCCGGGACACCACATCAGCTGGAATAAATCATTATTATTCCCTTTATCGGGAGGGCCTCCAGCCCTAACCTCTAGGTGCTCGGTGCCGATAAACGACAGAGGCTTCAAGTATCTAGGGATCTATATTACGCGGGACCAGAGGGAGTTCTATACTCAAAATCTAGGGTGACAATTAGACAGGCTCATCACAGATGCTAAACACTGGCGCACATTACCGTTGACGGGCTGTGCCGCCCTGTTCAAAATGATGGCTCTCCCTCGCCTATTATATATGCTGCAAAACTCACCATTTGAGGTTTCCCCTGGCTTCTTCAAGAGAGTGGAGTCAGAAATCAGGGCACTACTGTGGAGTGGATCCGCCCCACGTATTGCTTTATGTAAACTTCAGAGGGGGGGTCTATGATGGGGGACTGGCAGTGCCAGATATCCGAGGCCGCACAATTGGTAAATGTGAATGGCTGGATGTTTGGGGAACGATCGGAACCAGCCTACAGGGTAGATAGAGTGGCCAGGGGCCCACGTGGACCGCAGACATTACTCTACAGAACCCGAGTGGATAGACTCCTTCCAAAACATATGCGAACGGTAGTAAAAGTGTGGAAGGCTGCCACAAAATACCTGGGGTGGGATAAGAAACTCTCTGGGATGACTCCTCTCTGGGTAGGGGACTTTCTTAAGAAGGTAGGCAGCCTGACTGGATTCGCCAAATGGGAATTGTTGGGAATAGAGACATTGGGAGACGTCTGGAGAGGTGGAGCGTATGTCACCTCCAAAGAGCTGCTGCAGAACTACTCAATGGGACAGGGGGAATGGCTACGTTACCTGCGACTAGGCCACGCGCTTAGGAAACACATCAGGGAAGGGGAAACTATTGTAGAAGCTGGCCCGCTAGAGGATTGAGTACTCACAGAGCAGATACAAGACAAGACAATTTCCATATTCTATAGGAAAATAATCAACAATGCCCCAGACCCCACGACCGCACTCAGACAGACATGGGAACAAGATGTCGGTACATTAGAGGATGAGCAATGGGTGGAAGTACTTCAAGGCCCAAGGGAAGTGGCAATCCGTGCCAGATTCAGACTCATCCAACTAAAAATATTGCATAGAGTGTATTACCCCAGATCATTACTCTCTAGAATGGGCAGGTGTGTAGATGCGTGTTGCCACAGAGGATGTGGGATGGAGGGATCCTTTTATCACCTACTCTGGGAATGCCCGAGCATTCAAGCATTTTGGATTAAGGTTGCTAAGGAAATGTCAGAAGTGGTGGGGGTGGAGGTTCCATTGGACCCCAAATGGCTCCTTCTGGTCACGGAGGGGAATGAAGACTGGCCTAGACATTTGAAGATCTGGCTGGGATTGGCGGCAATAGTGGCCAAATGGAACATCGCTAGGAAGTGGGGGGCAACATCCACCCCCACTTTGGAGGAATGGTAAAATGACCTTGATTGGTGCTGGCAAGCTGAGTCAGTGATCTATAAAAGTAGAGGGTGCCCCAAGAAAGGAGAGAAAATTTGGAAAGCTTGGCGGGTACATCGGGGACTTTAAGAGGGAGGTAGGGAACGCTTTTATGCTCTATGGATGTGGACTTTCATTTGTCATTAGGAACAGGAAAATCAAATGTAAAACAAGATTGATGTAACAATATGTATGCTCTTTGAATGTACAAACATATCATGGTTTAATAAAAAAGTTAAAAAAAAAAAAAGACTGGTGAATGGTTTGATAATTTCTGAAGGGGGTATGCTCTAACTCATACTAACTCCTGTAATAATTGTATAGATGTGTGCAATTATCTTGTTTTTCCTGTTCACATTTTTGAATGTCTGTTTCTAAAATGTGGGTGTAAGGATAAAGCAGAATTGTCAAAAAGGAAGCAGAAAGAATATGAAATGAATGATGGCAGAGATCAAGTTGACAACCAGCTAAAATTAGTAGAGGAATTATCAACCCAGAAGACGCTGAAAATGATGCTGACTGTATTATAATTGTTGATTATTTAGATTAATTATGTGTTTTTAGTGATTATAGAATAATCAGAGGAGGGAAGTTGTTGAGGATTTAGGTGCATTTATGTTTTTGTGCAATATTTGCAACACTTAAAATGTGGTTTTCCACTTGAATACATGTGTACACTAATAAAATATTATTGTCTTTAAAACGAGTTTCCTAGGATGCATGGCAGTGTGTTTTATAGGCTAATGTTAGGTAGGCCCCAAAAAAGGCCTGGAAGCCATTTTATTTAAAACTGATGTCACCCTTGTTCTCTCCCTGCACTCTATACTGCACGCTATTTATACAATGCACAGTCAAGCAGATCTGGTTTTGTTTATTTCCATTGATATTGTTCATGCTGTTGTCAATGAATCTTCCCCAACTCAGTCATGAAACTGTGTGTGTTTCAAGGACATTTGGTTTTTTACTGTACCCTATTCATTCATGATAGTTTGCTGTTGGTCGAGTAACTAGTTTGTTCTGCAACCTCTGAATGACATTAGCATAAAGTGAGCAGAATAATTATTCATGTTATGGGATATTGCTTAAGTATGCTTAGGTTAAGGCAATAATACTTAAATTAAATTGCGCTCTTCTTTGCTGAGAATGTAACTTTTTCCATCTCATCACAGTGATTCTGCAGTTCTGTTAATTTAATATGAGAATTAATCTATAAAAAGCCAAGATTTGGGAGGTGAGCCAGAAGGCTTTAAGGAACACTTCTTATTTGGTTCTAGGGATGTTGTCTGTTTCTCTTTTGATTTTGCTGCCCACTTGGGACAAAGACAAATTTTCTAATTTTGTGTTTCTATGTATTGCCCTATTTACTGAGAGCCTTCATGGCATTGATTCTATATTGCCTTACTTTTGAATTTTGTAATAAAACCTTTTAACTATTCCACTAATCAGGTTGTTTTACTTAATTGAATGTATTTTCAAATGTTTTGATTTGTTGAGAGGTGTCTTACCTCCGGGACTCATTGGCTCATAGAACTGAGGTTTAACACCATCTCTGATTCATCAAACTGCGGACATTCTGAATGAGGTAAATTTTGGGGTGTAAGAATTTCATGGTCCCCTGTGCCCACAAAAGTGAAACCTATAGACTATGGTTCAGAGAAGAAAAGGAAACTAGTAAGTATATGCCCATGGATCTTTTTTTTTTACAAAATTAAAGACTGAGCCAATAAGTGGAAAACACTCCAGACTTCTCCCAAAAGCGAACTCATGAACAAGATTTATTTTGGAACAATTTTTAGAAGCATTACCCCTTGAAATATAAAAATGGCTATAACAACATAATGCATTAACCATTAAGTAGGCAACTCAGATGGCTACAGAACGTTTGAGAGCTCAAGGGGAAAGAGGTGCCGCAGATGTAGCCGATCCAGGGTGGATTTTTCCGGTTCCGTTCCGCTGTTGACAGAAACCCACTATAATGAAGACAGAACAGTTCCCACCCAACTCAACCCTCAAATCAAATTTAAGCAGTCAAAATCCCTAATGTTTTGAATGCAGTGACTGGGGGCACATAACAAGATAATGCCAGAAGAAAAACGAAGGAAGAGCCAATGGAAATCAGCTTGGTACAAAGGTCCATTTACAATATGATGGAGACATAACAACCCTTTTATTGTTCTGCATATGTAAAGGGGAAGGTAGTTGATGCATTTTTAGAATCAGGGTATAAGCAGTTGGCCATACAGCAAAATTTAATACAACCGCAGCATATTATCCCAGGAAGTCGAAGTATTAGGCGCGCTCATGTGGATAGGAAGTTATAGTCAGAACGAAAGGGAGAAGGCTTGAAATTCAGGTGGTAGTTGGGTTTGTGCCTGAGCTACGGGAAGAACTCATATTGGGAACCAATAATGAAGATATCAGATGATTATGAGAATTGTCCCTTGAAGAGGGAAAGGAATGGTTGTTGGTAGTTCTTTTCTCTAATGAGGAGTTCACTGGTTCAGGGTCAGGAAAGGTGTACAAAACAGGAAAGGAAACCAGACAGGAGAAAAATTGAGGGTGCCCAATGAAACCTGCTCTACACTCTTGGGGAATATGACAAAGGAATAGGAATTCCTAAACATCCCAGTTAGAAGACCTAACACTGTAAATGTCCTGTTAACAAGCCCATGAGGCAAACAGATACACCCAAGGTAGTACTTCCTTTTTTGGGAAGAATTGCTTATATATAGAGTGGGAGGGTGAGGACAGTTACCTCAACTCTTGGTTCCAGAGCCCTTTAGCGAATAAGTCAGGTTCCTGGCCCACAGTAATTTGTTAGGGGGCTCTTTGGTGCAAAATGACCAGTCAAAGTAATCATGGGCAGCTTTTCTGGTGTGGAATTTACAGACTAAATATCCTTATAATACCCCTCCAGCCCCTCTACAGAGAATGCCCATAATAAAGGTCCCTTTTCAATGGTTGGGCCTAGACTTAGTAGAGCCCTTTGGTGGCTTACAGTTGTGGGCATGAATATGTGTTGGTCATTGTATACTATTTTTATTTTTTAAACAGACTTTATTGGGTTTTCAAGTGACATAGTCAAACAAATCTCAGGAAGCTTTTGCATTATATGAGACCCCCCAGATGCGTAAGACAGCAATTAGGCACAATAAACACAATCCCTTCGATTGCAATCATCCTGCATTTTCGCTTGTGTAATAGGAGAATAGTATTCGTCATAGGACTGGGCCATCCTCTAGCTCGCTGCCCCTTGCTTAATGTCAACGTAATAAAATATTGTCAATCTCCTCGAAGCTCTTCTTCAATCGCAGTGTTCCCCGTACAAGTCCATTCTACCCCAACCCAAACTCCCGCCCTCCCCACCCCCCAGGCATGTCGCTTATGATCAGTTCAACTACGTGTGCTCTTAAGGGGCGACCCCAGGTTGTGAATTATTTGCCGCTCCAACTAGCATGTATCATTGGTAGTGCAGTGTGGGGTGTACAATACAAGAGGTCAGGTCTACTGTATAACCATCAATCAGGAACGCTAGCAACGCCGGGTGATCAATCGCCCCCATTAGGGTCCTCTCCATCTAGGCTTTCATCCCTACCCTCAGCCGGCTGCCTCAGGAGCTCCACTAGTGCCATCCATGCCCTTGCCACTTCCAGCGTCTTCTCATTCCCTGTTCTTCGGGCCATTTGCAGTCTGAATGTCCCCTCACATTCCGCCCACTTCACAAATTCCCTCGTCCACCCGGATACGCTAGGGCCAATTCTCGCCTTCCAGTGCCTAGTGATCTCCCTTTTAGCCAAAACCAGCCCCAAGTCTATGAACTCTGCTAGTGACCTTGTTCCTGGCCGTATGAGGGAACCAGTGTAGTAGACAACCCCCTGGGGTCATCACTACTTCTCTATCTGTTGTAGTCGCCAATACTTCAGTGACCCCCCTCCAGAAACTCCCCAAGTTTGGACAATACCAAAACATATGCAAAAACCCCGCGCCCTCCGTGTTACATCGCGGACAGGCGGCTGAGACACCAAAAAATGTGTTGATCTTACCCGGGGTGAGGTATGCTCTGTGCAGGACATAGAAGTGGATCAGCTGAAATCGTGCATTCCTGGAGCTCTTCCAGGCCCTCTCCACAAGTTCCCCCCATGGTTTCTCATCTATAGCCTCACCCAGATCCCCCTCCCATTTGATGCGCAAGGCAATCAGAGGTCGACGTATCTCCTGCGTTAGGCGCCTATAAAGGCAAGTGACCGCCTTGAAAGTTCCAGCTGCTATCACTATATATTGACAAACTGTGGAATTCTGAGGCTCAGCAATCCCCTCCTGCCAGTGTTTTCGCAGGGCTGTTGTCAGGGCAGCATGTAGAAGAAAATCTCCTCTTGGGAGATCATATCGCTCCAATAGATCGTTGAAGGGGAGCAGAGTATTCTCCTCGTATAAATCTCCTATTGTGGAGATTCCTGCTTCTCTCCATGTCTGCAGTCTATGCCAACTCCCACCGTGGTCAGTGGAATGTCTGATGCATAGGGGCATCGAATCTGCGCCCTCCGGAGGGACCTATTCCAGCACTTGCGCACTGTACTCAAGTCAGTGGGGATCGAACGACCCCTTGTGTGGAGCCGTAGTAACACTTGAGACAGGAGCCGCAAACTCGGGTCACTGCCCCTGTGATCACCTGTGTTCTGGAGTCGCCCCGCCATCCATTTCGTGAACCATTGTAGCTGCGCTGCAAGATAGTAGGCCTCAAAATCTGGTACTGCTAAGCCCCCCTCCGCCCTAAGCCTCATCATGGTAGTGAGTGCCACCCTCCATCTCCCAGATCCCCATAGGAATCCCGTGACCAGCGTTTTGAGCTGAGTGAATAGTTTAGGCGGTATCCAGAGTGGAAGCGACCCAAAGTAATACAGAAGTCGAGGCAGCGTCACCATCTTTAAAAGAGCAACCCGCCCCGCCACAGATAACGGGAGGGTTCCCCAAAAATCGAAGTTACCTTTGGTGTTTCGCAACGCTCGTCCTACATTGCCCTCTAGCAGGTACCCGTGGGCATGATTTATTTGGGTACCCAGGTAAGGCAGGCATCTATCCTCCCATTTCACACCCTCCGTCTCCGGTGGCCATGTTCTGTCTGACTGCGTCGGGAAGGGGCGCAACTTAGCCCAGTTCACTCGAAGCCCCGCTACTCTCGCCAGGACACTCAGGAGCTCTTTGGCTCCTCGGAAGGCCTCTCCCGAATTAGCTAGAAACATCAGTAAGTCATCTGCATATAGTGCTATATAGTGAATTTGATCCGTTGTCTCCAACCGCTGATAATATCGACCTGACCTAGTGTGCGCAGCCAAAGACTCCATCGCCAGGGCAAACAACAAGGGTGTCAACGGGCAACCTCGCCTTGTCCCCCGGCCCACCCTACAGGCATCCGAGATCAGCCCTCCTGTCCTGACCCTAGCAGTAGAGTTCTTATACAAGAGAGTTGTCCATTCCACAAACCGTTCCCCCAGCCCGAATGCCCTCATGACTCTGAAAAGATATGGCCACTCAAGGCTATCGAAAGCTTTCTCGTGGTCAACTGCAAAAATACAGGCCTCTGCTTTCTGGTATGTGTCCGCTTCCAAAACCTACAGTAGTCGAGGTATATTCATCGCCGTATTCCTGGCAGGGATAAATCCCGCCTGGTCGGCGTGTATTAGCGCTGTCATATGTGGAAGAAGGCGGGCGGCCAGTACACGACTTAGGATTTTATAATCCAAGTTGAGCATAGCAAGTGGGCAAAAAGCAGTCCTATCCCAAGCCGGTTTCCCGGGCTTTAGGAGTGGAATAATCAGCGCCTCCCTTATTGAGGCAGGTAGATAGCCTTCTTGTTTCGCCCTATTATAAAGCGCCACTAGCCTGGGAGCCAGAGCGTCTACGTACGTCGAGTTAAATTCTATGGGCAATCCATCTGTCCCCGGTGTCTTATTTCTGGCCATGTTTTTAATGGCCCCTCGCACCTCCCCAATCTCTACATCTCTGCCCAGGTCCTCCGCCGCCTCTGCATCTACGCTTGGGAGCCCCGCAGCCCCAATGAACTCGACTGCCTCCTCTTCTCCTGGAGCTAGCCTACTGTGGTATAAGCCAGTGTAGTATTCCAAAAACTGGGTGTTAATATCTTGTTGGCTGTAATAGGTCTCGTCCTCCCTCCCTCAGAGCTCGAGTATCGCTGCCCCCCTACGTGCTGGGTTAGCCAACCAAGCTAACAGTGCCTCAGATTTATCCCTCTCAGCGTGGGCCCGGGCTATGTAAGTCTTATAGTCGAAGCAACGCAGCCGTTCTACTTGTGTTGCCATTGCTTCTCGAGCCGCAAGAAGGTCTGCTTGCTTGTCCACCCTCCCCGGCCTGTCTCTTTCCACCTCACGGAGCTTCTGTTCCGCTCTTTCTACATCTTGCAAAAGGACCCTCCGTGCGCCCACCACTTCCCCAATGCAGCGACCCCTAATAACAGTTTTAAAAGCATCCCATGCAATGAGCGGGCTTGTCGCCGTATTATCATTGTCTAAAAAGTAATCTTCAATAGAGGAGCCCACTGTGGCCTGAAATACCTGATCTTCCAGTGCCTCCGGTCGTAAGCGCCAAACGGGTATTTTAGATCTATCATGAATCCAGTCTAAGGCCACCAGTAGGGGATTATGATCAGAGATCGTTCTGGTCAGGTATTCACTCATCCTAACCCCCCCATGCACATCCGGAGAACACAAAAATCGCGTCCAGCCGAACATGAAGTTCGTGCAATGCTGAAAAGAAGGAATAATCCCTTTCCCCAGGGTGTTGGGCCCTCCAGGTGTCTATCAACCCCCATCTCTGCTGCCAATTTCATCTGGCCTCTGCAATTCTATGTATGGGCGCGTCAGGGAGTGGTGGGTGAGACCGGTCTAATTGAAGGTCAATTATACAATTAAAGTCGCCCCCCAAGAGTACCGATCCTGTCAGCACTGAGGCTAATGTCCGTGAAAGCTGATCTAGAAATGCAGGCTGCTCTATATTAGGGGCATATAAACTCCCAATCGTTATGTCCCTTCTGTCTAAGCGTCCTGAGACTACTACAAATCTTCCCTCTGGGTCAATTATTTGCCTGGTACACTGGAATGGGACTCCTGCCCGCACCCAGACCAGAGTCCCCCTTGCGAAGGCTGAATAGGTAGTATAAAACACCTGCCCCCTCCACCTGCGCTGTAGTGCAGCACCTTCCTTCTCTGATAAGTGAGTCTCCTGCAATAGGGCGATCTGCACCCCTCTCCTGACCAAGTACGCATGGATTCTATGCCGGCGCAACATAGTATGCATCCCCCTGACGTTCCAAGATAAGCATTTAATGCCTACGGTGGATACCATTGTGATGGACATGACGCACCCCTAGTAGTTTCCCCTAAAGCGACATGCCTGGCCCCAAAGAAAACCCCCTGAGCAATAAGAACCCCCAACCCCCCCTCCCCAGGACAGGTACAAACAAACAAGTTCCCATCCAAACTGGAAAGTGTGATAAGAAAATCTCTGAAAGTGGTGGGGCGTGAAGCTGACCCTACCGGACCCAGACCTCCTCCGGGCCATACCCCCCAACATCTTAATACAACTGCCAGCCCCAATAGTCGTTTCGGCACCCTCAGTCAACTGCTATTACACCTAAACCTCTATATAAGACGTACCCCACTACATCAGGACCCTCTAAAATATGACATGGGGCTTCCCTTTCAGGCTATTTCATCAGCTGTTTGAGGAGTGACATCCAGGAGATCAGTCTCAGAGTCCTCATTTGCGCTGCCTGGCAACGAACTTTCAGATCTGTCTATGTCAGGACCACTTTTGTTCGATCCCGGGCTGGTGTCTGCATGGCTAAGCTCCGCAATTGCCTGCAGGGCTTTGTGCCGTTCGATTCGGCGTTCTTTAGGAGAGGGAGCTCTAGCAGGTTGCTGGTTTTTGGCAGGATTCTGCTGAGTGAGGTCCGGAGATGGAGTGTGGGCCTCTCGGTTCCGTCGGGCCTCTAGCCACTCCCATGCCTCATGCGGGGTAGTGAAGAAGTGCGTCCCTGATTTGTCGACCACCCGAAGGCGCGCTGGAAACAGCATTGCATATGGGATTTGTAGTTGTCTCAGTTTCCGCTTGAGGGCCATAATTGAAGCTCATTGGCGCTGCACTTCCCTGGTGAAGTCCGGGAATATCATCACCCTAGTATTCTCAATCTGCAGGCCTTGTTTCTGTCGGGCTCGTTGTAGTATATGGTCATGGTCCCGAAAATGAAGAAGTCGCACCACGAGCGGACGAGGAGGGGCACCAGGCTTGGGCGGTCTGGTCAGGACTCTATAAGCTCGCTCAAGTGGTCATTGTACACTATGCCACATGATTCATGCAAGCAATGCCCCTCAGAGAATTGGAATGAAACAGAGAGCCTCCACTATAGTGGAAGTGTTTTCATTGGCAGCACTTCCAAGGAAATCCTAATTGATCAAGTAACACCATTTGTTTCTAAAATAATGACCAAAGTTTGTAGGCAGTTAGAGATTCCACCGTTAAGGACCTTGGGCTATCATTCCCAGACAAAAGGGCTGCGTGGACTGTTATAATGGCACATATAATTGCACATTAAAGATCACCTTAAAAATGCCGGGGTATGAAGGTGATGGAGCAGGATAAATGAAAAATTTTTAACCTCCTAATAATTTACGTAAAATAATTAATAAACATGTTCGTTTAAGTAAATAACCAACAATGTATGTTACATGTGAAGGGTAAAGGTAACACGCTATTTTTGTGTGCAAATTAATCTACTTATAATTGTTGACGTGTCTAACATAAACGTAATATTTGCGTAATGAAATGCATGATTTGTGCTTTAAAAATAAAACGTGTAGTGGCAAAATAAAGCGATGGTAAGTAAGGGACGGCTTTATATGTTGCTTTTTGCTAGGTAATACCTAATTGGGGTACGTAGAATGATGGGAGGGAAACGAAAGGGTTTATATTCTTTATTTTATTTAATATTTTGTTTATCTTTATAAATAGTGTGCTTAGGCCTGTTGAGCAGCGATATAAAATGGCCGCCATGAGCTAGAATACGCATGCACAAGCCGTGAACTAGAATGACACGTGATCGCTCCAAGAGCCTAGGATGAAGGCATGGTCAAGGCTATTGTGACCTTACTGAGTAAATGTGTGCCAAGATGGATCAGCACGAAGCGTGAGAAGTCGAAATGAATAAATGGACAAAAGAACTGTTGAACCTAGAATGTATCGGAAAATGATACAAGTTGGCCTGATCGAAGCGGATGCGTAATGTCACGAACTGTGGGAAACGATGCAAGTATGGACGTTCCACAAAGAACTGGTTAGAACAAGGAAGTTTGATAAAAAGATGTATATGGACTGAAACGGACCAATTAGAGAGAATCACGCCATAAAGATGCAACATTTTTATTTAGTAAGCTAGAATTAGGGTATAAGAAGACCTACTCTTGGTGGGGAGGGTGTTGATGCTGTTGGTTGATGCTGCTGGTTGCTGAGAGATGCTTTTTGCTGTTTTTGGCTGCTGTTAGCTGCGTAAGGAGTTGCTGCTGCTGATGCTGACGAGCTGATGCTGCTGCTATTTTATATTTTTTATTGAGTATAAGATGCTGCTTTTGGAGAACTTTTACTCCAGATAGATTTTCCATTTAGAACTATTAGACTTTTATTCTTAAAATACTGAAGAGGAAATGAACGAGAAGGCCTGTTTTTCCAGAACAGATAGATAGAGATTTTGGGAGTTCTTGCTGTGACAAACTTTATTTTTCCATCTAATAGGTATGCATTGCAATTTCAATGTATTCTTATAATGATGATAAATGTAATAATCTGAATAATAAACCTAAACTTATTTCTTGCTTCAAACTTTATATAAACTTTATTACTCTTTAAACAAATGACTCAGTGGTTCTTTAGCTCAATGATTAATGTAAAATGTTAAAAGCTTATTGTGATTGAGCTGGTCTTCACCATCAACTGATTCCTACTAGTTGGTCCATCGACCAATGAGCGGAATACCTTAAAAGCAATGAGAAATATTATGTCGTGTTAAAAAGAGGTATCCCGTCTCCTTCCAGCGAATCGTTCTACTGTTTTTCTCCTAGGTTGATGACGGAGGAAATCCAGGGAATAAATGAGTGAGTGAATGCATATGCGGTGTTATGGGCCCCACCGTCATATGGATATAATCTGTGTATTGGAGGGATAGTTGTACCTGGATGACCGAGTCATATAGGAGAAGAATTTTTATTGTTAGCGCTGGATCAGATTTCTTGGTAGCAGAGTTATGGTTACTATAGATTAGTTTGGTGATTATTGATTATTAATTATTGATTATTGATTATTGATAGATTCATGTCTAACACTTTATGTTGGGGTCGCGTTATGTTATATGTAAGTTTTCACGCTTCTGGGAAGTAGGAAGTGGAACACGTGTGGCAAGAGAAGTCACATGGAATAGTGCATTGTCTGAGTTCATATTGGTGATAACACAGGTTGTGTTATGATAGGGACATTTTCCGCATAAAAGGTGTGTAAGTGAAATAGTGACCGGTTTTCTTGTGAAACTCTGGCCTTAATTCTCAGGAGCAGTATGTGTTTTATCCCCAGAGAAACGGGTTTACCGCTTGCTTGAAAAGAAGGGTAAGGTAGAGGGAAGTGCTACTTTATCGGCGAAACAGAAAAATTCTGTGGTAGGGTAGAGGTAAGCGCTGCCTACTGGAAAATACAGAATTCTTGTGTAAATGGACAAAGCTATCTCTTTGGTTTAGCGAATCAGACAATGGAAATGTGTTTTAAATGTTGTAACTAACGAAGAATTGTTAAAAAAGAAATTGCCGATAAATTTTGTAAAGGAGGGGTCAAGAGCAGAACTGACGTAGACAAGAGCCGCGCTGGGATTGGACAGTGCGCTGTAGACAGAAACTGCTGTGATTGGAGTGTTGGTGTGAGTCGCGCTAGTATTGGTCGAATAGACTAGTGACGTGGAGGTTTGTGATTGGAGTGTTGGTGTGAGTCGCGCTAGTATTGGTTGGAATAACGCATAGAGAACAGTGTTGAATTGCGGATCGTTTGAGGAGAGAAAGCGATTGTGAATTATGTCTTATTATGAGTATGGTAGAGAGAAAACGTCATGGATGTCGAAAGTTAAGAACTTTTTTAAGAAAGACAAAAAGGTAGTGACTAGAGAGGGACAAGTAATTCCTCCGCCGAAATCACCAGCTTCGCACATGATGCTGATATATGGATATCATACATGCATATGGTTACAAAATTGGACAAAATATACCAAGAATGATGGAGCATTGGCTTTCCCTGAGAATGGTTCATTTAGTGTAGCGGTACTTCGGAATTTGAGAGAGAAGATGACAATGTTAGAACCTAGACCGACACAGTTTGAAGCTTTAAGTGAATGGGAAGATGAGATGTATGAACGAGAGAGATTCAGAGGATTAAAGAATCATGAGTTTGTGCCTGGAAGGTTATGGGGAGTAAATCATGAGGACAGAATAAAGCGTTGGAGATGTGCTAATATGACAGGAGGTTTGTTTCCAGCTTTTACAGTTGAGGAAGAAGCAAAGAAAAAGTGTACTGAGAAAAAGAAACATGTGGTTATGGAAAAGTATGGGTATGGTGGTAGTGAAACGGAAGATGAATTGCTGGAAGATATTTTAAACAGAAACCCACCTCCATACCAATAGACTTCTGCAGTGGTGACACCTAATGCACCGCCAATGGAAACTGGGAGGAATAAAATTCTCGAACAAAGAGATGAGATAAATAGGTCACAAGATCAATTAAAAACTTCACAAAATGAAGCGATAGAAAGTGGCAATGCAACCGAATTAGCAAAAACCACAAGAGAATTAACTGAAAAGATAAGAGAATTGACAAAGAATATGGAAGCTGTAACTGTACCAGTAACGATAGGTCCAGTAATGCCAATTTTTGAGAATCAGAAAATTGATGAACGTTCTTTAGTGATTCCTATGAATTCACATTTGCAAAGAAAAAGAGAAGGGATGGAACTGGACAATGAAGGTGCACACCATTTGGTTAGTACCTATAGACCAAGCCCACCTACTAATTTGACGATAAATGAGAATGAGTTCAGGAGAATACCTATGGTAACGGAGTCTGCATCAGGGACACCAGAAAGAAGTAACAATTGGATAGAATTAAATAGTACGCCTGTAGGTCCGACTCCAGATGAGTTAAATGAATGGATGAAAACGCTAAAAACGAAAGAGACAGAAGTAAAACCATTAGATGTAATTAGGTTAAAAATAGACATGGAAGAATTGATTTTAGGAACGATAGGTACAGAAAAATTGAAAAATTATCAGGATGATGAGATTATGTTTTTGTGCAAAAGTCTAACATGGAGAGCTAAAAATTTACATGATAAATTAGAAGAAACAGCGAGTGAACTAGGAGTAGAATTTGCAAAAGTGAGGACGTTGCAGAAACCATATAGAGTAGATTTTTGTGAGAAAGATATAGAGAATATAAACACATCAGGACGATTGACCCAAATAAAAGAATTAATTGTTTTACTGAGAAAATGGGGTGATGTGGATAGATGGAGAAGTAGATGGATGAAAAAGAATGAGAAAGTAACAGATAAAGCATCTTTGGCTTTTGCAGTGACAGATAAGGAACCAATTGTAAGAGAGTACCCGATGAGAGAAACTCCAGGAGGTAGTTATGTGCATGTTCCATGGTCTAGACAGGATATACTGTCATTTACAAATGATTTCCCAAAGTTGAGAGAGAAGCCAGTAGAATGGTACAGACAAGTGGAGAGATTTGTTAAAGTTTCAAAGGTGTTGTGGATAGACTTGGATGGATTGTTTGATATAGTAGTGCCAGCTGATTTGTGGACAGAATGTAAGATTACTATTGATTGGCCAACTGTAGAATATCCAAGGGACACTAAAACAGGAGTGCCAGGACCAGAAGTGATGAGAAAGTACGATCAAGTAATTACCTTTTTGAAGAATAAGATTCCACCTAAAGAAACGGATTGGGTAAAAATAGACAGAACCACGCAGGAAAGTAAAGAATCAGTGCATGCTTACTATGAGAGACTGTTGTTAGTTTTCAAACAATATAGTGGTTATGAGACACTAAATGAGAAGGATATGAGTCATTTTGTATATAGATTTGTATATGGGTTGAAACCAGAGATAAGTGAGATGATTAAACAGCATATGATTTGTTGGCAGAATAGCACAGTCGATGAGGTTTTGAGATATGCTAAGTATTGCAGTGATGATATTGAGAGTAGACAGCGTAAATTGAAAGAGAAAGCCATGTGGGCACAGGTGAAAGTTGCAGAGAAGCAAGAAGCTCAATTGAGTAATACAGGTAATGAAGCAGGACAGGCTAGATTTCAACCAAATATAGGCAAAGGAAAAGGACAAATGAGCATAGATGAGGTAAAGAAAAAGTGGCCATGCCACAACTGCGGAAAACTAGGGCATTGGAGAAACAAGTGTAAATTTCCTCCTAAACTTAATGCGGAAAATCAATCATTAAATTCACAGGTGCAGAGTGAGGTAGTTACTCCACAGAGTCAGGTGCCACAACCACCACTTCCCAAGAGTTTTAACCAACAGAAATTCAGTGCAGAAACAGGATTCTACGGAGGAGAGCAGGTAACACAGTTGCCGCGTGCAGCTGCCATTTCTCAATATTGGTTACGACAGGATGATGATGGGACGGATGAAAGCTTCTGACGGTGCCTAGGAGAGGGGGAAGAGTGCGTGCTTGGCGCAACTCTAGAGGTAGATCAAGCAGGTCCATTTGTGGATGGAGAAGTGAATGGTGCAAATGTAACATTCCTTATGGACACTGGAGCTACCCGTTCTACTGTTAGGTCAGTGGAAATTCCAAACCTTCCTCTCTCAGGTGAACATATCTAAGTAGTTGGAGTATCGAATCAGCAAATTAAGACGCCTCTTACTAAATTAGTGGAGGTAAAGATTGGTCCATTTAGTGAAATGCACCGATTTGTGGTATGTGATTGTAGTCCTGTGAACCTATTAGGACGCGATCTATTGTGCAAAATGAATTGCACTATCTATTGTACTCCAGATGGAATTGCATTTCAGACCCCAGATGAAGATGTATTGTATAAAATGACACTGGTAAATTTAGAACCAGAAGTAAATGATTTGTTTCCTGTATTTGATGCAGAGAAAATCCCAATTGAACTGAAAGAGACAGTGAAAGAGGAAGTGTGGGACTTTACAGGAGAAGATATAGGATTAATGAAAGAAGTAGATCCCGTTAAAATCTCCGTAAAAGAGGGAACAAGTTACCCAAATACGCCCCAGTATAAATTGACACCAGAAATAATTGAAGGAATAACGCCAGTAATAAATAAAATGGTTGAACAAGGGATTCTAAAAGAAATCATGAGCAGTCCATGTAATTCGCCAATAATGGGACTGAAAAAGCCAAACGGAACATATAGAATTGTACAGGATTTGAGGAAGGTAAACAAAATTGTAGTGCCTTGTTGCCCAATAGTACCGAACCCTGCTGTGATTCTATACCAGATTCCACGTGAAGCAGAATGGTACACAGTAATTGATTTATGTCATGCATTTTTCTCTATTCCATTGCATCCAGATAGCCAGCCATTATTTGCGTTCAGGTTTGGAGAGCGTATTTTGGCATGGTGCCGAATTCCTCAAGGGTACACAGAAAGCCCTCGATCTTTAATCAGATTCTAAAGAAATCCTTGGAAGATTTAAAAATGCCAGAAAAGTCAGTGATGGTTCAGTATATTGATGACCTACTGGTGGCATCAAAAACGAAAGAAGCATGTGTCAATGATACAATTGCTTTACTGAATCATTTAGCCAAAAGAGGACATAAAGTGTCCCCATCAAAATTGCAGTTTTGTCAACAAGAAGTCCAATATTTAGGGCATAAAATTGAGAAAGGAGTACGAAAGGTAACGACTGAGAGAATAAAGATGATTCAAGGAATGAGAGCTCCAATGACGCAAAGAGAGGTAAGAATGTTTCTGGGAATGGTTGGATATTGTCGACAATGGATAAGCGGTTTTTGTTGATCGCCAAACCGTTGCAAAAACTTACAAAGAAGGATGTTAAAGATCCTTTTGAAATGAATGATGAGGAAATGAAAGCATTCAGAGAGCTGAAAAAGAAATTGTGTGAAGCTCCAGCATTGGGAATGCCTGATTATGAGAAAGACTTTGAATTGTATTGCAGTGAAAGAGATGGATGTGCATTTTCAGTCTTGGTACAGAGACATGGAACCATGAAAAGACCCATTGCATATTTTTCAGCTGTTTTAGACCCTGTAGCGAAAGCGTTGCCTGGATGTTTCAAAGCAGTTGCTGCTACTTGTGTGAGTCTGGAACAGAGTGAAGGCATAGTGATGGGATATCCACTGAGAGTATATGTTCCCCATTCTGTGGAAATTCTCTTGACAAGAACGAAAACCCAATACATGACACATAGTCGGCTGACTAGGTATGAAAAAGTAATTTTGAGTGCAGATAATGTGACCATTGACAGATGTATGAATGTGAATCCTTCGACATCATTGCCAGATGAAGAGAGTGTGATTGAAATGGATGAAGTGGATCACGATTGTCTGAATGTGCTTGAATATTGTACAAAACCGAGACCAGATATACGAGATGAGCCCTTAAAGGAATCAGATTATATTCTGTTCATGGATGGCTCATGTTTGAGAACAAATGAGGGAGTTCTAAGTGCAGCGTTTGTGTTTGCACAGTAGCAACTGTAATGGAAGCATCTTGTCTGAAAGGGATACGGTCTGCCCAAGTCGCAGAACTAATAGCTCTGATTCAAGCCTGCAAGTTGGGAAGAAATGTACGGGTTACAATTGTGACAGATAGCCAATACGGTTTTGGCGTTGTGCACGACTTTGGTCAGATTTGGTCACAAAGAGGTTTCTTGACGTCTGCAGGAACGCCAATTAGAAATGGAGATTTTGTGAAAAAGTTGCTTGAGGTGATACAGCTGCCTAAACAGATTGCTGTTGTGAAGTGCAATGCACATAAAAATGGGGAAGACTACATAACTGTCGGCAATAAGTATGCTGATGAGATTGCACAGTACTGTTCAAAGAATGTGGTTTCTTTGAACCGGAACCGAGAAAGAGAGCATATTTGTTATCCTTTGCTTTTTACTAACCCTGTTGAGACATGGGATGAGGTGAGACAGTTACAGGAAGCAGCAGATGATGAGGAAAAAGATACATGGATAAAAGCAGGATGTAGAAAACATGAGGAAAATGATGTTTGGGTTTTCAGAGATGAAAGACCAGTTATGCCTGATAGCATGATTTCTGACATGGCACGGATGTACCATGGACAAGCCCATATTGGGAGAGATTCAATGATCAGACTTTTTAGACAAACATGGTATAATCCAAAATTCAGAGCCATAGCTGAGAGTCTTTGTCAAAGATGTCTTACTTGTCAACAGTTAAATCCAGGAAGGAAGACAGTAGTGAGTCTAGGAACAATAGGACGAGAAGGAGGTCCGTTCACTAGAATGCAAATGGATTTCATAGAAATGCGCCCAAGCAACAGACTAAGGTATGTCCTCGTAGTCGTCTGTTTGTTTTCCCGTTGGGTGGAAGCATACCCGACCAGAAGGAATGATGGAATCACGGTAGCAAAACTTATGCTGCGAGAATTCATTCCGAGGTATGGTTTTCCAGTCACGATTGAAACAGATAGAGGAACACATTTCCAAAACAAATTAATTAAACTGATTTGTGAAGCACTTAGTATTAAACAGAAACTGCATTGTGCATACAGACCAGAGGCTTCTGGAATAGTAGAGCAAGTGAATGGAACAATTAAGAATAGGTTAGGAAAAATGTGTCAAGCCACAGGACTCAAATGGCCAGATGCCTTGCCATTAGTTTTAATGACAATCAGAAGTATTCCAGAAAGGAAAACTGGACTCAGTCCCCATGAGATAATTATGGGACGAGCCATGAGACAAGCACATGTACCTGTCAACAAACTACTGACTATAACTGATGATCTGGTGCTGGATTATTGCAAAGGATTGGCTGATGTGGTGCGTTCTGTGTTTCATCAGGTTGGACCGGATGCTACTACTCTTGAAAGAAAACCAGCTCACGACTTGAATCCAGGAGATTGGGTCCGCATAAAAGTCCACAGAAGAAGAAACTGTTTGGTTCCTCGCTGGGACGAACCACGACAGGTGATACTGGTGACAACCACTGCAGTCAAATGTGCAGGAGTAAAACACTGGGTGCATGCCAGTCACACCATCAGAGTTCCAGAACCTGAAGATCGACATGTGAGTCCACATCTGGAAGTGTTGGATAACAGTTCAGCATCAGAAGCGGAAGAAGAGACGAACAGGGTGCCAGAATCTGAAGATCGACCTGTAAGTCGACATCTGGAAGACCCAACTACAAGTGCAACGACAGAAGAAGTGGAGGAAATAGCTGAAGTTCCAGAACTTGAAGATCGACATGTGAGTCGACATCTGGAAATATCAGACACCAGTTCAGAATCTGATACAGATCATTCGGATTGTGAGGAAATTCTGAAAAGAAATTGGAAATTTGAAAGCATAAGAGAAGAAACTGAGCACGAAGATAGTAACAGTGAGCAACCAAGTACAAGTTGTGGTAAAAATCCTTCGGAGATAATATTAATAGATGAAGAAGGGAGAGTTTCAAACAGAAAGTTAGAGAAATCAGAAGATCCCCGAGGAGCAATAGGGACAGATAGCCAAACAAAAGAACAGGGAAATTTAGAAGCAGATAGAGAGATTGATACAAATTCGGAAGAACCTCGAGGAGGGACAGAAGTAGGTGAACGAAGGAAGATAAGAAAAGAACCACAAGTAGAGGAAGAAAATGAAATTATAAGATTCAAAATAAGAGACAATAAAGAGAAAACTGAAACAGAGTCTGAAGAAAGTGGAGAAGAAAGAAACCAAAAACTAGAGTCAAGAAAAAGAACTTGGAAAACAGAAAGAGAGGAAAAAGGAAGTGAGGCAAAAAGGCCAAGAAAAGGAGACAATTGGCCCAACGAAGTAAGAAAATTAAGATACAGGATCATAAGGTTAGATGGAAAAAGTGCTGAACAAGTGAATGAAATAACAAGTCAGAAAGAGCAAGAAAAACAAGGTGGAAAACACTTGCAGAAAACGAAAAGAGTAAAGAAGGTAAATCCGAAGTATAGATCGCCTGAATGGTTGTACCTTGCTTTAACTGATATCAAAGAAGAAAAGAACACTCACGAGAACCCAGAACAAAGAAACTTAATGGGTGAAGGTGAAGTGCAACAAACCTGAAGAAATTTGAACGAATTTCTACCGGACTTGACAAAATACTGGATTTGACGAATTTCTACCGGATTTGACAAAATACTGGATTTGACAAAGAAAGAATTCGGAAAAGAATTAAAAGAAAGTACCGAACGAAGACAAAAACATTGGAGTGCAGAGTGGCTAAGAAGTCATTTCTGAGGTGTAGTGACACAATTTTCTTGAAAATAAATAAATAGGTTATAAAACAAAATGGAGGATACTAGAGATAGAAAATGTAGATGTGAGTTTTTAAGTAGATGGTGTAAGATGTGCTTCTTTTGTACAGGATTATTAATTACAGTATGGGTGGTTTTAGCAATCACTATTCCAATTAGTTTAGCTGTAGTAGAAACGTCTAATCACACAGAGAAAGAAAAAGGAGCTAACACTCAAGAAACAGTTATATTAAAAAGTAGTGCAGAATTACATAAAGACAAATCAATAACAGATTTTTCAAAGAATGTTTTCACAAAATTATTGTATGAATATGTAGAAACATTGGATGTAAGAGATTGCTATGTTTGTATGCAATTGCCTGCGTCTGTAGCAGAGGGTGTGACTTATCATCACCTTCCTTTGACGTATGGAATAACATGTAGTGTTTTAGCAAGTTTATTTTATAAAACAGGTAGATTAGAATATTATTACACTGACATAGATAAGATTTTTGCGAAAATTTCTGTAGTTCCCGAACTAAACAAAATAAAAGAGGGAAAAACGTTTGGTGAATTTTTTCATAGAAGAAAAGATTTTAACATTAGATAATATAGTTAAAAACAACCTTACCTGTGAGTTAAAGAAAGAAGAAAAGGTATTTTTAGAGATGGTTGAGGAAAGAAGAGTGAAATTTCAAAGAAAAGTGATAGAAGAGACAAAAACACCTCTTTGGGCGTTTGAGGAAGACAATCATGACAAGAAAAAGACAAATGCAGCTATGACTCTGGATTGGCCCCAACAGGGAAGGTTGTGCATTAGAAGAAATAGAACAAGATATGACAATTATTTTGTGGGTTCCAGTAATTGCCATGACAATTATCAAATTTTAGGCGGATGGGGATTCAAAGGGGGAAAAGATCCAATATTTCCAGGGATCTATTATGTTTGCGGTAATAGGGCTTATTACAGGTTGCCGAACCATTGGTATGGGTCATGTTATTTAGGCCTGGTCTTTCCAAAGATTTTTCATATGGATAGAAAAGTAAAAGGAACACACAAAATGATAAATACCTTTACACGTAGAAAAGGGAAAGTTTTTCAGAAATATTAGGTGATATTTTTGGTGCATTGATACCAGCAGTGGGAATATCTTTGAATGCATTTAAAATTTGGAAATTATCCACAGTGGTAGATCGTTTATCTACAGATACTGCTGGAGGGTTCTTGATGGTAAATACCGAGATGGTTGCCATGAGAGCTATGGTAATGCAAAATCGACTTGCCCTTGACATTCTTTTGGCAAAAGAGGGTGGAGTCTGTGGAATGCTGAAAGTCCAACATTGTTGCACTTACATTCCAGATAAAAGTAAAAATATACAAAAGAATATATAAAGAATATTACAAGTTTGCACAAAGAACTTGTTCCACTGGAGGTTGAAAGTGCTTTTGGAAAACTTGGTAAAGGGTTTTCTTCAGTAATAAATTGGTTTACTAGAATGAGTGGATTAATAATAGGGAAAGTTATAATAATAGCAACCATGATAATCATAATAATTTTAGTGCTGAAGCTTGTAATTACATGTATAAAGAAAAGAAGAAGACAGAATAAAATAGAAAAAGAAAACATGATAAACAAGGAGAGAGAGAGAGAAATGGGTGAAATAGAGCTAGAAGAGATAAAAGAGAACATGTACAAGAAGACCAAGAGACAAGTTGAAAGGGATACAGTTGTGTAAACTAACAAAAGCAAACGGATAAAAGAAATATGCTGTCTGAAAGAATTGTATAACTTGGGTTTTGTGGTGATATTAAAAATCACCAAAGGGGGAGTTGATGGAGCAGGATAAATGAACATTTTTTAACCTCCTAATAATTTACGTAAAATAATTAATAAACATGTTCGTTTAAGTAACAACAATGTATGTTACATGTGAAGGGTAAAGGTAACACGCAATTTTGGGTGTGAATTAATCTACTTATAATTGTTGACGTGTCTAACATAAACGTAATATTTGCGTAATGAAATGCATGATTTGTGCTTTAAAAATAAAACGTGTAGTGGCAAAATAAAGCGATGGTAAGTAAGGGACGGCTTTATATGTTGCTTTTTGCTAGGTAATACCTAATTGGGGTACGTAGAATGATGGGAGGGAAACGAAAGGGTTTATATTCTTTATTTTAACAATATTTTGTTTATCTTTATAAATAGTGCGCTTAGGCCTGTTGAGCAGCGATATAAAATGGCCGCCATGAGCTAGAATACGCATGCGCAAGCCGTGAACTAGAATGACACGTGATCGCTCCAAGAGCCTAGGATGAAAGCATGGTCAAGGCTATTGTGACCTTACTGAGTAAATGTGTGCCAAGATGGATCAGCACGAAGCGTGAGAAGTCGAAATGAATAAATGGACAAAAGAACTGTTGAACCTAGAATGTATCGGAAAATGATACAAGTTGGACTGATCGAAGCGGATGCGTAATGTCACGAACTGTGGGAAACGATGCAAGTATGGACATTCCACAAAGAACTGGTTAGAACAAGGAAGTTTGATAAAAAGATGTATATGGACTGAAACGGACCAATTAGAGAGAATCACGCCATAAAGATACAAAATTTTTATTTAGTAAGCTAGAATTAGGGTATAAGAAGACCTACTCTTGGTGGGGAGGGTGTTGATGCTGTTGGTTGATGCTGCTAGTTGCTGAGAGATGCTTTTTGCTGTTTTTGGCTGCTGTTAGCTGCGTAAGGAGCTGCTGCTGCTGATGCCTTCGAGCTGATGCTGCTGCTGCTATTTTATATTTTTTATTGAGTATAAGATGCTGCTTTTGGAGAACTTTTACTCCAGATAGATTTTCCATTTAGAACTATTAGACTTTTATTCTTAAAATACTGAAGAGGAAATGAACGAGAAGGCCTGTTTTTCCAGAACAGATAGATAGAGAATTTGGGAGTTCTTGCTGTGACGAACTTTATTTTTCCATCTAATAGGTATGCATTGCAATTTCAATTTATTCTTATAATGATGATAAATGTAATAATCTGAATAATAAACCTAAACTTATTTCTTGCTTCAAACTTTATATAAACTTTATTACTCTTTAAACAAATGACTCATTGGTTCTTTAGCTCAATGATTAATGTAAAATGTTAAAAGCTTATTGTGATTGAGCTGGTCTTAATCACCATCAACTGATTCCTACTAGTTGGTCCATCGACCAATGAGCGGAATACCTTAAAAGCAATGAGAAATATTATGTCGTGTTAAAAAGAGGTATCCCGTCTCCTTCCAGCGAATCGTTCTACTGTTTTTCTCCTAGGTTGATGACGGAGGAAATCCAGGGAATAAATGAGTGAGTGAATGCATATGCGGTGTTATGGGCCCCACCGTCATATGGATATAATCTGTGTATTGGAGGGATAGTTGTACCTGGATGACCGAGTCATATAGGAGAAGAATTTTTATTGTTAGCGCTGGATCAAAGGCTAAGATTGGGATGAGGTATTACCTTTTAGCTCTTTTTACCATCCGCTTCCAGGTCCAAGCCAGCCTAGGGTTTTCACTATTTGAAATTATGCTTAAAAGGAAACTCAGGACATTACTTCAAATGAAAAGCAAACTCTGGAAAGAAAGTCAGACAGAAGAAAAACCCTCTTACAACATGTAACACAGACAAAGTCTTGTAAAGGGAAATTGAGACAGTTTGATGATTCGTCCAGAGCACGGAAACGGAAGAGAAGCAATACAACAAAAGCATGAGGCTCTGAGAATTTCAGGTAGGGCATTGGGCCTTGCTATTATTAACTACTAACTACAAGAAACTGCTAGCTACTTGGCAGAGATTATACCAAGCTTTAGAGAGAATTTCAGTCACCTTTTGAATGAAGCTATCTGCAAATTCCATATAAATGATTAAAAAAATTTAATGACCTATCCATCAGAAGGAATGATCTGCCCACTTAATGGAGGAAACCACCTTGGCCCCAAAACAAGTAATAATAGGGAGTCACCTTACTGAAGAGGGAAAATCAGTATCTATAACCCCTTTCTCTCATCTGTTTTCAGAATTACATGGTAGAACTCACAAGGTGTATCACCAAACACCTATAGAATCTTGTTCATTCATAAAACAGAAGCGCTATTGTATTCCAGAGGCCTAGAGGTTAGCAATTCTACAGGAAGCGGACAAGATGTTAGAGCTAAACGTGACAGCTTTTTCCACCCACAAGGACTGTTTCATTTTACAGTCTCACCTTTAGAACTGCATGAGTCTTCTAAACCAACTTTTAAGTTCCCATCAATCCTATCAGCAGCCTGTTTAGCAATATTATTATTTTTAGCTAATCCTGGGCTTAACGCTTACAACATCTGTCAGCTGTAAAACTACCACAGATCAAGTTGAATACCTGAGATAACTATTCGTGGATGGCACAATACAAACCCATGAAGAAAAAATCTAAGTTATTCAATCAACCCTTTCCAATATCCAAATGAGATCTGAGGGCCTTTTTGGGGTTATTGGGGTATTCCAGGTGGTTTATACCAGACGCTTCAGAGATTGCTTCTCCACTGACTGATCTGTAAAAAAATAGTTTCCCCAATATGGAGTTAAGGAATCCCAGTGAACAATAGTAGAGACATCCAAAATATTAAAAGAGATAACTGCCTTTCAGGCAATTTTACAGTCAGCTAACTTTGACAAGCCTTTTATCTTACAGACAGACACCTCTACAGTAGGTATCGGAGCTGTGCTACCTCAACTTGATGAAAATCTGGACGAAAGACTCATCCTATTTATTAGCTGAAAATAAATGGGCACAAAAGTATGAAGTGATAGAAAAAGAATGCTTGGACATCAAGTTAACCATAAAAAACAGAATATAACTCATTAACCTAGTTGGTCCAGAAAAAGGCCTAATCGCCGGATTCGTAGGTGGTTACTTTCTCTACAGCCCTATAATTTTGAGATTAAAAACCAGAAAAGAAAACAAAAGGGAAATGCAGATTTCTTATCATGGTTCCCTTTAAGCAGTCTTCCCGAGCCAAGGACATTAGGGGAGGATATGTATTCCAGAACGATCCTGTACTTTCCTGCAAATGGTGGAGAAATCAGTCACTGTACACTCTACAGAAAATCCACCACAACACCTAGAGAATGAGTAGAAAGATGTGAGTTGGGAAGGGGTATGGAATTCGAGAGAGGATAGGCAGGAAAGGGACAAGAGATGGCACTTAAAAAAAAATTTGAGGGTGGATTGTTTTCTTCACCCACCAGGAAACATGGAGAGAACAGCAGCGAGGTCCTGGAGAAGGAGGAGGAGGACGCTCACCCCTGAATCACAGCTCGAGGATGAAACCCATGAACAGTATGGTGACTGGGGTAGTCCCAATTGCCACACATGCATGACGACTGAGGCAAGCGAGACCAGAAAGACCGCCAATTTGAGAAGACCTAAACATCCAGAAAGTTAATACCCAGTGCAGCATAATGATGTTATGCATACTAGGACCCTTGTGGTTCTAGGTGGGCTCTGAACATGAACTTTGTAATATGTGGGGGTGTTAGGGTGTGATTAATGGGAAGTATTTTGTAATGAACAGTGTGTGAGTGTATGCTAAAGAATAAAGTAATGCTTGACCTCAGCTCCCCTGTGGCGTAATTCATCTGCATGCTCCAGGGCTGGAGAAGATGCTATAACTGACGACGAGGATGGGGTACGTGCCTGAGAAGACAAGACTGCTCTCCCTGAGAGTTTGCAATGACACAGCAAACTGCTTTTGTGTGCCACGTGTGCCCAGAATTGATGCAGAGCGGTCTGAGACCGGCACATGTCGAGTCAAAGCCCTGCTCCAGCCCATAGAAGCCACAGAAGAAATTGAAGGCCCTATTGAGGAGCATATTAAAAACACCTACCAAACCCTCTGATGAGGGGGTCGACAGATATGCTGCGCCAGTCTCCAAATGGAGAGCAAATAATCAGATGAAGAAAGAAATAGTGATGACGTCATCAAGATATGACAAACAGAGAACGTACTCACTGTCACAGGTGATTGAAGCATACTGAGATGCATGCTTCGAAGTCAACTTCTGCTTGCAGGAGTTGTCGAGCCAGCCTGCATCGCAATCACCTGAACGGCACGTGCCAACACAATGGCAGCAGAAGGGAGTGCGAGATATAATACAGCTGTGGTACAAATCACTGCCTTTTAACACTTCTAAGAAACAGAACATTGGTGCCAGATGGGCCACGTGGATCGAAACATTCAATGATTTCATAGATGGGGAAATGACTCCAGACCCAGACAAGGAGCAAGTACGGTCATCCACTTGCTCCCCCCCAGGATGTTATCATGCTGCAATCCTTTTTTAGGCATGGCCAGTTATTGCTCAAGATACATTCACAACTTTGCTACAGTGAGTGCCCCTTTGAGAGACCTGACAAAATGAAATGTCCCATTTTAGTGGTCCCCTGAATGCAACCAGAGTTTCAAAGAAGTCAAACATGCGATTTAGAAACCAACTGAAATGGCCTACTCCGACCCCAAGTTACATATCCAGATAACATTTGAAGAGAGCCCGGTAGGGTTAGGGGCAATCCTTGCTCAAAACAATGGCCATCCTAATGTTCAGAGGCACATTGTGGCCTATGCCAGTCGAAGCCTGTCTGAAACAGAACATGCCTACTCTCAGCCAGAGAAGGAGAGTCTGGCTGTGATGTGGACCTGTGAACAGTTTCATTTATTCCTCTACGGAAAATGGTTTACTGTCGTCACAGACCACCAGACATTGCTCACAATTTTTGCAAACGCGAAGGCTAAGATGCCCCCTTGCATTGAGAGGTGGGGGTTAAGATTGCAAGAGTATGACTATGAGATTGTGCAGAAACCTGGGAAGGACCAATCCCAGCAGATTACTTCTCAAGAATGCCGCTACATCATCACAGTTCGACCGCAAGGACAACTGAAGCACATCTCAACTTTATTGTGAGATCCAGCACACCAGCGGATCTGTTTGTGGAACAAATCATTGCTGTCACCAATGCAGATAAAGACATGATTATAGCCAAAGAACTTATTGCTATGCAATCATGGAGAAGAAGTACCCGGTACCTTGCTGATGTTGAATTCCAAAAGTTCAAACATGTACAGGATGAGCTGGCAGTCACCCAAGAGGGTGTAATACTGAGAGGCTTGATAATCGTCTTACCTGAAGGCCTGAGACAGCGGGTCATCAAGCTGGCCAATGAAAGACACCGTGGTATCATAGCCACTAGAGAGCCCTACAAGTGTGGTTTCCATGGCTAGATGAGGGAGTTGAGAGGGAGCTGAAGGCATGCCACATTTGCAACTGTTTGTCCCCTAAGACACAGCACCCAGTGACAATGTCTGATCTTCCTGCCCATGCATGGCAGAGTTGAAGTTGACTTCTTTGGACCTTTAGGAAATGGACACCATCTTAAGGGAGTCTTTGTCGAATATTAGAATTTTCCTTTGGTTGAAAACTTATCTTCGACAACTCATGACAAAGTTATAGAATTACTTGATGACATCTGTGCAACGTGGGGTATCCCCAAAATCCTCAAGTCTGATAATGCCCCATCCTTTAACAGCAAAATGTTCAAAGAATTTTTTGACTGACTAAGTGTCAAACACCAAAAGAGTACACCCCTCTGTCCCCAAGCCAATGCTGTAGTTGAACAATGTATGGGCACCCTCAAGAGGTTCATTCAATGAACATCCATCGAGGGGATCGATCTGAATCAAGTCATGTGCCAGGTCCTCCAGGCCTATCAATTAACTCCTCACTCTACAACTGGTGAGAGTCCAGCCACCTTGCTATCTCGGAGAGGCTTCAGAGCAAAACTACTTCAATGGACCCCGGATCGATCAGTGAATGCTGACAAAGTTCAAGATACCGACGCAACTCAGAAAATGAAAGGTATGCAGATCAGCGTCGCCATGCCCAGGAGACAGTCTTTGACAAAGGAAACTGTGTACTGGTTAAACAGAGACGAAAATAGAAAACGTATGCTCCTTTGCCATTCATCCTTTAGAGATTGTGGCGTGCAAGGGGCACATGGTGACAGCACATCGTCCCGGAAAATCCATCACTCTGGACACATCACATTTCAAATAACTACCACGACAATTGTTGAGCCCCCCACCAACAGTTCCAGCTCAAGCACCTGAGCCTATGTTGCAGTTGCCCAATGAGGGTGGACCTCAATCATCTCGGATCACTGAGCCGGCAGACAAGTACGAGCGCCTCTCCGACTAATTGAGGAGATGTGATTTTTAATGATGTCTGCCACCTTTTTATTTAACAAAGGGGAAGATGTAGCATATTGATGTTATACGCACTAGGTGGACTCTGAACAGGAGCTATGTAATATGTGGGGAGGTGTTAGGGTGTGGGTATTGGGAAGTATGATGTTATGCTCTGTGTGTGAGTGTATGCTGAAGAATAAAGTAATGCTTGGCCGCATCTCCCGTGTGGCGTAATTCATCTGCATGCTCCAGAGCTGGGGAAAACGCTACACCGAGGACAGAAATCATGCTGTGAAGATTAAAAGAGGACTGATCTACCCAGACTGCATTCTCACCCACCATGATTCAAGAGGGTCATGGCACTCTCAGGTGAGCCCCAGAGATGGACAGAGGGGTTAACCTTGGTGCGGACACAAGAAGCAATGTGAGAGGGGCTGGTTAAAGGGGAGATTGGGAAAGAGTTCTGACAACCCTAAAGCAGAAATGGTCTGTAGAAAGTAAGGAGTAGAGCAAGAAAGACGGTTATTCTGGTGACAAGCTGTATACACCACGGACACCATTACCAGCAGAAATGGGGGTGGGGGAGGTCTCCATTTAAAATCATTGCTGTTTTATTCTCAATTCTATTTATTCCTGATCATCCTTAGAGGAATGCCATACAAACAAAGGGGTACAGAAAGGATGTCTGGAGAAATCAATTTCTGTTCCCTTAGTTACCTGATGTTTCTCTGTTTTTCCGAGGGTTGCCTCAGGGAATTCCCTGTTGGGTGTGATCCAGAAGCCTGCCCGGACATGTAAAGAAAAGTGAAGGACAAATGCTTAAAAAAGGTAGAGTAGGAAGATGAGAACAGCAGAACACAAAAAGACTTGAACAGGGAAGAATAACTCTTCTCTTTATAAAGATTAATAGTTGGACCACAATAAAACACTTCTGTAGAAACATAGTTAAGTGTAGTCATTGAGTACCCAGTGGAACCCACTACATCCTAAATACAATTTTACAGCAAACATGACTTTGCACTGGGATCAGAATTACAAATCGTATCATAAATATCACACCGTCACAGTTATCCACAGATCGATTGCTGCAAGTGAAACCTGTTGAAATGTATCAAGGGAAAAGGCTCAGGAACAAAACCCAAATAAGTGGAATTTGCTGTGTTAAAAAACAATTCTGCATGTTATGCCTCATTTTCATGTTCAAAACTCATTATAGGAGGTATTTACTTCACCCAGAAATACCTCATCCAAGGATAATGGTATTTGCTGCATGTGGTAAATAGCCTACCCTATTGTGCATGACTTGTAATGAGCTACAATGTGTTTTAACAATAGAAATAATTTATTCCGGGATTTCTGTACAGTTTATATGTGTTTTTAGCTTTGTCTCTTTCTATGATGTGGGAATGATAGTAGATTGAAAAGAAAGGAAACAAAGGTGTAATTATACCTCAATCAGCAGAATATAAAAGTGAAGTAGTGGAAATAAGTCGAGGCCCTGAGTTAAGATCAAGCCTTTGCTCTCACATTTTCCCATCTTGATTTTTTTATTTTATTCCATATCATCATTGGATCGGAGTCCAGGTGAACACATTACTTTCCATTGCATCAGTCTGGTGCACTGCAAATTACTCAACCATATGATTGCGTCTCCCATTTCCTACGCCATTTTATCATTGTTTTCATGTGTGCACACAAAGCTGCCTAGTGGCCCATGTTATAGGTGACACAGTCAGAAAGTTCTTGCTTTCTAGCCCCATGCATATTACCCTTTGGCTATCTCCTCAAACAGAACAGGCATTGCTAAAAAAAAAATGGCCCTATCTCACATGGGACACATTCAGTGAGGCTTTACCCACCAACCACTTTGCATTCTGGAATGTGTATCTTTATTTTTAACTCTATAGGCTGAAATCCCAGCATGAAAAATTCTGTTATTTAAAAAGTCAGGACATGGTATTCAACATGAAATTGGCCCACTTGACAGATATGAATGGGTACATCTAAGGAGGTATTTCATAAGATTGTGTGAAGCAAAGAGCACACTCTTAACAGCCAGTAGCAATCACAGAATGCTCAGGGAAGTGACAGGCAGTAGGGATAAGATTGGAACCTTCTAGTAACTTCTAGTACCTTATACTACCTACTAGAAGGTACCTTCTAGGCTGGGGAGGTGACAGACAGTATGGGTAAGGTTGGAACCTTCTAGTACCTCTTAGAAAAGTGCACACATATCTAGGCCTATGTTTTCCCAAAACCTAAAAGAATCTATAGACCATAATGAGAAGATGATTTTATTCATCATCAAAGACATTATAGAGAGTTGGTCCTCTAGATACATCACTTAATGGGGACGGATTGAATTGATTAAAATGATGATCACCCTACTCATTAACTTCTTAATCAGCAGGTCTCCTGTTCACCTTTCTGATTTCTTCTTTACCAAAATAGACACAATTATCACTGAATTCTTATGGCAATCCAAAAAACCCAGAGTTGCTCTCAAGAAACTAAGACTGCCTAAACCACTGGGTGCCCTAAAATTAGCAGACGACAGACGATACCAGCACACTTTTCTAGCTAAACAAGGCAGCTTCTGGTTCTCTCCCTTGAACACCAGCTCCCCCTCGTGGCTGGAGATTGAAAAGGCACAAGCAGAACACCTCTCCCTGATTTCTTTCATTACTACTAAGAAAATATTAACGGAACACTCAACAAGCATCCTCACATGTACAGCACAAGCACTCCATAAAACTAACAACAAACTCCGAAATAACATGCTATACTCCACTCTGCCCTCACTATGGCACAACGATCAGCTGAAACCAGAAGGCAAAACATTATTCTTAGAAAACTGGGCACAAAAGGGAATTCTATACATAGGAGACCTAAGCTTCCCTGCAACCCTATGTCTTTCTCTCAACTCAAAGTTAAATATGACTTAAATGGTTTGGACCACTCATTAAAATTAAAGTTATTATATCCAAGCATAAAAACCCATTGACTCCTGACCTGCCTACTACTCTACGAACATGTTCTAAAGGGGGCCACTTAGCCTCTAACTTTTACTCCCAACTATCACCAACCAGCTTTGAACTAACAAAACCAATACAAAAGAAACAGGAATCACTCCTCCATGACACTAACAACCCTACAGACACTCCACTGAACTGCCCACTTATCTGGGCGAATCTCACCTCTAACACGACCACACCTTCTTTAGCTAAGAGTACATACTGGGGGGTGCATATGACCCACTGGACCCCTGCTAAACTATTTAAACTAGACCTCTGTAACTCCGACGAATGCAAGAGCTGCGAAAAAGGACCAGGAGACCTTGGGCATATGCTATTAGAATGCACCTATTCTAAAAACGTCTGGACCGAAATAGGGAAAACCATATCACAAATTCTGAACTTGACATGGACACCAACCCTAACCTCTATCTCTCTGGGTATTCTCCCCCTTGAGATACACCATAACCTTAACAAAGAAGACCGACTTCTTTGGAACATTCTTGTAACAACTGGTCTGAAAGTCATTCTTTCTGAATGGAAAAACCTTTCCAAACTAAGCCCACACACCTGGTGGGAATGGATACAATTCACCAGAGGGGCAGATAACTCCTTGAATACATTTCTAAAGACCAACTCTAGGAAAAACGACAATATTTGGTCCAAGTTAGACACCTTTATTCAGAATACATACCCATAGTATCTGCCAATCCCTTCCCCCACACTCCCTCCACCCATTCCCTACCCACACTCTGCCACCCCAATACCCCCATCCCCATACCCCCCACTCCCACTCTCCTCTTGCCTGACCTGCCTTCTCTCTATTCTGCTCTCTATCCTTTCCTATCGCTCTCATCACATAGCATACGATCAACAGGAATAACTTACTTCTGATAGCCACCTACCAGTCAGTTCCTCATAATGCTCCATACAAATAACACTAACATCCATCTCCTTAGGAAACAGAGCCTACAATAACACACTCCAACTACAATACACACTGGGTTTTCCAAACGGAAACTATGGTACTGAACTGAACTGCCTCCATGGGAAATTGTTTTATGCTTCCTCCTTATATCTTTACTGTACCTGTACATTACTTTTATAAAACCTCAATAAAAATGATCTTGAAATTAAAATAAGGGTGCACACATTTGTTCAATGTTTTCAATATTACTGTGCTTCAGTCAGGTTCATCCTGGGTAATTTATCAATGCAGCCTTCAGTCAAACATTGAGACATACGTTTTTTTACCCTTAGGAAATGTTAGATAGGTTCCCTGCCTCAAACTGTATAAAACCTACAACAACCATGGGAAGTCCAAAGTCTGCCGAGTCTCAGAGACGTTTCCATTCATTTTCAACAAGCACTGGCAAAGTCCATAGGCCTGGCTTTAATACGCTTACACTTGCAACCAGAGACATGCATAAATCCATACTTGTGCATGTATGTGTTTCCAAGCATTTTCCAACTAAGCTAGACCTACAGGTTTTGCCATTGCACAGTCCACATCGTACCTACAAGGTGCATAAACAGCATGAGTACATGTTACTTTATTTGCTGCATGTGTTTTGCAAAATACAACTATCTCAAGCAAGTGACCTCTTGGCACTGACACAGACAAATATTCTAGGGACTACAATTTTGGCAGCATGACCTAAGGAATGAGATTTGCAAGGTAGCACTAGAAGCCAAAAGGCGTTTTAGAATTTTCCTGTTAATCGAGTGACCTTCAGTCTTCCTAGGTTAATTGGCAAGGTATTCAACCTTGGCAGCTAACAGTGAGAATACGTGCTGATGGCTTTGGCTCTTTTAAATCTCTGGATCAGGATTTGTAGGACGTGAGAAGATCTTTGGGGTCTTCCTGGATGCTGCAATTTAAATTTCCCCTGAAGAAGCTGAGGGCTTTTGAAATGAATGATATGATGTACGTTTCATATGACTTTGAAGTTTATTTTTAGCAGTATAGGCAGGATTGGCAAAGAACAAATAATTGATGAGACATGGTATCAGCATTTGATTTCTATCGACATTTTTACTGGCATTCTGAAATGGCTGCAGTTGAAGGAGCAGATATTTCTGCAACACGAAGTACTATTTTAGATGTTCACGTAAGACGAAGGCAAACAAGAGCAGAAATGCACTGCTGTTGACGTACCGGACCCCAAATGCTCACTGTAAACCAAGATGGCAACCTTGGCCAGTCCTAACTGAGAGGAGCTGCTCTCCAAAACCGTCTAACTCAAGACAATGCAAACCTCTTGCAAGACCT
Organism: Calotriton arnoldi; assembly: GCA_963921515.1. Lineage (NCBI taxonomy): Eukaryota > Metazoa > Chordata > Amphibia > Caudata > Salamandridae > Calotriton > Calotriton arnoldi. The sequence goes on along the minus strand of CAWUFW010015142.1, from coordinate 114,541 downwards.
TTTTTTTTATCCCTATAGAATAACCTTGAACTAGAAAGCCCCCTACCACATCTTGAGGTCTAAAAACCCTAACCCCTAAATAAACTTCAGGGTTTATCATATGTTTAGCTAACAACAAAGGGTCTACTTTTTCTCCAGTAACTCATAACCCCTAACGTACTGCAGAGTACTACCAAGGCATAGGACAGGATCCTAGAATACCTCGGACATGATGATCATGCCTCGAGGATAATTCCACCCTTGTCTCTCTGCTCCACCTACTTCACCCTCACCCTCACCCTTGAACTGATATGTCCGAAGACTCTTGTGGGCCTTGAGTCTAGAAAAAACTGTCCTTACAGTTCAGCATTGCCAGCCTATCCTCCGCTTGATGTCAACCAGCATATTGACAGTTGGTGAGATCCCATCTTCTGAAAGTGGATTGCACCTCAATGAGCTTAAAAGCAGGCCCCTCTGATGCTGGTCTGTTTCAGTGCTAGAAGTGGTGTGTAGACTGCCGGAGACTGGAACATAAAGACGCAAGCACCAGCAACAGTTTCTAATGTGGATCCTAAAAGGTGACATGCACATCTGCTCAGTTGATTGTCAGCACTTCTTTGTTTTGGTAGAGATAAACGTTTAGAACTGGAACAGTGGCTGTACCATTCTCACTATTTTACCTTTGTCCCTGAAAGTTCCCCTTAATTATTTTTTATTTTTTTATTTTATAAAACCTTTATTGAACTTAATCCGTGCATATAGTAAGGAACATCATGGTATTGTTTCAGACATAAAGAAACAATTTCGGCACTCTTTTTCAGAAATAACAAGACCAAGCATGGCGTGTCCTTACACAATAATGGTGGATATCCTAGTAAGACATGCTGTCTTCAGGTGTCTCGAGGGTAACTGGCGTGTGCCTGCCAGGAGCCTAGTTTAACTACCTTCTACTGATGTTGTGTGACCGTCTGGGGCAGGCTCGGGGTCCGGTGGGACAGGGGCGAGTGGGGACGTCGCTGGGGCGTCATTCTGTCTCAAATACGTCACCAGGGGTCCCATATGTCTACCGGGCGGCATCTAGGGGCCATAAGATCCAGGTAAGCAGCTAATTGTGCTTGACATTGCGCCGCATCCTTCAACCACGCTTGTGTCGTGGGCGCTGGCTTCTGACCCCAATGCATCACCACTCTGCGTTTAGGCAGCACCAGCAGTAATGCAATCAGTCTTCAGTGCGTGTCCGGAGTGTCCTTTTCAGACGTCCCATCAGGGGGGAAGAGGAAGAACCATTCAAGGGAGTCAAATGCTTTTGTGGCCCCTAACAGGGCCGCCACTGCCGGCAGTGAGAGGCTAAGGTGGTGCATGACCATGAAAATAGTGCGGAGGTTGTGGGATGTGGCTCTCCCCGGTATAAACCCAGACTGATCGGGCCTACTAACAATGACATCAGGGGTTGCAAACGGTTGGCTAGGATTTTCGCATAAATTTTATTATCTAAATTGATGAGAGAGAGGGGCCTGTAGGAATCGCAGAGTTCTGGTGGTTTTTCTGGCTTCAGTATCGTGATAATGAGGGCTTCGCGGAGGGTAGGGGGAAGCTTTCCTGTTGACAGCGATTTGTGATACATCTCTAAGAGATGGCAGATGAGTATTGTTACGTATTCTTTATAGAATGCGGAAGTTAGTCCATCCGAACCTGGCGTTTTGTCGCCCGGAGGCCTGATATTACTTGTGCCACCTCTTATGGTGTAATCGGAGCATCCATGTATTCGCTGTGAGTGGGTCCAGCCAGAGTAGCTCAATGGAGTCCAAATAGCTTTGCAGCGACTCCGTGTCACTTATCTCACCCGCGGAGTATAGCCGGGCAAGAAAAGAGGACATAACTGAAGGAAGTTTTTCGGGGGATGTATTCAAGCTTCTCAGACACGTACTCCGAGGCATGTGGTTTGTGCAGTAGCCGAGCTAAGGTCTTGCCAGGGTGTTCCCCCATAACGGCGCGCCTGTGCCTCTCGCCCAAGATACTTGACCTCCCTGTCGGCCTCTTCCTGGTATTCTGATAGTTTGGCTCGGATGTCAGCCAGCGTCTCCAATCTTGGATTGCAGCTATAGATCTCTTCCAGGTTCCGTATTTCAGACTCCAGTTTCTTTAGGGATCCTCTTAAAGCTTTCAGAACACCCACCTGCTTGGCAATGCAGGTTCCCCTAATTGTCACCTTAAAGGCCTCCCAAAGTGTGGAAGGTGAGGAGACGGATCCTTTACTCAGCTCAAAGAACTCTGTAATGGCTAACTCGACCTCTGTCTTAAACACCTCATCGCGCAGGGCCCGCGGGGGCAGTCTCCACAGGAATATCGGAGGGAGGGTCTGCGGGACCTGCAATGTCAACCGGACCGGCGAGTGGTCAGACAACGTGCGCAGCAAGTGTGTTACCGCTTTAGCCCAAGTGAGGACGTTCCTCGACACCAGCCAGTAATCAATGCGAGACCATGAGGCATGTATGGAGGAGAACCATGTACCCTCGCGCTGCAAGGCATGTGTGTGGCACCATATGTCAGTGAGGGCATCATCGGCAATAAGTGTGTTGAGGAATTCCACTGAGCGTGGGTGCTGTAGTCTATCGGTGGAGTGATCAAGTGTTCCCTTCAGTGCCACATTGAAGTCCCCTCCCCACACTATTGGGTAAGGGCCGCAGTCTGAGACTCGTCTCCAAATATTGAGAAAAAAGTCTGGGTCCTCTGTGTTGGGGCCATAGGCGGCAACCATAATCAGCTTTTGCACACAAAGTGTGCCCACCAGTATAACATATCTTACCGCCTTGTCCATGATCGAGTGTAGCGTACGCCACGGGAGTTCCCTTTTAAGCAAAATGGACACCCCGCGAGCATAATTTGAGTAAACTGAGGAGTAATTCGCAGTGCACCATCTGGCCCGGAGGCGGGCGGTATCTGCTGTAGCCAGGTGTGTCTCTTGGAGAAAGCACACGTCCACCTCATGTTGGACTAAGTATGCATGCACTAACCTGGATTTTCTGTGATCATTTAGGCCCCGTATGTTTCAGGTTAAGCACGTCATTATCGCCATGCTAACGGGTAAGGAGCAGTCCTGTTAGTCCATAGTGCGCTGTGCTGTGAGTCGGAGAAATCAGCTATTATTGTCTGCCTGAAAATGGTAGGTTTGGTGTCCTGCATGCACGAGCCTAGAGCAACAGTTTTAACTAAACACAGAAAACAATTATGCAATGTGCCCCAACATGCATCCCTTCCGCCCCCAGGATGCTGCACTGTTGTAGACTGAGCGTCACGGGGAGTGACAAACTAAAAAAAAAACCTCCCACTTCCCACCTCTCCACCCACTCCAACCCCCCAAACAGGTTGAGACATTGACTCCCCCCCCATTAAATGACCCCAACTTGAAGCAATGCCAATGGCAGGGGAATTATCCCGTGAGGGCATGGTCGCACCAGGCGTTCCCCCCGACCTAACATCACGGTGGCCGAGTGTTACTGTGGAATTGGGTAAATAAGGCGCGAACGGTGAAGTCACATATGTGCTGCCCCCACACCGGGGCAGCCCAGCACAGGCACAGTACAGCTTGACTGTTCTTTCCCCCGTTCGCATTCTACTAAATCGCTGTATTTACATCACAGGTCTTTGCTTCAGTCATTGTCACTGGATCCTCTGCCCTCCCCATGATTAGACGCAGCGGAAGACCGTTTTCTTTCTTTACTGATCTGTTTCGCATATGTGATTGGAGCTTTAGGGTCAGTAAAGAATTGAGGTTTGTCCCCGCAAGTGATGCGAATTTTGGCTGGGTAGAGGAGAGTGTAGGGGATCACTAACTGTTGAAGGAGACGCTTGGCGGGCAGGAATTCTCTTCTTGCGGCCTGAACCATCAGAGCAAAGTCCGGGTAAAAGGACAAGGTATTGCCCCGATGTTTGACCCCTCCCATTTCTCTGGCCCTGCGTAGGATCGCATCCCTGTCGCAGTAGTTCTATATGCGAGTGATTATCGGCCTCACCGGGGCTCCCGGTGGAGGGCGCTAGCCCAGCGAGTGGTGCGCTCTCTCGACAATAAACACTGCTGATAGTACCGGTCCGAACAGTTCGCGCAGCAAGGATTCAAGGTAGTCCTCCAGTTTTGAAATCGCTGTTGACTCCGGTATGCCAGTAATTCGGATGTTGTTCTGTCTGGAACGCGATTCCAAATCTTCATTCTTGACACGGATTAGTTCCAGCACTTTGCCCATTTTTAACAGCTTTAGGCGGTCGCTGGCAAACGCGTCTTCAGAGTCTAACACTCTGGATTCCAGCTGCTTTATTCTGTTATCATGCGCCTCAACCTTTTGGTTCACCTTATCTAGTCGGCAGTGAGGTTGTCAATTTTGGCATCTATTGAATGCAGACTTGTCTTGACGTCCAGTAAGATGGAACGGATATCCTCTTCACTAACGCTTGGTTCTGTGGCCTGTGTGGGCTGCTCCTCCAGCAGCACCGGCGGCTCGCCAGCGAGGCCCGTTCGTCTGCTCTCAAATGATATTTTCAGCTGTTTGCCGTTGGTTTTCCCCATAGTTGTGCTGGGGTGCTGGCCAGATGCAAAAAGAACAATTCATGGACAGAATGCAGAACAGTGTCATACATTCACCCCAGTACAGAGATCTGGGCCTAAATCCATCGTTTTTTTGCTCCCCATGCCATTCCAGTTTGAACCCAGCCATATGCAAATCAGTCTTGACCCTGCACCCAATGGGAACAGTCCAGCCGGAACTGCCAGGCCAGGTCCTCCCTGGACTGGAAACAAGCATCCTAGGACCGGTTTCGGGGTTTCACCCCTCATCAGCCAGGATAGCTTGACTCCAGTGGCATGGAGAGCACGGGACCCACGTCCGGGCATACCCGTCCCACTCGGGGTGACAAATGCAAAAAGAACAATTGATGGACAGAATGCAGAACAATGTCATACATTCACCCCAGTACAGAGATCTGGGCCTAAATCCATCATTTTTTTGCTAACCAGAGCGCGGGCCGCTATGCAGCAGGTATTCCCCAAAAACCAGCAGCAGCTGTGTCGCAACTCCGCCTCCAACAGTCGTTCAATCGCTCGGGATAGAGCAAGTCTCAGGGCGCAGGGATCCCAACTTCACAGAAATGTATCCGACTCGTCTCAGGGGTAGGCTCCCTGCGTTATTTTGGGCTGCTGAAGGATGGCGGCATACTAGTGTCCAAGTTTCGCTGGGCCCTGTGAAACTTTCCCAGCAGTCACCGCCACCGCGCTCGGCGGGTCCCGCACACCTCCCACAGTGTCTGGATCCCCAGGAGGGCAGAGACCCAGTGCCAGGGGAGAGAGGAGCAGATTTCAACCCAGCTCAGGGCAGTTGCACACCAGTTAATGCCACCGGAGGGGAGGGGGGAGGAGGAAAGAGGGCAATCTTGCATCGGTGCCCGTTCAGTGTAGCGCTTCGTCCACCCCCCAGCGGAGCATTGCCTCCTCACCTGTCCGCCCCAGGTCCGACAGGCCTCCGGTAGCCTTGCGGGGTGCCCCCCGGCCTTCAACAACGTCCGTGGTCCGCGCCCACCGCACTGCGGGGGTTGGAGCTTCCGGTCGTGGGCAGGCCCAGACCGGTCCACAGCCTCCAGCTGTCCTCACCACCGCTGATCCCGCAAGCTTCACGTCTGGACCACTCAACGACGGTCACAGTGCAGGGCTCCTAGCCCGCGATTTCAGCACTCTTCAGCCGCGTCTCAGCCCGGCCTGGATCACACGCAGCCGTTCACCCGTCCGCGGCTCTCTCAACACAGCACTTCACAGCAGTCCACTGCTCGGCGAGGCCCCAGGCAAGCCGGACGTCATGGCAGCAGGCGAATCAGCCGGGACAGGTCCAGCCGGCGCCTCCAGCCCTTCGTCACCACTCGGCACCCACGTTCTACGTAACAGCGTTCAAGTCGCCCTCAGCCACCTCCATGGCTTTCACCTCACGGCTCAGGCAGCCCAGGCAGTCAGGCAGGCCGCAAGCAGATATGCGGATGTGGCAGCAGGTCAAGTCGGTCAGAAAGGTTTTCAGCCATGTCCCGGTTACACCAGCTATCCTGCACCCATGTTTCATGTCTGGAAGATGCCCTATTTCACCAGGATTGTTTCTGATTTTACACTCGCCCGGCAGAGCCCACTCAAAGTGCGGCCATCTTGCAGCCGGCGAGACCACGCCCTCCCCCAGTTCCCCTTAATTTTTGTGTCTGATGCTTGTGCATTCTGTAATCACTATAATCCCCACAAGCCGAGGGTGGAGTCTTCCAGATGTCTTGCTCCTTTACTTTTCTTAGAAAGAACCTTGACTATTGAAAACATAAAATTTACTTTTGGCCTTTCTGTGCACATTGAAATCCAGAGGTTCAGACCAACTGGGGCCACTCTATTTATTTACTTTAATTAGAATAATGTTTCCAATGATTGCATGCTGGCATAACATTGGAAAGTTTGGAAAATGGCAAAAGACTTCACAGAAAGCTGGCAGACAGCATTAACCCTGTAGTGTGGATTCACTGGGAGGGAAGTATGTTACCACACTTCTCCACATCCACAGTCAACCACATGCAGTTGCAATATGTAGGCTAGCCACAGACATGTAGAAAGGGGAACTCTGGGCATTAATGTCTGTGGGTTGCAGATGATGTCTAAAGACAAGACAAATATTTAATATCTGATCATTCTAACACACCTGTCCCTTTCTATAGAACTAATATACCTTCAGCGTGCCTCTAGAATTTATAATCTCTGCTATTGGTAGTCCATTTCCCAACAATGTGAGACTTCAATGGACTAATGGGAATTGTAGTTTGCGTTTAGACACTTATACATAGTGTGCCCCCCCCCCAGAGATGTGAAGCCTTTCGCCAAGTATCTCAACATTTCATGACCACTTCCAGGCTTTTTACTTTTATTGAATATGGTTAGTGCAAGCAAGTTTGGAGTTTGACCCTCACACCCATCAAGAGTCCATAACTAGGTCAAAACTTGTCCTCGGTTCCTTGTGTTCTGGTACAGAGACAACCTGGCTTGGCAGTTCGGGCTGGACTGTTCCCACTGGAGCAGGGTCAAGACAGATTTGCATATAGCTGGAACCAAACTGAGGTGGCATGGTGTGCAAAATAACGATCAATTGGGATGCGGCCCGAGTAATTACCAGTAGCTGACATAAGTTCAAGCATTCTATCTATCACTTTTTTGTATACTTTAGCGTGTCGCACTAAGTGAGACGGGTATGCGCAGACGTGGGTTAGTTAGTAACTGCATACGTACCTATGAATCTTTCTATGACAATATGTGGGTAGTCAGAATTTTGGTAACAATACTGTAAAAAATTGAAGTATTAGTGAAGAGGGGTGAGTGTCACGACCCCCTCATGCGCCCTCTGTGTAGTAGGCCTAGCGTGCAGGGCTCATGTTGTAGTACCCCTGTGGCGTATAATGGCACGGTATGATACCATGACTGATGTTTCCCAGAACCCATGATTCCATTGCGCTTGAAGTTCCTGCAAGCACCCGCCAGAACCTTTGAACCAATAGAGTACCTTGCACCAGCTGTTACTAGGGCCTTGGTGTGGTTTCCCAATTAGTCTCTGCAAGCTTCCCCCAGAATCCCATTAACCAATATAGTACCTTGCATCCACTGTTGCTGGGTTCATGGTGTTGTTTTCCACTATGCATATTCGAGCTAAAACGATACTTTTGTTTCCTTTTATTTGGTTGCGATCATCAAGTTGCACCTGCCCTTCCTGTAAGGTTAAAGCGAGAGTACTGACGTGTTTTCTTCAAGGGTTTGAAAAACTTCCAGACAGACATGTGCCCCACATGCCACACATGATGTAGCTACATCCGTTGAGCCTTTAAGAGGGTATATAAACCCTGTACAACCCCGAGTCGTGGTTTGGCCTTGCTCCCTGTGAAACAAGCTTCACTCTTCCCACTCACCTGAAGAATCCAGCCAGAACCGAGAAGCGCTTCAGTCTCCTTTAAGTCCAAGTTGAACCGGTAGTACCCGTGACTCCACTCCCTTCGCCTCCTTCATCTCTCCCTCCTGCACAGCTACTCATGCTCCCCCGCAACTCCCTGAGTCAAAGCCTCAAGACCTTTTTCGAACTTCAGGCAAGTGTAAGAACTAGGCTAAATAATTGATATCAGGTTAGTGAGCACTAATCCTCCTATAGGAGTAAGTAGGACCGAGTATCAGCATCTTCAAAGACTATAGAGTTTTTCTTCATGCCCTCTCCGTGATTTCCTCCAGCGCTTCTGGTGTGTTCATGCTCCAGACCCCTATTGCAAGCTTGACACTTGAACTGTTATTGCACAAGAACTAAAGACTCTAGCTCCATGTTTTTCTGATGAACAGTAGAGCCTAGAGAAAGCACTTCAGAGTGTTTGATATATGTCTGAACCTTGTGCTCCGAGTTTAATCCTCGGGAATGCCAGTAACTCCAACCTGTGTTCCAAGTTGAATCCTTGAAAGTGTCAGTAACTCCAACCTGTGTTCCGAGTTTAATCTGTGTGAGTGGCAGTAACTCCAACCTGTGTTTAGAGTTTGATCTTTGGAAGTGCAAGTAACCCCAATCTGTATTTTCAGTCGATTCCTGGGAGTGCCAGAAACTCCAATCTATGATCTTGGTTGTTCTGCTCTCATGCTGCATGGCTGATAAAACCTGTAAATGTATGTTACTAATGTTAAAGTAGGGTTATGGTGTATTGTGTCTTCCCTAAACCAGAGGTTCTGGTCCAGTGCACATAAACCTCCCAAACACAGAAGGTCTCAGAAGTGACAAATCCTGTTATGCAGTGTCGCACAGCCGCTGAATAGATCCAGTACCACAAGTCTCTCTTTTCTTATTGTATCCCAACCTCCTTTCACCCCAGGGACTGTGCGTGATCTAAGGAGTTTGATCCCTTGACCTTGTGCAGCTCAGAGAGAGATAGGAGGTCCAGCATCGGCTCCAGTGTCTTCTCTGTGGTTGGTACCAAGTGAGTGCATGACAGTGAGAACCCACTCAAATGATAATCACCATCCTTGTCATTGAACTCACTAAATAAACCTGTGCTTAACCATCTGGTAGCTTGGCACAAAGCAGTCAGGCTTAACTTGGATGCAATGTGTAAATGTTTTATGCAGTACTCAAAGAGTAATAAATTGAAAACGTACTACAAGGAAAATCTCAAAACCAATTTAATAAACTAGAGCAGTGGTTCTTAACCTGTGGTCACAGGACCCCTTGGGGTCCGCAAAGCCTACTTAGGGGGTCCGTGATTGCTTAGAAATTTTCAATAATATAAACAGATTAATAAAATGTATATAAATAAAGAAGCAAAATGCAAAAATGAAAATGTTATTACGTTCTGAAAATTTGAAGTAATTTGAAATTGGAAGCAAAAAATTAAGTTAGTATCCTCATATTGATTTGTGGGGGCAGTGCAAGTGCATCAAACAGAATATGTACTTTGAGTGGCCTTAACTGAATTTAGAAAAGCTTCAACCTTTGCATTAACATTTTGTTTTTTTATATATTTGATTGTGAATTAAATAGAATATTTTATCATTATGTTTATTTGTTTGATGAATGCTTGTTTCTGTATTTTTTGTAGATTGTTTTGCGTTTCAAATCATCAAAAATGCTTGTGCCCGGGTCCCTGGCTTCCAGTAATGACTCAGTGGGGATCCCTGCATTCCATTAATGATTCAGTGGGGCTCCCCGGGTTCCAGTAATGATTAAGTGATGGTCCGCACAAGTCAAAAGATTAAGAACCACTGAACGAGAGTAATTTTTGATAAATAAACTCCAATATCTTGTACCGGAATTATGAATTTTTAAAGCTTGAATTGAAAATAGTGCCAAAAAGCACAAAGCGCAAACCACAGTTATCTGGTCATGCTAGACCAGGTCAAAGTCAAAAGTTAAGGATGACCTCAATCGTGCAAGAGTACAATACAGGTACCAGGTTCATTTTGGTGGAAAGTTTACCTTCTGACTTAGCAACTTTTATGGAGAAAAAGTGGTTGTCGACGAGTCGTTGGCAGGTCATGCTGTAAGAAAACTCCAAGCGGGTGCAGACCAACGTCTGTGCCCACGTAGGCCTCGACGTCGATGGGTTGCTGCTCCATATTGGTCCAGATGAAGGTTTCTACGTTCAGAATTAGAAACTGTTCTGGAAGCCAGATCTCCTTCAGCAGGGCGAACAAGCAAGCAGAGGCCAACCAATGATTCAATGCTGACAGCTGTGGCTTCAATGGTGGTCCCAGTCTCAGATGGTTTGCCTGGCAGAAAGTTGTCAAAAGTTTCTAAGTCCCATATTCTGCAGTTTTGAGACTGGAGGAGCGCATTCTAACACCAGCCAAGGATCCAGCAGCTGGGGTGCATCACTTGGGGCTTAGGGCTCACTCCAACAGAGGCCAACAGCAGGATCCAGGTCAAGTTCCAGTTGGTACTGGTCAGCTGATCTGTTGCAACACCAGAGACTCTATAAGTGTGTTGTGTCCCTGTAGTTCAAGCAGGAGGTCAGTCAACTGAGCTTTGGAGTCACTTCTGCGGTCCTGGGTTCAAGGAAGCAGGTCTAGTCTTCCTTTAGGTTTCAGACAGCAGGGCAGTCTTTCTAATCTTCACAGTTTCAGGAGTGTTCTGAGCAGGGTACTGGGGATGCCACATTTATGTTCAGTGCAAGCCCATGGGTGACGAAAACTCCTGGCCTTTCCCTAATCAATAAGGATTGGTAAAAGTTTCCAAAGGTGACCCTACCCATTTGTTCCGCACTCCCGTGTTGTACTGTAAACTATCCCACAGTGCCCCTCTCTAACTAAATCCAACATGGCAGAACCATTCTTCCCCTGGTCAGAGCTCCCTGAGCCCTCTCAGAGATGTAGCAGCCACTTTCTGGGCAGCTCCCCTTCCACTGGGTTTGGAGCCAAGCTTACTAGCAAGACAATAGGGAGCCAGGTCTAGAAGTGAGCTACATCTGCCAGTGACAGAATAGGCACCTTTAAAACTCAGGAACGGGCTGAGCACAGCCCACCAGGCCATCCTGCTCAAGGAAGAAAAACACCTCTTCAACTCCAACTCCTCTATCCACTTCTGGGAGCAATCCACATCTCACCACATAAGAGTCATCAGTAGTCAGGTGACACTGGAGATTGGCAGAAAGGCCCTTGTTGGCTTATGCAAGAAAATGACAACATTCTAATATTTTCATTTTCAAAATAGTAATATAAAATTCAACTTCCCCATTAATTTGGATTTTAAATTACTATTAAAATGAGTCCTTGAACTATTTTTCTAGCTGCTTCAAAATTTAAATCAAGCACTATAAGTTGTTAAAGTGTAACCTAGTGTTCTTCCATGAGAGAGCCAGCCTTGCCTCAGTGAAAAATGACTTTGGAGGTTTTTCACTGTCAGGGCATGTAAAACATTAACTATACATGCTCAACTTTTTAAATGCCATGCACCCTTCTCTATGGGCATAAAGCGCCTACCGTGGGGGTGACGTATAAGCATTAAAAATTAAGGTTAAGACCTGGCAAAAGTTTTGTCTTGCTATGCCAGAATGGCAGTTTAAAACTGCCCACTCCGGCTACAGTGGCAATACTGGAGACAGGTTTTACAGGACTACTTTAGTGGGTGGAACAATAAGTGCTGCAGCCCACTGGTAGCATTTAATTTACAGACCTTGGGTACCTACAGTGCCATATAGTAGGGGTGTATGAGTAAATTAAATGTGCCAATTAGGTATTTGTAAAATCTACCTGGTTTAAAGGTGCTTTACGAGTGGTTAGCAGGAGTAAAGTACGCAGAGACATATGTCCAACAAAAACAGGTTCAGCACGTGAAGGCAAACAAAATGCCACACAAAAGATTATCATTTCCAATAGATACTATTTTAGGATGACATTAAATCCATGATATTGAGGTATCATACCGTCAGTGAGGATACAGCTCATTACACTGCCAATATATTACATCGTCATTACATCGTCAACCATTACAGACGATTACATCGACAAAGGCCATTACCTTGAAATGCCCTGACTTTGATCTGCTAGACTGACTATTACAACTCTAGTGCTAGTCATTTAGCCCCATGCAAGTTCGGTTAAAGGTCATTGTTAGTGTTATAATCTGTCTGGTTGTCAATGTGATGAAGATATACGGTGAGAGTTAAGCGTCATTCCATATCTAACCTGGAAATAAAAGAGAAATTTGTGAAGGAGACACTGCACCTCCTGAATACATGGGACAGACCACTGGTCAGTTGAACCTCAATAAACACTAGGTTTAGCTGATAGTGCATACATTTCACGTTATCTAAATTTTTGTTACAAAAAGAGATAAAATACACCTCCTAAATTGCAATGCTTCATAGTTAAATTAAAATCAAACAGGGTATTTCAAACATATTGTACATTTTCTAGCATATTGATGCAAACGTCTTGGTCGCCAGGTGGTTACATCTTAGTATACTAGCAGAAATTAAACAATTTTATTTAGTATTCAAATTGGTATTTCATTTGATCTAAAACGCTACATCTCATAAAAAATGGCATTGCTACAAATCAAATAAAATCCCACTATTATTTGAAGAAAAAAGATCAATGCAAAACACATTTATGATCTTATTATTTTACTAGTCGATGTGGGGGGAAAAGAAAAGAGTATTATTGATTTAAAGAAATTGGACCAACCTCATATTTACAGTAGCTAGGAAAATAGCAAGGTTTAAGATCCGAGAAGGATGCGAACACAGCAGCTTTTTTTATTCAATCGACTTACAACCTGAAGGGCTTGTTAGATGGCACGAAAATAAACGCTTGCTGTTTTGGCGTTGACTTCTATGAAATCTTCTTTTGGCTACAGCGTTCAATGCTTATGTTATTTACCCTCTGTAATTAATAAAGGGTATCCACGTCAAAACACGCTACTTGCAAATGTTTTATATTCAAATGCAGGCATTCCCTTTTATGCAATTCATATGCATTTCACAGGAGTACCTACTTGTTCATCACCTTCAAGGTCTCAGCTACAAAGTTGTAAACTTGAAAGCCCAACCTTATTGGCAACCAAGATTAAGCTCCAGGTGTCTCCAACCTTTTCTGTAATAAGAGCTACTTATGTTCAATGAAAATCAGCCCAAGCTACTAATAATACTGGATGTTATAGTTACCAGCCCATCCAAGATTGTCAGCAGTGATCACATCACATCCTTCAGGGTTGCCAGCAGTAAAGTAAAAAAATAATTATCAATTTAAAATTCATCTACATGGTAATACCTTACAGTCATAGCTGTAATCCCAGTAGCACCCCAAGGTAACACTAGGAGTAATATGTCTCTCCAATACCACATGATTTATCACTCAATTAATAGCTTTAAATACATTTTTGAAAGTGCAACCATTTTTCTCCAAACATCAGCTTATGAGTTTTGAAAATACACACATTTCGTCTCAAATAAGCACTTAATTTTGCGCTACATATATTAATTCAACCTAGCAAAAGCTTCTATATTAGTTTGCTGAGGTGACCACACGAGAGCTACTTGCTGGTAGCTGGAGAGCTACTGGTAGCTCATGAGCTTCTCATTGGAGACACTTGCTCTAGGGGGTGGGGGAAGTGCAGACGATGAAACAGGTGCAACATCGGAAGCATCATCAAGATGCTGGGCCTTGCACAGCACTGCTATAAAGCTCTGGTACTCCCTCTTGGCCCAGACCAGGCAAGCCCCAGGAAAAACTGAAGACCCCCTCATCAGACACCTATTCCCTTCCCAACCACCGCCTTCATACTTCTCCCTTCCATCCAGACCTGTAAAGAGCTCTGTTGCTTTGTAACTAGAGTGCTATAATTATCCATATACATAACCACTCATCATACATGTCATCAATTATGTCATTTCAGTTGTCATCGTTTATGTTATCAATGATGTCATAGAACATGTCATGAGTGTTGTAATTTGTGAGGTCAAAAGCAGTACATGGCGAGGGCACAAGTTATAGTTACTGGAGTTAAATATATAACTGGTGAATTTCTGTGTTTTTTATGTTTAAAATGGTATGTTTTAACTGAACTTTTCACCTAATTATAACATCACTTTTTTTAAAAACGAAAAGTAAGATTTTATTACCATACCTTACTTTGGCAACGCACTGAGGCCAGCCAACACCCCTCCGCCATACATGGTCTTTGGCCATGCACTGTATGCGATTGGCAGCAGGGCCTGCAGCCACCGCAGCCAGCCAACCACCCACCGCGCACAGCCATAGGTGGTGCACGGCGGGGGAGTTGGCAGAAAGGTTTGCCCTGTGGTCAGGCCCTGTGTCCACCCTCCGTGGGTGACCAACCCTGCCAACCCCAATAGACATCAAGCTGCCTCCCCTTTCTATTTGTTTTTAAATTGTTTTCCCTGTCCCGGCGGAGTCACGTGGGCTGTGCTGGCTCCCATGGGACTCCAGCGAGAGTCTAGTGGCCAGCGCTGGCTCCTGTAGGACTCCCACTGGATTGTGTTTCGGTAAAAAAAATATATATATATTCGATTATACAGTATTTTTCTTTTCTCAGGACACCAGGACCAAGTACCCGAGTCCTGTAATAGCAGCCACAACATTTTTGTTCAGGCTGTGGCCAGCCAATCAGAGCGTGAGCTCCCACAGGACTTGTGGGAGCCTCTCGCTCCCATGGGAGCAAGGTTGGCAATGGGGAAAAAAAGCCCTCTGAGCCAATTGAATCGCTCTATTTTTTAAAAGTTACGTGCCCATGGTACTCTTGCAGGAGTCTAGCAAACACAACCATCCAGATATCTATACATTTTGAGTCTTCATTTCTCAAAAACTACTGAAAAGAATTACACCGAATCACAAAAAGCACACTTTCTGGATAAAGATCTAGCATTCTGCCACATTTGGTGTAATCCTGTTCAGGCGTTTTGGCTGTAGGGATGTTCAAAAATCCCTATGTAAATTGCATAGGGAGATTGCGTTTTGGGACTCCCCTTTTAGTCTGCCCTGCTTGACAGATCACCCCAAAACATTTTAGGAAGGTGTTGAGGTGGATGTTTTTTAAAGTTTTGTGAAGATCTGTCAAACAGCGCCAAAGTTAGCAAAACAAAAAAAACAATTTACTATGATAACTAGGTCCTAACTATAACTACACAGAGGCAACCACCATCATAATGTAAGTTAGGTGAAATGTTTAGTAATAACGTAATATTTTAAACTAAAAAAAAACACAGAAATTTACCAGTGATAGTTACAGTTATGTTAAGTACCTATACCTCGTGCCCTAAGGTAACTATAGCTCGCGCCCCTGCCATTTTCTCATTAATAATTTCATTGCAAATGTTGCAGTGATATTATCAATGATGTCATAGAAGATGTCATATGTGGGGTAATTAGTAGTGTGTGGTGAGGGTGCAAGTTATAGTTACCTTAGGGCACGACTTATAGTTACTTGAGATAACTATAACTGTAACTGGTGAATTTCTGTGGTTTTTGAGTTTAAAATGTACGTTGCCACTGAAAATTTCACCTAACAATAATGTTTCTTTAACCTTTGCTTTTTTCAGTGAATTTCTAGGGTTTTTATGATGTAAATTAATATTTATTACCATACTTGAAGCCAAACCCCCGCTGCATACACCTTTCGGCTGAGCGAGGAGGGGGGTTGGCTGCAGGGCCTGCAGTCAACAACCTGCAAGCAGCCAACCGCACGATGCAAGGTTGGCCTCAGGGTCTGGCTTGTGGCCAGGCCCTGTGGCCAACGCCCCTCACCAATCCCTGTGGCCAACAACCCTCACAGGTAGACAACCCCAAGCTGCGCATGGCCTTCAGCTGTGCACAGCAGGGGTGGCATAGGCCAGGCCTTGTGGCCAACACCAGCGGGAGGCAGTCAACCCCACACTGTACATAGTCTTTGGACATGTGTAGCGAGAGGATGAAAAACCTCCCCACAGGCAGCCAACCCATCTGAAGGCAGCCAACCCCCTGCAAGCAGCCAACACCACTCTGCGAGGTTGGCCTTTGTCTGTGCTCAGCAGAGGATTGGCCACAGGGCCTGGCCCTGGCCAATCGAAGGCAGCCAAACCTCCATAGGCTGCCAACCCCCACACCATGCACAGCCTTTGGCAATGCGGCGTATGGTTGGCATTCTGGCCCCGGGAACCACATCCCCCAGGGCCAAAAAATATATATTAAGGGGAGAGGGCATGCAGCCCCCTTCCCAACCCTTAATAGATCCAGGGACCCCATCACACAGGGCCAAAGTCAACAAAAACGGGGAGGGGCCATGTTGGGCTCCTCCCTGAGCTTAAATAAACCAAGGGACACCATCCCCTGGGGATATAATTCTAAGGAGAGGGGGCATGCAGCACCCTTCCCCGAACCTTTTTATGCCAGAGGACCCCATCTTCTGGGGCCAAATAAAATAAAAAAGAGGAGGGGGCATGCATCCCCTTCCCTGAACCTTAATAGGCCCTGAGGGCCCCATCCCCCATGGCCAAATCCAACAAGCATTTGCAATGCAATAGGTCTTGCATTACTGAAAGTTTGAGCTATTGGCGTTGCAAATAATAATGCCTTTCAGTAATGCGAGACCTATTGCATTGCAATTGCTTGTTTTGTAAAGAAGTACTTTGCTTAAAAGGGTATAAAGAGCCTTTGAGCATATATTGGGTGTAAGCTATGTCAGAAAGTTGATAATGCTGGTGTATGTTGCTCGTAGTGACTCCACGTCACTGAAACACATGATGTTTAATGTACTGAGTACATTCTAGGAGCAGTCGTTTTCATTCGGGTGTAAGCAGACTTGGAATAAACATGGCAGAATATTGGCATAGCATACAGGAAAGCAGTCACCAAGGCAAAAGAAAGATGCTGCAACAGGGGAAGGAGTCCAAAGAGCAGTTTAGCATAAAGCCCCACTACTCCCAGGCCCGACCCTCCTATCAATGAAAAATGTTGAAGGCATTTTAGCAGCTTATGTGGGGGGGAGGGGAAAAGCTGATGTAAATAGTATAAAAAGCACATAAATTACACAAAGACCAACATTAAAGACAGAACAAAAGTGAACATTCCGAAAGCACGATCTGGGCTGAAAACAACAAAAAAGTGTGCACAAGGAGTCCCAGTTAAAACAGAACAAAAGCAAGTATTCCCAAAACATGGACTGGGCTGAAAGCAACTGAAATTTACATTGTTTAAGAGCGGTGTGTGGATATTCTGAGGGCTGGCCGGGAGAGGCCCTGGAAGAGATACTCAAGAGCTGAGGCTCTGTAAATTTAAAGTGAAAGGCAGTGCTTGTTCTGCACTTCTGTGTAATAAAGGGAACACACTTCCCATGCGCTCATGGAAACAAAAGGAAGGAAGGGGTTATGGGTGGGTGCATGGTGGGAGGGTGACTCAGTGAGGGAAACAGATAAACCCCCAAAAAAAGCATATTGTCGTGGAAAGAAATATGTGGCATTACATTCAGAGCTGCCGACTTTGGAACTGACGAAACAGGTTTGAGTCCCGGCTTCGGCAAGATAAAAAACACAAGAGTGACCATAAGCAAGCTGTGATTCGGCGCATTGATGTATAATAAGCTCCTAAACCAGTTGCGATTGTGATAATGGAAACAACCACGTTGTCTCCGATCTGGGGTGAAGGAACCAGAGGTAAAAGAGCTCTCCCAAAACAACAGATAAAGCATGCCAGCGTTAGGAACTTGGCTGGTGCTCCTCACTCTTGACCAGAAGTGAGGTATCGGCTGTGTGAACGAGTAACAAGGCAGCATAGAAGAGCAACAGCAGAGTGAACCTATGGTTAGCAGGAGGCAGGAATAAAGTTGTTTTAGTGAATACACCAGGTCTTGCAGACAGCACATGCACGCTGGCTAGGCTCGACATAATAAAAAAAGGGGAAAGGGGCACCTCATCCGCCGGGGCTGAAATTTAAATTAAAGGGGAGGCAGCTGTGTCGGCCCCCTGCTTGAGCCTTATTAGCCCCAAGCGATTCCATCCCCGTGAACGCATATTGCTATAAAGGAGACGGGGCCGCGCGGTCCAACTCTCTGAGGCTTCTCGACCCTGGGGACCCCATCCCTTGGGACCAATTACACATAAAAAGGGCCTCATGAGTCCCTAGTGAACCCATCCCCCAGGGCCGGTTCTAATTCAAAAGGGGAGGGGTGACCATGCGGGCCAACTCTCCCCAAGCCTTCTTGGGCTCCATGGCCCCATCCCATGGGGCGAAAAAACACTTAAAAAGGAGAAGGGGCTGCACAGCCCCCCTCCCTGAGACACCTTAGGCCTTGGGGACCCCATCCCCCAGGGCCAGAGGTGGGTGCCACAGTGGCCTCCTGAGAACCCATATGCCACATGTTGGGGCTGCGGAGGGAGCCCAAGGGCCCTTCGGCCCCAGCCAACTTTCCGCATGGTGGAGGAGCCGGCATTGCTACCAACCTGAGAAAGTAGTTACTTATGCTTGCTCTCTCTGGCCGGGAGAAATATGTGTTCTGTTTCCCTTCCGGCATCAATGCAGGCAGGGAAACAGAACACAAGTTTTCTACCAGGGACACAGTGGTTTCCCTGCCCGCACAGGCATGAGCAGGGAAACTTGTGTTTACTTCCTTCTGGAGAAAGCATTTTAAAAACTCCCACCAAATGGGAGCAAACACAAAGTCTGCTCCCAACGGATGGGAGCATTAAAAAAGTTGTTTACGAATACAATATATATTAAAAATTACTATTAACTGCCTCCCTACCCATTCCTTTAGCTTGGGGGCCTGGAACAATCTGAACTGTCGCACTTGCAGGCGAGAGAGATGGTTAGTAGTTATTTTGGCAGCGATGACAGGGGGGATGGGTGGTGCAAGCTGCAGTGATCTCCTGGTCAGGGCCCTGTCACTAATTATTTTACAAATTAAGCACTGCAAACATACAATCCTAAGACTAAAACTCAGTTTAGTGTTCCTTGGTGAAACTAGAGAGTAAGGGAGGCACGGGTTCCCAAAGTGTAGAGGGTGCCTCTGTTTGGGCATTGGGATAGAACAGTCAATAAGACTGTTTATGTTGCCCTCACACATCCCCTAGAGGATGTCATGCTTCATCATTGGGCAATGCTCCTCGTTGGGCTGGCGCTGCAACACCCAATGGGTCCCCCGAAGGGCCGCTTTGGCGGAGATCTTTTTCGAGGCTGCTGAATAGATGAATGCAAGTCGGGGGTTGTGACGTGGGGTGTAATGTGCAAGGTTAAAAATGGTAAAGGAGTTTCCTAATGCAAAGCTTTATTGACAGGATTACCCTTCCAGAGATAAAAGACCTATGGTAGGTTGGGGCTACCTTGAGGTTTACAAAGGAAACCGGGTAGCCAACAAATGTGAGGACAGATAAGAGAACTACACTTACTTTCTGAAGAGTGGGACCTAATGGTGGTCATCCCCTCAATAAATGTGTCGACATGTTTTGCAACTGTTTTGGTCATAGGGATCCGGGGCGCTTCAACAGGACAAAAAACATAAAAGCATATGGTGGATAAACTACCTCACACTGAGCTGTGTTTTTCGTGCTACCTACTGTGTGTGTGTTGTGTTGTTCCAGGTCCGACCTGTAGGGAGACAGAAAGCATAATAGTCGAAGTATTAAAGTCTCTTCTGGAGCGGTAATTATACCCATAGTGAAATCCCTTGGTTGAAAGGCTCTCCCATAATACCCCAATCGTGTGTAGTATTGACTATAAAAGAAGTATAAGAAATTTTTAAAAATATGTACAAGTGAATAAGATTAGCAGTGAGACTCAGAAAGATGGTCATTGTAACGAACCCACGGGAGTGAGTAGCCATAGCGCAGTACATAAAAGAGACTGATGCTATGGTCTGAAGCTTGCAAAATAAATGTATCCTGCTGATAAGACATCAGGGAAGTCTAAAAACATATATCAATGCTGACTCAAGTGTTACCATCTGTATATTTTAGTAGAGTCTAGCTGGGTGGAATATATCATATACAGACTGCAGACACGAATTCAAAGCAATGTTTCAAGACGGTATATGTAACTCGTATTTATCGCAAAATCCTGCTTGTTTTGGATATCCATCGTAAATGTCATATCGTATCTTATCCCTTATGGGGATTCTCAATGGTACGGTATGACGGTATCATTGTTGCATGAGGCATACATCGTGATCATAGAATGCAGCATTGCAGTGTGGACATGTATAAATGGACATACAAACACAAAGATTTTGCCCCCTCAAAATATGCATGGTAATAGGTACAGAGGCTGTTGGTGAATGATATCGCTATGTCAAGTTTTCACCCTGATTGTGTGCCCAAACACCCCGTGGTCGCAAAGAAATGTGTAAGATGACATTAATCATAGTGCGGGAATGGATGGTCAAAAGAGGAGTCCGAAGGATCGAACTTACCTAAAGTTCAGCGGACTCCAGCATCATCGGGTGACGCGGAGATGCAGCGAAATACGCTTGCTATCGGAAAGTATTTGTATATTGCACACTATGTTAGTAATAATTTAACAGAGGCATTTGTTGGTCGGTATAGAGGCAGACTTGATCTGCACTCACAGTTTCAGATTGCAGCCAACTTGACAGCCCCTACCCTCCTCCAAATCCCCAGAAGAATCAATGCTGTGGGGTGTGCGGATAACTTTTGACTCATTCCGGCCGTGGTGAGACTAGAGCGTTGACCAGTCAAAATGACGGTACTGCGCATGTCCAGCGGCCATCTTTGAGTGGAGGGCGGTTGTTTGCAATGATATGTATCATGCAGAAGACAGAGAGAAGTAGAGCGTAGAGATTTCCTCATTACAAAGACTGGTGCGAGATTCTCGCAGGTTTTTTCATACATGGGTCAAGGTCCTACTGGCATAACTAATGCAAATGGTAAAATCGTAGTGTCAATGCATCCTTAGCCCTGCTAAGCTTAGTAGAGATGGGGTTTTGAACATGGTGTGATGTATACTAGAAGAAACTCAATGAGTTGGTACAATTAGTATGGTAATGTTCACAGAAAGAACGTCAAGTAGGATTTCCCAATGTATGGATATTAGCTAAAGTGAACTGTGGATTCTCTATAGGGCATAATCGAGAAGGTTTACGTGGCATGATTAAACCCAGGTGGTGGAAGGGTGGGACTGTTTCACATATGTGTTGGTAATTTGATATATGTACCAAGCTGAGTCGTGAGGTGGCAAATACTGGGCCCCAGGAGGTCATTAGGGAGCAGAGAACCTAAATATAGGGTGTCTATACCGCAGTCCACGGGATCTCTTCATTGAGCCCATTTTTATTGGTCTGGAGACGGAACACCCACCGTTGTTCACGTCTGAAGATAGTGCTTGTGCTCCAGGACGATCTTACTCTAAGACGGTCCACCTGAGGTCGGCTGTGGAGTGCTTAGCCTCTTTAAAGTGGTTACTCATTTTTGTGGCGTTTTTACCACACCTGATGGTGCTCCTATGTTCTCCCATCCTTATCTTGACTAGGTCTAATGGTCACGCCAACATAGTACAGAGTGCATGGACAAGTAATCAGATAGATACCGTTTTTGGTGTTACAGTTTGTATGTTGCTTTTGTATACATCTGAAACTGCCCAGTTGTAGGACATTCGAGTGGCTGGTGGAGTTACACGCTGTGCAACTCCCACATAGGTGATGTCCTCTGACTGGTGGGAGGGTCCAAAGGGTACCTTGAGTATTATGTTTTTTTGTCCGTGGTTTAGTGTGTACCAGTTGGTCCCTCAGGTTTGGTGTTCTCTTGAATGCGAAGTGGGGATGTTCCAGTGTAAGTTTTCCCGCATTCAGGATCCGCCAGTGTTTGAAAATGATAGATTTCTCTTTGTTGGAGAGTGGACTGAAGGAAGTGACGCACATCATGGTGTTCTCTTTGGTGCGCACATTATCTTCCAGGAGAGCTTCTCTGTTATTGTTGCGTGCCCTCTTCTCTGCTAGTCTCACTATCCTGAATGGATATTGTCTTTCCAGAAGATTGTGGCTGAGTTCCTTGGCTTGTTCTCGATAGTCTGTAAGGTTACCACAGTTCCGTCGGAGGCGAATGAACTGTCCGCAGGGGAGGTTTTCCTGGGGGGCCTTAGGATGGTGGCTCGTGAAGGAGAGAAGGCTGTTGCAGTCCTTTCTTTTTCTGTACGTTTTGGTTAACAGTTGGCCTTGTTTGAGGCTGATCTGGAGGTCTAGGAAAGGGATTTCCGAGTTGGAGACATGGCTCTTGAACCTGAGATAAGGGTTAAGAGTGTTAATCCATTCTGTAAAGGTGGCACAACTCTCAGAATCTCCCTTCCAGAGGACCAGGACGTCATCTATATATCGCTTCCACAGCAGAATGTTTGTCGTGAAGGGGTTGGTGGAACAAAGAATGTGTCTTGCTTCAAAAACTGCTATATAAAGGCAGGCCAAACTGGGGGCAAACGTGCTGCCCATTGGACCAGAGCTGTGTCTTGTATCGGAAGAAGTTGTTCCTGAGTGCCAGGGTGGCACACTCCATGATGAACTCTGCCAGAGTTCTGGTGGGGAGGTTGGTCATTCTGAGGAGGCTCTCCACTTCCTCCAAAGTGGCATCCTGGGGAATGTTGGTGTAGAGCGCCTCCACATTCAATGTCATAAGGAAGGTGATTTATCCTGGATTCTCAATGTTTTCAATGAGGTTCAGCACATCTTTTGTATCCTTCAAGTAGGATGGTGTAGTCTGGACTATGGGTCGCAGGAAGAAATCGCAGCATTGGCTAAGTGGTTCTAGGATAGAACCTATTCCTGACACGATGGGTCTTCCCGGTGGTGAGCGTGCCTCTTTGTGGATCTTAGGAAGTACATAAAAGTACGGTGTCATTCGTGTTTCGTTGATTAGGAACGCTGCTTCTTTCTTCGAAATCCAGTCTTGATGTTCAGCTGAATGAGCTAGATTTTGTATTCTTCTTTGGAGGTTGTTAGTCAGGTCTGTTTCAAGCTTCGCATAGTGGGTCTTATTGGCTAGTTGTCGTTGCCACTTGTGATCATATTCTCCTTCATTTATGATTACCGTAGCTCCACCCTTGTCAGCCGGTTTTATGACTATGGATTCGTCCTGAGTAAGTTTGTTCAGGGCAGTCTTCAATCTGTTGGGGAGGTTGTCGCATTTGTTATTCTTTTTCAGAGCTCCCACATCCTTCAGGACTGCTTTTTCGAAGGTGAGAATTTTACTGGGAGTCATAGCTGCAGTTGGAGTGAAGGTGGACTTGGGTCTTAAGCCTGAATCTGTGGTGGTTATAGAGATCTCATTTTGGAGTGGAGTCTCACTTTTCGGAAGAACTGGTGTAGCTCACTTGTGAGGTGGAAAGAATCCTCACTTGGGGTGGGGACAAAGCCTAAACCCAGTTGTAGAGCTGCCATCTCATCATCGTCCAGTATCTTATCTGAGAGATTGACTATCAGGTCCGGTTGGATGTTTGGCTCCGTGTTTTCCTCTGGTCGTCCATTCCTTGCCACTCGACTTGTTTGTTGGTTCGTCTCCTTCTTCCTCTGCCTCTGCCCCTGCCTCTGCTCCGAAAAGGTTGAGGGATAGGGTTTAGGAAAAATGGTGGGTAAGGCTGGTGTCCTGTAAATCCTGGATACCAGAATGGGTTACCAGCTGGAAGTGGTGGTTCTTGGAAACCATACATCGGGGGGGCAGAGAGTAGCCCCTGTTGGCCCCTGTTGTTGTAGTGGCCCTCATTGCTTGAGTTACTGTGTGTGGAGCGGTAAGATCTGTTGGATGTGGTGGACGCGGTAGAACCCTCATCGGAGGATTGATTGTTTTCGGTTGGTTGATAATCTTCCTTTGTGTATGGGTAGATACGTTCCCTGTCAAATTTGCGTATGTCTGTGAGAAGTTGGCCTGGTATATGCTGTTCACTAATTAAAGTGGACACCTTGCACCAGGGCAAATCGACTCTTATGGTAGATAGGTTTAAGACAACCTTTTAAAGAAAGCTATCCTAGTGGTAGCTGTGGAGAGCAGCCTTCAGGCTAAGTCTCGGAGGAATGTAAAGCAGCTTGTTTTACCATATAATCTCTTGAATCACCAAATGAAAAGACACCACACAGGTATATATATCAAATATATATGTATTTATTTCTAAATAACTCTCTACTAATCTCTTTATGAGATTAGAAGACAAACATATGCACAAATCAACGTTTCACAATAAGTTAAGCACAAAATATGGCTGGGGCCCTAGGGGCGTACCAGACCATATACTAAGTAAGAGACTTAGGGACAACGACTTGCAGGGAGACAAGGCCTAGGGCCTTCAGAAGTGCAGGGGCCTCACGAAACCACCCAAGGCAGGTAAGTAAAGGACCCACGGGGGACGCGTGCAGTGTGGATACACAGGCGCGGATCGCCGTTAACTTCAATGGGGCAAGTCGCGGTTGGAAATAAAGAGTTTTAGGATACTTCGGGAGAACCTACAAGCAAGTCACTTACAGGGTAAGTAGTTCTAGGGCCCACACCCACAGGAGCACCGTAGTGCTGGAGTTACCTCACCCAGGGAAGCCGGGTGCATAGGTGTCCTTTGGTGTCGGGTCGCGGCGTCGTTTTCAATGGCGAACAAAGAAGACTTGCTGCTTGCGGGAGCTGAAGAAGTGTCCGGTGGAATCCAAGCCTGGATTCTGAAGAAGGATGACCTGAAAGCAGAGGGGACAGTGTTCAAAGTCACTTGGCAGTGACCCGGGGCAAGGAAGATGGATGCCCACCGTCGTCGGTTGATTCAGGTCGGTTGCGGGTGCCTTGACTCTTCAGCCACGTGGTCCAGGAGGTGTCGACGATGACCAGGAGCTGGATTCGGTGGGTCCCTCGACGTCTGCAGCTGACTACGGTGTCGGCAACTCGATTGGAGCCAACAAGCCTTGGCAGCAGCAAGTCTCGGGGAGATGAAGAAAAGTCGGTGGCGCAGACCAGCAAATTCTGAGGGACTCACCCAGCGAGGGTAAGTCAGGGCAGGCCTGGAGCAACCAGGGGAGCCCTTTGGTTTCTTTAGGAAGTCTTCTGGGGACCCACAAGCCGGTGGGCAAGGGATCGCGAAGACACCTCGAGCGGAATCACTCAACAGGGGCCCACGGTCACTCGGGACAGTGTAGGCCTCTGATCTTCGGAGGGATTCCTGCTGGAGATCGGGACCACACGTGGTCCAAAGCACAAGTTCGTAGAACCTTGTGAAGGGGTTGCACTCGACAATAGTGCACGGTACCCAGGGGTCGCGGTTCCTCGTTACTCGTGGGGTCCACTTGCCTCAGCTTCACTGGGGACTCACGATGGCCTGGGAGAGGTCAGGAAATCCACTTCTTGGGCTGCAGGGACTTCGGACTCCGGCGGGAGCGGCGTAGTTTGCGACCGTCGTTGTCATTTTTGGTGCCTGCCAAGCAGGGAAGTCACTCCTTGACTCCAAGGGAGATTCTTCTGTCTTCCAAAGGTAGTGGAACGTCGAAGGGCCAGGATTCTTCTGTAGAGCGTCGTCCAGGGGTTATCTGCTTTGCAATGGCAAGGTTCCCCCTCTTATACTAAAAGAGGGGATGGACTAGCTCTATGACCCCACCTATGGGAGGGTCAAGGGAGGGGTGGCTACACCCACTTCCCTTTGTCCAGTTTTGCGCCAGAGCAGGGGCAGGTAGCCCCTGAGCTGGTTTGAACTCGCATATGCACAGAGGAGCCTTCTGCTCCCCCAGTGCAGGACTTCAAAGCACTCTAAGAGTGCACCCACCCAGCCCCAATACACTAAACCCTGTCTGGGAGGTGGTTACACCTCCCTGTGACAGGATGCCTATTGTTGGGCTTCCTCCACTGCGAGTTTCGGTCATCAGCAGGAGGGCAGCCCAGTGTCTGTGACTGGTGGCATCCATTTTGTGATGCCAGGGCTCTTTAGGATTCTACCGCGTTTCCACAGCAGGTACATGTCTTATCCCTCTAGAAGGGTGGAATGCTACCCCCGCCGCCAAGATTGGCGGGGGGTAGTATTCCAAGATGTTTGACACCAAACACGACATGTTTTGATGCAGCCATTCCAAAGTTAGCATTTACCGCGAGGATATAATGCACTTAAGAGTATATGGTTTAACCGCATCCACAAACAGCACCAGAGAATAGACTCTGAGAGCTGCAGAGGGGCCCTGCTCAGGCAGAGGCACCCCCTCACATAGAAGCCAAGCACCCTGCCCTCAGGATTGATAGGGCCTGCCTTAGGGGTTACTGATAGGTTTATATGTGTGTGCTGGAGAGATATAGGAAACCTATATCTCAGTGAGGGGTGCTAGCACCACCTCACCCAGGCTGCAGTAGCAGGCCTGTGGTGTCAGATTTAGACTGCTTCCCAGGGGTGGCATAACACATGCTGCAGCCCCTGGTAGGCCTGTGAAGTACCTATGCCCTTGGCACCTAAGGTACCATATACTAGGGACTCATAAGGCACCACAGTATCCAATCACTAGTGCACCTAGCGTGCACTCCATGTCATTTAGAGAGAACAGAGAGGCTGGGGCCCTGATTGGCAGGGACCCAGCCAGACTATAGTCAGAAACCAGTGCTAACAGCAGAAAAAAAGTGGGGGCAACATAAGAGGCAGATCCTACTCTCCTACACAACCCCCACCCCAAACGCAGGGACACTAAACTAACCTTGACCAGTTGAGTCTTCGTGTTCAAAGTGGAAATACCTTGAGAGTCCATCTGCATTGGCATGTTGGGTCCCAGGCCTATGTTCCACCGTATAGTCCATCCCCTGTAGGGAAATGGACCACCTCAAAAGTTTTGGGTTTTCACCTTTCATCTGCTTTAGCCATAGGAGGGGCTTGTGGTCAGTCTGAACTATGAAGTGAGTGCCAAACAAGTATGGCCTCAGCTTCTTCAGGGCCCAAACCACAGCAAAGGCCTCCCTCTCTATAGCTGACCAACGTTTCTCTCTAGGGGTCAGCCTTCTGCTAATAAAAGCTACTGGCTGGTCTTGACCTTCATCATTCAGTTGAGACAGTACAGCTCCCACACCCAGCTCAGAAGCATCTGTTTGGACAATGAACTTTTTGGTGTAGTCTGGACTCTGTAAGATGGGGGCAGTGCACATGGCCTGCTTTAGGTCTTCAAATGCCTTTTGACAGCTAGCTGTCCACTGAACCTTTTTTGGCATTTTCTTAGAGGTAAGATCATTCAAGGGGGTCACTATAGATCCATATCCCTTGACAAACCTCCTATAGTACCCAGTCAGGCCTAAGAAGGCTCTCACCTGTGTCTGGGTGGTAGGAGCAACCCATTCCATTATGGTTTGGATTTTGCTCTGTAAAGGCTGAACCTGGCCTCCACCTACAAGGTGGCCCAGGTACACAACCTGACTCTGCCCTATCTGGCACTTGGTGGCCTTGATAGTGAGGCCTGCTTTCTGCAGGGCCTCCAAAACATTTCTGAGGTGGACCAGGTGATCCTGCCAGGAGGAACTAAAGACAGCAATATCATCTAGATAAGCTGAGCAATAAGTTTCCATCCCTGCCAGAACTTTATTCACCAACCTCTGAAAAGTGGCAGGTGCATTTTTCAATCCAAAGGGCATCACCACAAAGTGGTAGTGCCCACCAGGGGTCGAAAATGCTGTTTTGGCTTTTGCATCATCAGCTAATCTGATTTGCCAGTAGCCAGCTGTTAGGTCAAATGTGCTTAGATACTTGGCTGAGGCCAAAGTATCAATCAGCTCATCTGCCCTTGGTATGGGATAGGCATCAGTCCTAGTGACTGCATTGAGGCCTCTGTAGTCTACACAAAACCTCATTTCTTTCTTACCACCCTGGGTATGAGGCTTGGGTACCAGGACTACTGGGCTAGCCCAAGGGCTATCTGAAGGCTCAATCACGCCTAACTCCAACATTTTCTGGACTTCAGTCCTGATACAGTCCCTGACATGGTCAGGTTGCCTGTAGATTTTATTCTTGACAGGCAGACTGTCCCCAGTGTCCACCTCATGGGTGCACTAGGTAGTCTGACTAGGGGTCAGGCTAAACATATGTCTAAACTGTTGCAGAACTTGTCTGCACTCAGTTTGCTGATGGTCAGTGAGGCTGCTTGCCAAAGCAACACCATCCACTGACCCATCATCAGGGTTCTGAGAGAGCAGGTCAGGGAGAGGGTCACTCTCCTCCTCCTGGTCCTCATCAGTTGCCATGAGCAAGCCCATGTCAGCCCTGTCAACATATGGCTTTAATCTGTTGACATGAAGCACCCTCAGGGGGCTCCTGGGAGTTCCAAGATTCACCAGATAGGTGACTTCTCCCTTCTGTTCAACTATTGTATGGGGGCCACTCCACTTGTCCTGGAGGGCTGCTGGGGCCACAGGCTCCAACACCCACACTTTCTGTCCTGGCTGGTATACAGTCAGCACAGCCTTTGGTCATGCCAAGCTTTTTGCAATTCTTGGCTGGCCTCCAGGTTTTTGGTTGCCTTTTTCATGTACTCTGCCATCCGGGAGCGGAGACCAAGTACATAGTCCATCACATCTTGTTTGGGGGGCTTGAGAGGTAACTCCCAGCCCTCTTTTACCAAACATAGTGGACCTCTCACAGGATGCCCAAACAGAAGCTCAAATGGGCTGTAACCAACCCCCTTCTGTGGAACCTCTCTGTATGCAAACAACAGGCAAGGAAGAAGAAGGTCCCATTTCCGCCTAAGCTTCTCTGGGAGTCCCTTAATCATTCCTTTCAAGGTTTTGTTGAAGCGTTCAACTAAACCATTGCATTGTGGGTGATAGGGGTGGTGAACTTATAAGTTACACCACACTCCTTCCACATTGCTTTCAGATATCCTGACATGAAGTTGGTACCTCTGTCAGAAATGACCTCCTTTGGGAAACCCACTCTGGAGAAAACTCCAATGAGGGCTCTTGCCACCACAGGGGCTGTGGTGGTCCTCAGGGGAATTGCCTCTGGGTACCTGGTGGCATGATCCACTACCACCAGGATAAATCTGTGCCCAGATGCTGTCTGAGGGTCAAGGGGACCAACAATGTCAATCCCTACCCTCTCAAAGGGTACCCCCACCACAGGTAGTGGTATCAGGGGGCCTTTGTTGTGCCACCTGCCTTACCACTGGCTTGGCAAGTGACACAGGAGCGACAAAACTCCTTTGTGTCCTCTGACATATGTGGCCAATGAAAATGTGGAACAAGCCTGTCCCAGGTCTTGTTTTGGCCCAAGTGTCCTGCCAAAGGGATATCATGTGCTAAGGTCAAGAGGAACCCCTAAACTTCTGAGGTATTACCAACCTCCTGGTGGCTCCAGGGGCTGGGTCTCTACCCTCAGAATATAGGAGTCCCTCATCCCAATAAACTTTATGGGACCCACTAGCACTCCCAGCAGCCTCAGCAGCAGCCTGCTGTCTGAGGGGTTCAAGAGAGGGGCAGCACTGTTGCTCCTTACTCAGATCTTCCCTAGAAGGGCCCCTGCCCCCAAGAACTCAACCTGGTCAGGTTCAAGTCCCTCTGGGGCAGTTCCTTCTTCAGGTTCTGCTTCACCTCCCTCTGGAAGTGAATCCTTGATCTGAGACAGAGGGGAAGGCACTGCCTTTACCCTACTGCTCCTCCTCTTGGGAAGCATCTGGTCCATTGTTCCAGGATCCAGAGCTGGTTCAGTGTCATGCATTCTTGCTTGTGACCTGGTCACAGCAAATACCTCTGCAGGGATGCCCAACATCTCAGCATGAGTCCATAACTCTACTTCAGACCAGGCTGAAGTCTCTAGATCATTGCCCAATAGACATTCTACAGGGAGGTCTGCACTGACTACAACCTTCTTGAGGCCAGTTACCCCTCCCCAGGAGAAGTTCACAACTGCCAGACTATGGTTGGTCTGGACATTGCTTGCATTGGTCACCTGGTACATTTCACCCAGGATGATCTGTCCAGGGTCCACTAGGTCCTCTGCCACCATGGTGACACTAGCACCTGTGTCCCTAAATGCCAAAGCCTGTTTGCCATTTATCAAAGGCTGCTGTTTGTACTTGCCCAGATTACTGGGGCTTACTAGGAAGGACATATCAATGTTTCCCTCACAAATCAGCATTGCCTGAGTGGTCACTCTGACTAGGTCAGAATCCACTTCAGAACCCAGGGTCAACCCTACTACACCCTTATTCTGAGTACCACCTCCACCAGTAGCTGAGCTAGGGGGCACAGTTGCCTTAGGGGCAGGAGTGGTGGTGGTTTGGTCTTTGGACTTGGTACAATCAGAAGTCCAGTGCCCTTTCTGTTTACAGAATTTGCACCAGGGCTTCTTTTGGCCTTTTCCCTTGTTGGACTGTGACTCCCCACCAGATGCAGATTTTTGGGGCCCTTGTGAAGACTTCTGGTCTTTTGACTTATCCCCACCTTTCTCAGAGCCTTTAGGATCTTGCTTCTTAGTGTCACCCCCTTGGTTCTGGGTTTTCTGCCTCATCCTGGTTCTGACCCATTTGTCTGCCTTCTTTCCCAATTCTTGGGGAGAGGTCAGATCAGAGTCCACCAGGTACTGATGCAACAACTGGTTCTGGCAATTATTTAGGATCTGTTCTCTCATCATCAGATTATACAATCCCTTGAAATCAGTAACCCTACTGCCAACCAGCCAACCCTCTAGAGCCTTGGTTGCACAATCAACAAAGTCAGTCCAGTCAGGAGTCTGTGCCTTCTGGGTATCTCTGAACTTCAACCTGTACTGCTCAGTGGTTAAGCCAAACCCATCTATCAGTGCACTCTTCAGGACCTCATAATCATCAGCATCCTCCTCTCTAACAGTGAGGAGCTTGTCTCTTCCTTTATCTGAAAAGGAGAGCCACAAGATTGCTACCCACTGCTTTTGGGGGACCTGCTGTACTCTACAGGCCCTCTCCATAGCAGTTATCCACTTGTGGATATCATCCCCACTCTGGTAGGGAGGAACAACCTTGCTCAGGTTCCTATGGTCAGGAATATATTCTCTGCCTCTAGGGACACTGTTGCTGCCACCAGGGGGTTCTAACCCCTCTTTTCTAGAAGCTCTCTGGATCTCCAGGGCTTCCCTATCCAGTGCCAACTGCTTGGTTCTGAGGGCCACTCTGGCTTCCTCATACTGGAGCAGTTTGCACCTTCTCTCAGAGGAGGTCTCTCTTAAGGAAAAGTATGAGCTCCTCTGCTGGACAATTTCTCTGCCAGAGTGATAAGAGTGGTCAGATTCCCTGGAAGGGGATCTGTGCCTCTCCTCCTCTCTGTCAGTTCTCTTAGGGAGAATTCCTCTGTCCTTTTCAGGCCCCTTGGAGCCTGGCCCTTCAATCACAGAATCTTGGTCATTCTGATTTTCATCATCTGACCCAGATACTATGACTGACCCACCCACTGATTCAAACCCTTTAGCTCCTAGAGCCAATCTAAGGTCATCTGCTGTCAGCAGATCTATCAGGTGTAGTGTTGAGGGACTCTGTCCTAGTCTCAGGTGTCTGTCAACACACATGGCTCTCAAGTCAGAGAAAGCCATGTCCTTATACTGAGGCTGAGTGGATCCACTGGGTCCACCCTTTAAGGACATTCTAGTGTTGTGCAGTGTTGTACTACCTACACTAGTTTGTGGCCTACTGATCCTAGCTTGAGCTGTGGAAAGGGTGTGCTATCCCTTGGCACACAGCTCTAAGTTCAGTAGAACTTATTGATACTAAGCTTGACTTTATATGTACCTTGAGTACCTATAATGGTTTTCAGTTAGTAATTCAAATAGAGATTTTCTGGTAAAACAATGGCAAGCTGGAATCCCACACGCTGCCCACCAATGTGAGAAGTTGGCCTGGTATATGCTGTTCACTAATTAAAGTGGACACCTTGCACCAGGGCAAATCGACTCTTATGGTAGATAGGTTTAAGACAACCTTTTAAAGAAAGCTATCCTAGTGGTAGCTGTGGAGAGCAGCCTTCAGGCTAAGTCTCGGAGGAATGTAAAGCAGCTTGTTTTACCATATAATCTCTTGAATCACCAAATGAAAAGACACCACACAGGTATATATATCAAATATATATGTATTTATTTCTAAATAACTCTCTACTAATCTCTTTATGAGATTAGAAGACAAACATATGCACAAATCAACGTTTCACAATAAGTTAAGCACAAAATATGGCTGGGGCCCTAGGGGCGTACCAGACCA
Organism: Calotriton arnoldi; assembly: GCA_963921515.1. Taxonomy (NCBI): domain Eukaryota; kingdom Metazoa; phylum Chordata; class Amphibia; order Caudata; family Salamandridae; genus Calotriton; species Calotriton arnoldi. The sequence goes on along the minus strand of CAWUFW010015142.1, from coordinate 82,412 downwards.
TATACTAAGTAAGAGACTTAGGGACAACGACTTGCAGGGAGACAAGGCCTAGGGCCTTCAGAAGTGCAGGGGCCTCACGAAACCACCCAAGGCAGGTAAGTAAAGGACCCACGGGGGACGCGTGCAGTGTGGATACACAGGTGCGGATCGCCGTTAACTTCAATGGGGCAAGTCGCGGTTGGAAATAAAGAGTTTTAGGATACTTCGGGAGAACCTACAAGCAAGTCACTTACAGGGTAAGTAGTTCTAGGGCCCACACCCACAGGAGCACCGTAGTGCTGGAGTTACCTCACCCAGGGAAGCCGGGTGCATAGGTGTCCTTTGGTGTCGGGTCGCGGCGTCGTTTTCAATGGCGAACAAAGAAGACTTGCTGCTTGCGGGAGCTGAAGAAGTGTCCGGTGGAATCCAAGCCTGGATTCTGAAGAAGGATGACCTGAAAGCAGAGGGGACAGTGTTCAAAGTCACTTGGCAGTGACCCGGAGCAAGGAAGATGGATGCCCACCGTCGTCGGTTGATTCAGGTCGGTTGCGGGTGCCTTGACTCTTCAGCCACGTGGTCCAGGAGGTGTTGACGACGACCAGGAGCTGGATTCGGTGGGTCCCTCGACGTCTGCAGCTGACTGCAGTGTCGGCAACTCGATTGGAGCCAACAAGCCTTGGCAGCAGCAAGTCTCGGGGAGATGAAGAAAAGTCGGTGGCGCAGACCAGCAAGGTCTGAGGGACTCACCCAGCGAGGGTAAATCAGGGCAGGCCTGGAGCAACCAGGGGAGCCCTTTGGTTTCTTTAAGAAGTCTTTTGGGGACCCACAAGCCGGCGGGCAAGGGATCGCGAAGACACCTCGGGCGGAATCACTCAACAGGGGCCCATGGTCACTCGGGACGGTGTAGGCCTCTGATCTTCGGAGAGATTTCTGCTGGAGGTTGGGACCACACGTGGTCCAAAGCACAAGTTCGTAGATCGTTGTGAAGGGGTTGCACTCGACAATAGTGCAGGGTACCCAGGGGTCGCGGTTCCTCGTTACTCGTGGGGTCCACTTGCCTCAGCTTCGCTGGGGACTCACGATGGCCTAGGAGAAGTCAGGAAATCTACTTCTTGGGCTGCAGGGACTTCGGACTCCGGCGGGAGCGGCGTAGTTTGCGACCGTCGTTGTCGTTTTTGGTGCCTGCCAAGCAGGGGAGTCACTCCTTGACTCCAAGGGAGATTCTTCTGTCTTCCAAAGGTAGTGGAACGTCGAAGGGCCAGGATTCTTCTGTAGAGCGTCGTCCAGGGGTTATCTGCTTTGCAATGGCAAGGTTCCCCCTCTTATACTAAAAAGAAGGGATGGACTAGCTCTATGACCCCACCTATGGGAGGGTCAAGGGAGGGGGTGGCTACACCCACTTCCCTTTGTCCAGTTTCGCGCCAGAGCAGGGGCAGGTAGCCCCTGAGCTGGTTTGAACTGGCATATGCACAGAGGAGCCTTCTGCTCCCCCAGTGCAGGACTTCAAAGCACTCTAAGAGTGCACCCACCCAGCCCCAATACACTAAACCCTGTCTGGGAGGTGGTTACACCTCCCTGTGACAGGATGCCTATTGTTGGGCTTCCTCCACTGCGAGTTTCGGTCATCAGCAGGAGGGCAGCCCAGTGTCTGTGACTGGTGGCATCCATTTTGTGATGCCAGGGCTCTTTAGGATTCTACCGCGTTTCCACAGCAGGTACATGTCTTATCCCTCTAGAAGGGTGGAATGCTACCCCCGCCGCCAAGATTGGCGGGGGGTAGTATTCCAAGATGTTTGACACCAAACACGACATGTTTTGATGCAGCCATTCCAAAGTTAGCATTTACCGCGAGGATATAATGCACTTAAGAGTATATGGTTTAACCGCATCCACAAACAGCACCAGAGAATAGACTCTGAGAGCTGCAGAGGGGCCCTGCTCAGGCAGAGGCACCCCCTCACATAGAAGCCAAGCACCCTGCCCTCAGGATTGATAGGGCCTGCCTTAGGGGTGACTGATAGGTTTATATGTGTGTGCTGGAGAGATATAGGAAACCTATATCTCAGTGAGGGGTGCTAGCACCACCTCACCCAGGCTGCAGTAGCAGGCCTGTGGTGTCAGATTTAGACTGCTTCCCAGGGGTGGCATAACACATGCTGCAGCCCCTGGTAGGCCTGTGAAGTACCTATGCCCTTAGCACCTAAGGTACCATATACTAGGGACTCATAAGGCACCACAGTATCCAATCACTAGTGCACCTAGAGTGCACTCCATGTCATTTAGAGAGAACAGAGAGGCTGGGGCCCTGATTGGCAGGGACCCAGCCAGACTATAGTCAGAAACCAGTGCTAACAGCAGAAAAAAAGTGGGGGCAACATAAGAGGCAGATCCTACTCTCCTACAATGTCTTTCTGTAGTTTTTGTATATTTTGCTGCATTAGGTAATCCTTATGCTCATTGAGCTCAGAATTGATCTCTGCGAGGCGGGATTTGTATGCTGTTATGCTGTTATGCTGATGCTGGTTTTCAATGCACCCTCTACGATATTGATTTTGATTATGAGGGTGTCTGTGAGTCATTTTGCTGGGCTGATTATTAGGATCAGCCAATCCCGCGTGCATTTCCACGCTATCTGGCTCCATTCTCTTCTAAAGATCAGATCCTCTAGAAACAGGCGTGGTGCTATATTTACAATTAGGCCTGCATTGGCCCTCAGATATTCTGTCATGATTGCCCCATGAAGGGCTATCATAATGTGTTTTTTTTTTTAAAGACACAATTGTGTTCCAGTCACCTTGGGTGTTGCTGGAAGGAGTGCTGCCATCGTCATTTAACAGTGACGGTGTTCTGAGTATCTCTGCGACTAAGTCCTCACCAAAGCTAAGGCCGAGGTTGGGGTTCATATCTGTGTCGGACTGTGATCCAAACAGGATACGGAAAAAGAAGAGAGAGAAAGATAGTGGTGTCGCTTGGCTAGGCTGCCATGCTAATAACGTTTCAAATAACAACCCCTAGATAGAGGTAAGATGTTCAAGGGGGACAGGGAGCTGGTTCAAGAGGTCCAGAGCCCCATGCTCCTGGAGGCAATGTCCTCTCCTAATACCCAAACAGAGGCACCCTCTACACTTTGAGAACCCATGCCTCCCTTACTCTCTAGTTTCACCAAGGAACACTAGCCCTACTATTGAATTTTGCCATTACCTCTAGGAGCATGGGCTTCTGGACCTCTTGAACCAGCTCCCTGTCCCCCTTGAACTCCTTACCTCTCTGTAGGGGCTCTCATTTGAAACGTAAAACTCAGTTTACCCAGAATAAATCCCACCGTTGCGTCTCACTCGGAAACATTCTTGCAGAACATTCTATTGCAAATAGGACAGAAAAGGCTCCCAGATCATCCCCTATCAACCTCACTTATAGGGACTCAAGCACAATATGCAAGCACCCAATCATAAAGATGGGGCATACACTAAATATAATCTTCTACCACAAATTCAAGAGGACTGATCTGGATGTACAATCTCAAGTTTGGACTGACCGCCCACTGATCTCCCTTTAGCTTTCCAAGATACATGACATCTTAGAACCCATAATCACACTCAAATCATCAGAAGGCCTGCGTAAACTTGAGCAGCACCTGCACATTTGACATGACCATACTCATCACAAAAATACTACCCAAAAACAGCAATGCTAGCTAACATTAAAAGTTCACACTGCAATTTGAAACATCAATGGCAAAGAATAGATCAGACAAGAGCAGGGCACTGGATGAAATATTTGATGAGATACCATAAAATAATCAAGAGAGCCACAAAGGCACACTACATCACTTGACTGGCTACAGCATCCCTTTTTTGCACTTTGATATAGCACAGTCTAGCCCCAAAGGTATTAGAGTGCTTCACAGGAGCACCAGTTACATATATATTTTTTAGGAATAGGGAGGTTAAATGATTTGCCCAGAATCACAGAATGTGGAACCAATGCGGACACTCGAACCTGGTTTTCCAGTTCCACAGTCAGGAGCTTTGGCTGTGCCACATGCTCTCCCTGCAATCAAGCAACATATTTAAGACATTTTGTGACTTACAAAAACTAGGTGTATGTTTGTATGTGTATCACAACAACATTACAAGACCACTTACTACTCTTCAAATATTCCAATTAAACAAACCAGGGCTCTCACCTCAGCCTACCCCCCAATCCACACTTAACACTACCCTCTTTCGGGGGCGTGGCCATGGTGGCGACCTGGCAAGACATGTCTCCCCTGAGCGCCGGCACCAGGCCCCTGTTGCCCTATGCCAACGCCTCCAAAATGGGCTGATTTTCGAGGGCAGTGTGTCTAGTTACTGTCGAGGTGGATGATGTGTCCAGAAGGAGTTTGGGAGCGGCCATTGGGCAGAATCTGCAGTTTTATTGCTGATCAAGATGGCGGCTGCCATGTCCTGAGGTGCACTTTAGGCTGCTTTGCAACTTCTCAGGTAGTGTTCAAAGAGGGGTAAGGAGAGGAGAGATGCTGGTAGATCCTGGAGCTTCCAGCAGGGTCCGTAATGCAGGGTCGGCATGAAGAGGTGGCCCCGGGGTGACAAGGATGGCAGGCCCACTGAGCGGCATTGGGTGGCCTGCTGCAGGTGGCTTGGTCCTCTCACAAGTTTCTTGTCTGAGCAGAGGCCATCGGGGCCCCCCCAGAGGAGGTGTTGAAGGCAGCGGGCTGGTCACAGGATGGCCGGACTTTGCCTCCCACAACATTCCACCCCCACCAGCAGGTGAGGAGAGGAGCCCCCAAGAAGGTGTCTGCCTCAGCGGGGCCTACAGGGGATGGAGCTAGACCTCATGATTTATCAGGGTGTGGCCATGATAATGCGGGTGCACTGGCACCATCCCTCCAATGCCTGAGCACCATGTGGCATGTCCGCAGCTTAAGGCCTGAGCAAGGGTCTGGATGCTGATGGACTCGTGAACATGAGGGGCCCAAGTCTAGAGGAGGCCTGGTGGGCCCTGGGTGAAGTGAATAGCTGACTGACCAGCGGGACACCCCCAACTTGGTCTCTATTCACGCCAACTGCGACACCCCCTTCCTCTGCATGTCATCGTTAGCAGCAATTGAGTAGGGGGGCATCTAGTGTACTGGCTACCCCGGCAGGTCCCTCATTGAGGAATGCGAGGGCTCAGGAACTGACAGACATAGAGCCCCATTGTGGCGTGTGTTTCTGCGGCCATTCCCATTTGCTGGCAGCTCTCCAAGTCCCAAGGTTAAGGGGCCCGGGGGGTGCCAGCGGATTGGTTTATGCCCCGGGGGTCCTCTGCAGATGGCCCTGGGTGCCCCCATGCAATCATACCTGGGTACCAAGGCCTGGGGATGCGTCATGGGATCTCCATCATAGTGACCTAATGCCTTTGAACATCCGTGTGGTCTGTCTGCGAGGTTGCACTGGTTTGGGCACCACTCGCAGCACCGCCCATCATCGGATCTGCACTTCTGGCCCCGCTGCGGTGGCTCTTGTGTGGACAATGGCTGCGGGCATATCCAAGGCTCCTCGCAAATCCTTCATCAAGGACATGTTACAACATCCTGACGTCCCTCACTCCCAGGCAGCAGGACTGTCCTCTCCATATTCAGCTTCAGGTGGTGGGAATGAGCTCCTGCCCCCAGCAACAAAGGAGGATATCCAGACCCTTCTTCAGGAGTTTCATAAAGATATGTCCTCCCTATGACAGGACTTTACCAGAGTGCTCAGTGACCTCAAACAGTCATTCAGACAGACTGATTCTCATCACGAGAAACTATAAACTACTGTTGCAGAGCAGGTCCAGGAAAATGTGGATCGCACAGCACAAATCAAAAAATTTGAAACCGTTCAGGTTGAGTTGAGCAAAAAGATTGATGACCTGGAAAATCGCTCCAGGGGAAATAATATCAGAATAAGGGGCATTGCGATAGCGATCCTCCCACCTGATCTTGAAGCACATGTCCAGGCCCTCTTCATCCATCTGCCATGCCCGATGACACTCCACCTCTACTAGACCACACTCATCAGGTTTATTCAACTTATCAACAACAAAAGAATCTTCTCCCAGATGTCCTTATGCAAGTTCATTACTATCATGTCAAGGAAAAGATTCTGCAGCCTACACGCCAGCAAGATCCAATAGGTTTTCGAGGAGACTCTGTATCTCTTTTTCACACCCTTGCAAGACATCGCGCATTTAAAGAGGTGATCCAATATCTCCAGAGCAAAAAATGCCATACTGCTGGGGATTCTCCTTTCACCTACACTTTTTCACCTACAATGGCAAGCGATATACGACATGAGCACCTCAGGAGGCTCACGAAGCGCTGGGCCTGGCGCCGCACTCGAATGCCGACCTCCAGCAGAACGCAGATCAACTGAGCCTACTGGACCAAGGGGGTGTCTGGCACTTCCATCCGATGCCCTTGTCCCAGAGAAAGGCCCACAAGCAATGACAGCAAACGGACAGGGACTGTCGACCCTCTTCATCAGAGGAAGAGTCCCTCCCATAGACAGCCTTTTATAGCTCTAAGTCCTATTCATGCTGAATCATCCATTCCCAGAGTACTACAAAGATGGCATTAAGTTAAGATGTTGAGCTTATTCCCTCGCTCTGTTTCATGGGGAACAGGGCTTCATCTATGGGTACCAAGAGTCAGTCTACCGTACTTTGTTGAATTTCTGAGCGTTAACAAGACTAAATGTTGTTCTATCCTAGAACTGACCCCCGAGAGAGGCCCCTTTCATGGGTCCTTTCACTGATGTTTTATATCAATGTTTGGTTCATGTTCTGTTTTTATTTAGCTTTATTTGTTGTTACTTACCTTTGGTTGTCACACACGCAGGTCATCCCCAGTGCAGGTGTATTCCCCCTTCCAGGCTCAGCCCCTCCTACTTTATTCACCATCACGAACCCGCCATGACCCCTTTATTCTTTGTCCCACTTAATATACATGAATTCCCCGATTAAGTGTCGAGCCCTATTGCAGTGGCTTCATTGGAAGGAGGTAGATGTGGTGTTGCTCCTAGAGACCCATCTCCTTGGTGCCAATCATAAAAGCCTTCACTCATGCTGTTATCCAGTGCAGTTCCACTCCTCTTTCTCATGCAAGGCAAGACAAAAGGGTGTGGCTATTCTACTGTGAAGAAATGTAACCCTCTGGGTTGAGGACAAACTTCTCGACTGGGGGGGCAGAATGGTGGGCTTTAGAGGATCTTTGGGTGGAGCTCAGTTGGCTATATTTTCTATTTATGACCCCAACGAAGATAAACAATCCTACTATACAGACCTCCTCCCCAGGATCTTGCACTTTGCGAGGAGTGACTTGATTTTAGGTGGGGACTTTAATGTCCCTTTGGTCACGGGCCTGGATTGGTCTCACTTGCACTATGGCGACTCGCGGCCCACTACCTCCCTCACTCAGGGTATGTTTGATTTAACACTAGTAGATGTATGGCACCACCATCATGGGGGATGAAGGGGATTACGTATTTTACTCCCACCTCCACAAAACATACTCATGTATAGATTACTTCCCTCCTATCTTAGATAGTAGATACTTCCAAAGACATTAGGACCCTCTCCGACCACTATGCTGGTCTGGTAGAAGATGAGCACTGATGATCCCTTTCCAAAACCAATAGTAGTGAATGAAGTGGCACTGAGAGACCCAACCTTGAGGGACCGAATTCCAGACATTAATGATCATCATTTTAGCGAAAATGATAATGGTGAGGTTTCCTCCTCTACTCTAAGGGATGCAGCTAAGGCGGTATTTAGAGATGAACTTATATCCCATACAGCAACCTTTGAGTACCTAGGTAAGCAACGTAAACAAGATCTCAAAGCCCAAATCTTAAGAGCTGAGGCCACACATAGATGAGGGGGTCAGCTCGTTCCCTGAGAGAACTCCACAAGTTATGGGGGAATTAAAACACCTTCAAATGAAGGAGGCCGCTAAGAAATTATTGTACATAAATCAAACCTACAATGAAAAGGGAAATAAGGCTGATAGGCGTTTGGCTTATAAAAGTAGAAAGTTGGCCTCACGCAATTATATCCAAAAGATGGTGGATGAGGATGGCAAATAATTCTCCGATACCCCGGGGATCCTTTCTGCCTTTAAACAGTGTTATGCTACCCTATTTCGGGCACAGGACCTCCATGGTCGTCTAAAAAGACAAGTAACTCCAATGCTATATGTTACCCAATTTAGTGACCGATTTCAGTTTCCTCAAGGAATTCATCTCCCCTGAGAAGGTTAGAGCGGCCATCAATGCTCTACCTCCCAGGAAAGAACCAGGCCTGGAAGGCTTCCCCACCTCTTTCTACAAGGCTTACAACTCACTTCTAGTAAAGCCCCTGTAAAAGGTCTTTAACTTTGTTTGGAGTCAGGAGTGGTAACTGATACCATGCGGGGTTCCCACCTGGTTCTCCTCTTGAAACCACATAAAAACACGGAGCTATGCCCTTCATATAGGCCGATAGCACTATGAAATTGTGATGTTAAAATATTCACCTCAATACTAGTGTCCTTGCTACACCAAGTATGGCCTCACCTATTGCCCCGCAACAATCTGGCTTCATTAAACATAGACAGGCAAATGGCAATATCAGATTAGCTGTCGCCCTCTTGGAAGTAGCAGAGCATCAGAAACAGCTGATTGCTCTTCTCTACTTAGGCGCTGAGAAGCCCTTCAACAGAGTAGACTGGCAGTTTTGTCGAGGGTGCTTGATGAGACTCAACTGGGCCCTAAGATGAAGGCATTCATTTTAGCAAACTATACACAACCCATCACCAAAATTAAAATCAATGGGAAACACACTGCCGATATGCCATTTAAAAAAAAATTTATTTTTATTTTTATTGATAACAAGTTACACACCTCGGACATTTTCTTACAATAACAATCCAGGGAGCTCCGCATTTTAGCTTTAACAATAGATACATTGCCTGATTACATCTCCCAATTAATACACACAGCAGGACGTCATGGTGGTCTACAATGGGTCATCCCCATACCTCTGCCTCGGGGTCTCACATATTTCCCCGCTATAGTTTTTCCACTTCTCCCAAATCTGCGTCCATTTACTTGGACATCCTCTGGACTCGTACACCGTCCTTTCTGTCAACATGCACCAGTCCAGGTCTCTCTCCCACTCCATAATGGACGGCGGATCCTGTGCCCTCCACAGTCTCGCTATGTTTCTCTTTGCAATAGTCATACCAAGAGTCACCCACAGTTTACCTTTGGTGCTTAAATCGGTGGGGCCCCATATGTTCAGAAGGCACAATTTAATATTATAATCAATAGCACAACCCATCACTTCTGCCATACATGACGTAATCTCGGACCAATAGCCCTGTATATATGTACATTCCCAGAGTGTGTGAATAAAGGTTCACTCTTGTCCACACTTCCTCGTGCATCCTGGTTCCATTCTATAGCCCATTTTCACCATTGCGGAGCCCGCTAGATAGATTCTGTGAAGCACTTTCAATTGTATCAGTCTCAACCTAGACGAGATAGACACTTCCTTGGGGGACGCGAGTGCCTCAAGCCATTCGTTGTCCTCCAGCCCCGCCACATCATATTCCCACTTGGAACGGAGCCGTAGGAGGGGATCAGACATGTTATTAATTAGTTTCTTATAAGTTAGAGTGATGGCTTTCTCTGGCATATATTCATCTAGGAGTCTATCTTCTAGCGGGGAGGATTCGGGTGGTTTCTCTCCCCCAATTATTGTCGACTGCAGTGCGTGTTTAATCTGCATATACCTGAAATATTCAGTGCTGGCCAGCTCGTAGTCCCTCTGCAGTTGGGAAAAAGCGACCACTTTCCCCACCCTCCAAAGGTCTCCAACCCTAGAGATGCCGATCAGATCCCAACAATCAAAATCTTTGGTTTTCCTAAGATTGCCAAAGACCTCAGTGTCCCATAGAGGAGTGGTGCGTGTTATCTTCCCCTCCCAGGCCAAGCTCTTCAATGCCACCCGCCATATGTGTACCGCATGTAGTGTGGGGCCAGTAAGCTTCAATTTAGCGGGTTTGGTATATAACACTGTAGGAGAGTAGGATCTGCCTCTTATGTTGCCCCCACTTTTTTTCTGATGTTAGCACTGGTTTCTGGCTATAGTCTGGCTGGGTCCCTGCCAATCAGGGCCCCAGCCTCTCTGTTCTCTCTAAACGACATGGAGTGCACTCTAGGTGCACTAGTGATTGGATACTGTGGTGCCTTATGAGTCCCTAGTATATGGTACCTTAGGTGCCAAGGGCATAGGTACTTCACAGGCCTACCAGGGGCTGCAGCATGTGTTATGCCACCCCTGGGAAGCAGTCTAAATCTGACACCACAGGCCTGCTACTGCAGCCTGGGTGAGGTGGTGCTAGCACCCCTCACTGAGATATAGGTTTCCTATATCTCTCTTGCACACACATATAAACCTATCAGTCACCCCTAAGGCAGGCCCTATCAATCCTGAGGGCAGGGTGCGTGGCTTCTATGTGAGGGGGTGCCTCTGCCTGAGCAGGGCCCCTCTGCAGCTCTCAGAGTCTATTCTCTGGTGCTGTTTGTGGATGCGGTTAAACCATATACTCTTAAGTGCATTATATCCTCGCGGTAAATGCTAACTTTGGAATGGCTGCATCAAAACATGTCGTGTTTGGTGTCAAACATCTTGGAATACTACCCCCCGCCAATCTTGGCGGCGGGGGTAGCATTCCACCCTTCTAGAGGGATAAGACATGTACCTGCTGTGGAAACGCGGTAGAATCCTAAAGAGCCCTGGTATCACAAAATGGATGCCACCAGTCACAGACACTGGGCTGCCCTCCTGCTGATGACCGAAACTCGCAGTGGAGGAAGCCCAACAATAGGCATCCTGTCACAGGGAGGTGTAACCACCTCCCAGACAGGGTTTAGTGTATTGGGGCTGGGTGGGTGCACTCGTAGAGTGCTTTGAAGTCCTGCACTGGGGGAGCAGAAGGCTCCTCTGTGCATATGCCAGTTCAAACCAGCTCAGGGGCTACCTGCCCCTGCTCTGGCGCGAAACTGGACAAAGGGAAGTGGGTGTAGCCACCCCTCCCTTGACCCTCCCATAGGTGGGGTCATAGAGCTAGTCCATCCCCTCTTTTTAGTATAAGAGGGGGAACCTTGCCATTGCAAAGCAGATAACCCCTGGACGACGCTCTACAGAAGAATCCTGGCCCTTCGACGTTCCACTACCTTTGGAAGACAGAAGAATCTCCCTTGGAGTCAAGGAGTGACTCCCCTGCTTGGCAGGCACCAAAAACGACAACGACGGTCGCAAACTACGCCGCTCCCGCCGGAGTCCGAAGTCCCTGCAGCCCAAAAAGTGGATTTCCTGACCTCTCCCAGGCCATCGTGAGTCCCCAGTGAAGCTGAGGCAAGTGAACCCCACGAATAACGAGGAACCGTGACCCCTGGGTACCGTGCACTATTGTCGAGTGCAACCCCTTCACAACGTTCTACGAACCTGTACTTTAGACCACGTGTGGTCCTGACCTCCAGCAGGAATCCCTCCGAAGATCAGAGGCCTACACCGTCCTGAGTGACCGTGGGCCCCTGTTGAGTGATTCCGCCCGAGGTGTCTTCGCGATCCCTTGCCCGCTGGCTTGTGGGTCCCCAGAAGACTTCTTAAAGAAACCAAAGGGCTCCCCTGGTTGCTCCAGGCCTGCCCTGACTTACCCTTGCTGGGTGAGTTCCTCAGACCTTGCTGGTCTGCGCCATCGACTTTTCTTTATCTCCCCAAGCTTGCTGCTGCCAAGGCTTGTTGGCTCTAATCGAGTTGCCGACACCGCAGTCAGCTGCAGACGTCGAGGGACCCACCGAATCCAGCTCCTGGTTGTCGTCGACGCCTCCTGGACCACGTGGCTGAAGAGTCAAGACACCCACAACCGACCTGAATCAACCGACGACGGTGGGCATCCATCTTCCTTGCCCCGGGTCACTGCCAAGTGACTTTGAACACTGTCCCCTCTGCTTTCAGGTCATCCTTCTTCAGAATCCAGGCTTGGATTCCACCGGACACTTCTTCAGCTCCCGCAAGCAGCAAGTCTACTTTGTTCGCCATTGAAAACGACGCCGCGACCCGACACCAAAGGACACCTGTGCACCCGGCTTCCCTGGGTGAGGTAACTCCAGCACTACGGTGCTCCTGTGGGTGTGGGCCCTAGAACTACTTACCCTGTAAGTGACTTGCTTGTAGGTTCTCCCGAAGTATCCTAAAACTCTTTATTTCCAACCGCGACTTGCCCCATTGAAGTTAACGGCGATCCGCGCCTGTGTATTCACACTGCACGCGTCCCCCGTGGGTCCTTTACTTACCTGCCTTGGATGGTTTTGTGAGGCCCCAGCACTTCTGAAGGCCCTAGGCCTTGTCTCCCTGCAAGTCGTTGTTTCTAAGTCTCTTACTTAGTATATGGTCTGGTACGCCCCTAGGGCCCCAGCCATATTTTGTGCTTAACTTATTGTGAAACGTTGATTTGTGCATATGTTTGTCTTCTAATCTCATAAAGAGATTAGTAGAGAGTTATTTAGAAATAAATACATATATATTTGATATATATACCTGTGTGGTGTCTTTTCATTTGGTGATTCAAGAGATTATATGGTAAAACAAGCTGCTTTACATTCCTCCGAGACTTAGCCTGAAGGCTGCTCTCCACAGCTACCACTAGGATAGCTTTCTTTAAAAAGGTTGTCTTAAACCTATCTACCATAAGAGTCGATTTGCCCTGGTGCAAGGTGTCCACTTTAATTAGTGAACAGCATATACCAGGCCAACTTCTCACATTGGTGGGCAGCGTGTGGGATTCCAGCTTGCCATTGTTTTACCAGAAAATCTCTATTTGAATTACTAACTGAAAACCATTATAGGTACTCAAGGTACATATAAAGTCAAGCTTAGTATCAATAAGTTCTACTGAACTTAGAGCTGTGTGCCAAGGGATAGCACACCCTTTCCACAGCTCAAGCTAGGATCAGTAGGCCACAAACTAGTGTAGGTATTACAACACTGCACAACACTAGAATGTCCTTAAAGGGTGGACCCAGTGGATCCACTCAGCCTCAGTATAAGGACATGGCTTTCTCTGACTTGAGAGCCATGTGTGTTGACAGACACCTGAGACTAGGACAGAGTCCCTCAACACTACACCTGATAGATCTGCTGACAGCAGATGACCTTAGATTGGCTCTAGGAGCTAAAGGGTTTGAATCAGTGGGTGGGTCAGTCATAGTATCTGGGTCAGATGATGAAAATCAGAATGACCAAGACTCTGTGATTGAAGGGCCAGGCTCCAAGGGGCCTGAAAAGGACAGAGGAATTCTCCCTAAGAGAACTGACAGAGAGGAGGAGAGGCACAGATCCCCTTCCAGGGAATCTGACCACTCTTATCACTCTGGCAGAGAATTTGTCCAGCAGAGGAGCTCATACTTTTCCTTAAGAGAGACCTCCTCTGAGAGAAGGTGCAAACTGCTCCAGTATGAGGAAGCAAGAGTGGCCCTCAGAACCAAGCAGTTGGCACTGGATAGGGAAGCCCTGGAGATCCAGAGAGCTTCTAGAAAAGAGGGGTTAGAACCCCCTGGTGGCAGCAACAGTGTCCCTAGAGGCAGAGAATATATTCCTGACCATAGGAACCTGAGCAAGGTTGTTCCTCCCTACCAGAGTGGGGATGATATCCACAAGTGGATAACTGCTATGGAGAGGGCCTGTAGAGTACAGCAGGTCCCCCAAAAGCAGTGGGCAGCAATCTTGTGGCTCTCCTTTTCAGATAAAGGAAGAGACAAGCTCCTCACTGTTAGAGAGGAGGATGCTGATGATTATGAGGTCCTGAAGAGTGCACTGATAGATGGGTTTGGCTTAACCACTGAGCAGTACAGGTTAAAGTTCAGAGATACCCAGAAGGCACAGACTCAGGACTGGACTGACTTTGTTGATTGTGCAACCAAGGCTCTAGAGGGTTGGCTGGTTGGCAGTAGGGTTACTGATTTCAAGGGATTGTATAATCTGATGATGAGAGAACAGATCCTAAATAATTGCCAGAACCAGTTGTTGCATCAGTACCTGGTGGACTCTGATCTGACCTCTCCCCAAGAATTGGGAAAGAAGGCAGACAAATGGGTCAGAACCAGGGTGAGGCAGAAAACCCAGAACCAAGGGGGTGACACTAAGAAGCAAGATCCTAAAGGCTCTGAGAAAGGTGTGGATAAGTCAAAAGACCAGAAGTCTTCACAAGGGCCCCAAAAATCTGCATCTGGTGGGGAGTCACAGTCCAACAAGGGAAAAGGCCAAAAGAAGCCCTGGTGCAAATTCTGTAAACAGAAAGGGCACTGGACTTCTGATTGTACCAAGTCCAAAGACCAAACCACCACCACTCCTGCCCCTAAGGCAACTGTGCCCCCTAGCTCAGCTACTGGTGGAGGTGGTACTCAGAATAAGGGTGTAGTAGGGTTGACCCTGGGTTCTGAAGTGGATTCTGACCTAGTCAGAGTGACCACTCAGGCAATGCTGATTTGTGAGGGAAACATTGATATGTCCTTCCTAGTAAGCCCCAGTAATCTGGGCAAGTACAAACAGCAGCCTTTGATAAATGGCAAACAGGCTTTGGCATTTAGGGACACAGGTGCTAGTGTCACCATGGTGGCAGAGGACCTAGTGGACCCTGGACAGATCATCCTGGGTGAAATGTACCAGGTGACCAATGCAAGCAATGTCCAGACCAACCATAGTCTGGCAGTTGTGAATTTCTCCTGGGGAGGGGTAACTGGCCTCAAGAAGGTTGTAGTCAGTGCAGACCTCCCTGTAGAATGTCTATTGGGCAATGATCTAGAGACTTCAGCCTGGTCTGAAGTAGAGTTATGGACTCATGCTGAGATGTTGGGCATCCCTGCAGAGGTATTTGCTGTGACCAGGTCACAAGCAAGAATGCATGACACTGAACCAGCTCTGGATCCTGGAACAATGGACCAGATGCTTCCAAAGAGGAGGAGCAGTAGGGTTAAGGCAGTGCCTTCCCCTCTGTCTCAGATCAAGGATTCTCTTCCAGAGGGAGGTGAAGCAGAACCTGAAGAAGGAACTGCCCCAGAGGGACTTGAACCTGACCAGGTTGAGTTCTTGGGGGCAGGGGGCCCTTCCAGGGAAGATCTGAGCAAGGAGCAACAGTGCTGCCCCTCTCTTGAACCCCTCAGACAGCAGGCTGCTGCTGAGGCTGCTGGGAGTGCTAGTGGGTCCCATAAAGTTTATTGGGATGAGGGACTCCTATATTCTGAGGGTAGAGTCCCAGCCCCTGGAGCCACCAGGAGGTTGGTAATACCTCAGAAGTTTAGGGGGTTCCTCTTGACCTTAGCACATGATATCCCTTTGGCAGGACACTTGGGCCAAAACAAGACCTGGGACAGGCTTGTTCTACATTTTCATTGGCCACGTATGTCAGAGGACACAAAGGAGTTTTGTCGCTCCTGTGTCACTTGCCAAGCCAGTGGTAAGGCAGGTGGCACAACAAAGGCCCCCCTGATACCACTACCTGTGGTGGGGGTACCCTTTGAAAGGGTAGGGATTGACATTGTTGGTCCCCTTGACCCTCAGACTGCATCTGGGCACAGATTTATCCTGGTGGTAGTGGATCATGCCACCGGGTACCCAGAGGCAATTCCTCTGAGGACCACCACAGCACCTGTGGTGGCAAGAGCCCTCATTGGAGTTTTCTCCAGAGTGGGTTTTCCAAAGGAGGTCATTTCTGACAGAGGTACCAACTTCATGTCAGGATATCTGAAAGCAATGTGGAAGGAGTGTGGTGTAACTTATAAGTTCACCACCCCTATCACCCACAATGCAATGGTTTAGTTGAACGCTTCAACAAGACCTTGAAAGGAATGATTAAGGGACTCCCAGAGAAGCTTAGGCGGAAATGGGACCTTCTTCTTCCTTGCCTTTTGTTTGCATACAGAGAGGTTCCACAGAAGGGGGTTGGCTACAGCCCATTTGAGCTTCTGTTTGGGCATCCTGTGAGAGGTCCACTATGTTTGGTAAAAGAGGGCTGGGAGTTACCTCTCAAGCCCCCCAAACAAGATGTGATGGACTATGTACTTGGTCTCCGCTCCCGGATGGCAGAGTACATGAAAAAGGCAACCAAAAACCTGGAGGCCAGCCAAGAATTGCAAAAAGCTTGGCATGACCAAAGGCTGTGCTGACTGTATACCAGCCAGGACAGAAAGTGTGGGTGTTGGAGCATGTGGCCCCAGCAGCCCTCCAGGACAAATGGAGTGGCCCCCATACAATAGTTGAACAGAAGGGAGAAGTCACCTATCTGGTGAATCTTGGAACTCCCAGGAGCCCCCTAAGGGTGCTTCATGTCAACAGATTAAAGCCATATGTTGACAGGGCTGACATGGGCTTGCTCATGGCAACTGATGAGGACCAGGAGGAGGAGAGTGACCCTCTCCCTGACCTGCTCTCTCAGAACCCTGATGATGGGTCAGTAGATGGTGTTGCTTTGGCAAGCAGCCTCACTGACCATCAGCAAACTGAGTGCAGACAAGTTCTGCAACAGTTTAGACATATGTTTAGCCTGACCCCTAGTCAGACTACCTGGTGCACCCATGAGGTGGACACTGGGGACAGTCTGCCTGTCAAGAATAAAATCTACAGGCAACCTGACCATGTCAGGGACTGTATCAGGACTGAAGTCCAGAAAATGTTGGAGTTAGGCGTGATTGAGCCTTCAGATAGCCCTTGGGCTAGCCCAGTAGTCCTGGTACCCAAGCCTCATACCCAGGGTGGTAAGAAAGAAATGAGGTTTTGTGTAGACTACAGAGGCCTCAATGCAGTCACTAGGACTGATGCCTACCCCATACCAAGGGCAGATGAGCTGATTGATACTTTGGCCTCAGCCAAGTATCTAAGCACATTTGACCTAACAGCTGGCTACTGGCAAATCAGATTAGCTGATGATGCAAAAGCCAAAACAGCATTTTCGACCCCTGGTGGGCACTACCACTTTGTGGTGATGCCCTTTGGATTGAAAAATCCACCTGCCACTTTTCAGAGGTTGGTGAATAAAGTTCTGGCAGGGATGGAAACTTATTGCTCAGCTTATCTAGATGATATTGCTGTCTTTAGTTCCTCCTGGCAGGATCACCTGGTCCACCTCAGAAATGTTTTGGAGGCCCTGCAGAAAGCAGGCCTCACTATCAAGGCCACCAAGTGCCAGATAGGGCAGAGTCAGGTTGTGTACCTGGGCCACCTTGTAGGTGGAGGCCAGGTTCAGCCTTTACAGAGCAAAATCCAAACCATAATGGAATGGGTTGCTCCAACCACCCAGACCCAGGTGAGAGCCTTCTTAGGCCTGACTGGGTACTATAGGAGGTTTGTCAAGGGATATGGATCTATAGTGACCCCCTTGAATGATCTTACCTCTAAGAAAATGCCAAAAAAGGTTCAGTGGACAGCTAGCTGTCAAAAGGCATTTGAAGACCTAAAGCAGGCCATGTGCACTGCCCCCATCTTACAGAGTCCAGACTACACCAAAAAGTTCATTGTCCAAACAGATGCTTCTGAGCTGGGTGTGGGAGCTGTACTGTCTCAACTGAATGATGAAGGTCAAGACCAGCCAGTAGCTTTTATTAGCAGAAGGCTGACCCCTAGAGAGAAACGTTGGTCAGCTATAGAGAGGGAGGCCTTTGCTGTGGTATGGGCCCTGAAGAAGCTGAGGCCATACTTGTTTGGTACTCACTTCATAGTTCAGACTGACCACAAGCCCCTCCTATGGCTAAAGCAGATGAAAGGTGAAAACCCAAAACTTTTGAGGTGGTCCATTCCCCTACAGGGGATGGACTATACAGTGGAACATAGGCCTGGGACCCAACATGCCAATGCAGATGGACTCTCAAGGTATTTCCACTTTGAACACGAAGACTCAACTGGTCAAGGTTAGTTTAGTGTCCCTACGTTTGGGGGGGTTGTGTAGGAGAGTAGGATCTGCCTCTTATGTTGCCCCCACTTTTTTCTGATGTTAGCACTGGTTTCTGGCTATAGTCTGGCTGGGTCCCTGCCAATCAGGGCCCCAGCCTCTCTGTTCTCTCTAAACGACATGGAGTGCACTCTAGGTGCACTAGTGATTGGATACTGTGGTGCCTTATGAGTCCCTAGTATATGGTACCTTAGGTGCCAAGGGCATAGGTACTTCACAGGCCTACCAGGGGCTGCAGCATGTGTTATGCCACCCCTGGGAAGCAGTCTAAATCTGACACCACAGGCCTGCTACTGCAGCCTGGGTGAGGTGGTGCTAGCACCCCTCACTGAGATATAGGTTTCCTATATCTCTCTTGCACACACATATAAACCTATCAGTCACCCCTAAGGCAGGCCCTATCAATCCTGAGGGCAGGGTGCGTGGCTTCTATGTGAGGGGGTGCCTCTGCCTGAGCAGGGCCCCTCTGCAGCTCTCAGAGTCTATTCTCTGGTGCTGTTTGTGGATGCGGTTAAACCATATACTCTTAAGTGCATTATATCCTCGCGGTAAATGCTAACTTTGGAATGGCTGCATCAAAACATGTCGTGTTTTGTGTCAAACATCTTGGAATACTACCCCCCGCCAATCTTGGCGGCGGGGGTAGCATTCCACCCTTCTAGAGGGATAAGACATGTACCTGCTGTGGAAACGCGGTAGAATCCTAAAGAGCCCTGGCATCACAAAATGGATGCCACCAGTCACAGACACTGGGCTGCCCTCCTGCTGATGACCGAAACTCGCAGTGGAGGAAGCCCAACAATAGGCATCCTGTCACAGGGAGGTGTAACCACCTCCCAGACAGGGTTTAGTGTATTGGGGCTGGGTGGGTGCACTCGTAGAGTGCTTTGAAGTCCTGCACTGGGGGAGCAGAAGGCTCCTCTGTGCATATGCCAGTTCAAACCAGCTCAGGGGCTACCTGCCCCTGCTCTGGCGTGAAACTGGACAAAGGGAAGTGGGTGTAGCCACCCCCTCCCTTGACCCTCCCATAGGTGGGGTCATAGAGCTAGTCCATCCCCTCTTTTTAGTATAAGAGGGGGAACCTTGCCATTGCAAAGCAGATAACCCCTGGATGACGCTCTACAGAAGAATCCTGGCCCTTCGACGTTCCACTACCTTTGGAAGACAGAAGAATCTCCCTTGGAGTCAAGGAGTGACTCCCCTGCTTGGCAGGCACCAAAAACGACAACGACGGTCGCAAACTATGCCGCTCCCGCCGGAGTCCGAAGTCCCTGCAGCCCAAGAAGTGGATTTCCTGACCTCTCCCAGGCCATCGTGAGTCCCCAGCGAAGCTGAGGCAAGTGGACCCCACGAGTAACGAGGAACCGTGACCCCTGGGTACCCTGCACTATTGTCGAGTGCAACCCCTTCACAACGTTCTACGAACCTGTGCTTTGGACCACGTGTGGTCCCGACCTCCAGCAGGAATCCCTCCGAAGATCAGAGGCCTACACCATCCCGAGTGACCGTGGGCCCTTGTTGAGTGATTCCGCCCGAGGTGTCTTCGCGATCCCTTGCCCGCTGGCTTGTGGGTCCCCAGAAGACTTCTTAAAGAAACCAAAGGGCTCCCCTGGTTGCTCCAGGCCTGCCCTGACTTACCCTTGCTGGGTGAGTTCCTCAGACCTTGCTGGTCTGCGCCATCGACTTTTCTTCATCTCCCCGAGACTTGCTGCTGCCAAGGCTTGTTGGCTCTAATCGAGTTGCCGACACCGCAGTCAGCTGCAGACGTCGAGGTACCCACCGAATCCAGCTCCTGGTTGTCGTCAACGCCTCCTGGACCACGTGGCTGAAGAGTCAAGGCACCCGCAACCGACCTGAATCAACCGACAACGGTGGGCATCCATCTTCCTTGCCCCGGGTCACTGCCAAGTGACTTTGAACACTGTCCCCTCTGCTTTCAGGTCATCCTTCTTCAGAATCCAGGCTTGGATTCCACCGGACACTTCTTCAGCTCCCGCAAGCAGCAAGTCTTCTTTGTTCGCCATTGAAAACGACGCCGCGACCCGACACCAAAGGACACCTGTGCACCAGGCTTCCCTGGGTGAGGTAACTCCAGCACTACGGTGCTCCTGTGGGTGTGGGCCCTAGAACTACTTACCCTGTAAGTGACTTGCTTGTAGGTTCTCCCGAAGTATCCTAAAACTCTTTATTTCCAACCGCGACTTGCCCCATTGAAGTTAACGGCGATCCGCACCTGTGTATTCACACTGCACGCGTCCCCCGTGGGTCCTTTACTTACCTGCCTTGGATGGTTTTGTGAGGCCCCAGCACTTCTGAAGGCCCTAGGCCTTGTCTCCCTGCAAGTCGTTGTTTCTAAGTCTCTTACTTAGTATATGGTCTGGTACGCCCCTAGGGCCCCAGCCATATTTTGTGCTTAACTTATTGTGAAACGTTGATTTGTGCATATGTTTGTCTTCTAATCTCATAAAGAGATTAGTAGAGAGTTATTTAGAAATAAATACATATATATTTGATATATATACCTGTGTGGTGTCTTTTCATTTGGTGATTCAAGAGATTATATGGTAAAACAAGCTGCTTTACATTCCTCCGAGACTTAGCCTGAAGGCTGCTCTCCACAGCTACCACTAGGATAGCTTTCTTTAAAAAGGTTGTCTTAAACCTATCTACCATAAGAGTCGATTTGCCCTGGTGCAAGGTGTCCACTTTAATTAGTGAACAGCATATACCAGGCCAACTTCTCACAAACACACTCACAAAATCTCCTCCAGGAAGCAGCCATCTGTCCATTTGATATCCGGGATCTCCCGGGGGTCTATAAATGCATTGATTAATCGCTGCTAACTGAGCCACCCAGTAATATCGCCTTATGTCAGGGAGTGCAATTCCTCCGTCATACCACCCACGAGTGAGTTTCGAAATAGATATCCTGGGTGGCATGTCTCCCCACAGAAGCTTCCTTTGGGAGCTCTCTATGGATCTGAAATAGTCCGCCCCTACCAGACAAGGCGAGTTTTGTAATACCTATAAGAAACGCGGCAAAGCCATCATCTTAAACAATGCCGCTTGCCCCAACAGGGACAACGGAAGCGTTTCCCAGTGTTTAACATCCGATCTAAGTCTTTGTAGTGGGGGCAGGAGATTTTGTTCGTAGAAGAGGGTGAGATCTTTTGACACGTGAATCCCCAGGTACTTAAAACTTGTTTTGGCTTCAGTGATATTAATACCCCGTGGCAGTGTAGGTGTTTTGCCACACAAAACATAAATGACCGATTTGGACCAATTTATGTTGTAGCCAGAGCACTTCCCAAAAGCTATAAATATATACATTACTCTATTCAGGGAAGCCCTAGGTGATGCCAGATATAGCAGTATATCGTCCGCATATAACGATATGCGGTCCTCCGAGTCGTCCGCCCACCTGAGCCCTCTGACAATCGGATCCTTTCGTATCCACATTGCCAAAGGTTCCAACATAAGGGCAAAAAGCAGCGGAGAAAGGGGGCATCCCTGCCTAGTCCCTCTCCCGAGGGTAAACATTGGGGATCTGCGATTATTTACCACTACCTGAGCCATTGGGTTTTTGTAAAGTAGCTGCACCCAGCTCAAAAAACCTGGGCCGAATCCCAGTTTCCTGAGGACTGAAAACATATACGGCCATTCAATCGTGTCGATCGCCATGGCGGCATCCAGGGATACCACCACTGCGTCTTCTCGTATTGTATCTACCTGAGCCAGCACCCCATAGAGCTGTCGCAAATTAAGAGCAGTGTTTCTCGCAGGCATAAAGCCAGACTGGTCCGGATGCACCAGTTTGGTAATGACTGGTAGCAATCGTGTGGCCAGTATTTTAGCTAGGATTTTTGCTTCCGCGTTGAGCAATGATATCGATCTATATGAGGAGCTTTAATTTTTTGGTTTACCGCTTTTGTGAATAACCATTATGGTTGCTAGTCTCTGATCTGGCGGAAGACTTCCCACCTTTCTGCTCTCCTGAAACATAGCTGTAAGGTAGGGTGCAAGTCTGCTGGGAGTGAGTTTGTACAGTTCAATGGGTAAACCATTTGGGCCGGCTGCATTGCCCGAGTGCAGGTCTTGTATTGCCTTTTCAACCTCTGTAGCGATCAGCTCCTTTTCTAGTTAGTTTCGGTCATCGTCTGAGAGTACAGGCAGGGGAATGTCTTTGAGGAATACATCTGCCTCCTCTACCGTGTAAGTCGATTGAGGACTATAGATTTGGGCATAGTAACTCCCAAATATGTTTGCATAATCTTGCGGCTCAGTATACAGGTTGTAAGAGTCATCGCTGAGTTCGACCACTACTCTGCTGGCTTGCTCTCTGCGGTCCAGCCATGCTAACAATTTACCGGCCTTGTCCCCCACCTCGTAAATTCTACTAAGAGTAGCCCTGTGCTGAGCTTTGGCAGCATCTGTGGCTTGGGCCACATACTCCTTTGTCTTTAATTTCAAGGAGTGTCTGACTTCTTCTGTACTAGTTTCTCTTAACTGATTTTCCAGTAACAGTATCTCTGTTTCAAGGCTTGCCATCACTGCCTGCTTTTCTTTCTTAGTGCCTGCAATCAATGAAACGGCATGGCCTCTGACCACTGTCTTATAGGCCTCCCATAGCGTCTGAGAGGATTCTACCGATTTTTCGTTTTCACTGAAATAAAGATCAGTTTCTTTCACTAGTTTTCTCGTATAGTGGGATCCTTGAGATACCACGGACTAATTGGGGCTACCCTTCCGACCTGTTGCTCCCCCACCTCTATCCGGGCCCAGATAGGCGAATGGTCTGATATTCCCCTAGCTAGATGTCTCACCTCAGTAACCTGTCCTAGTTGATCCGCTGTAGTGATTAAATAGTCTATCCTGGACATACTGCGGTGGGCACTTGAGTAAAATGTATATTGCTGCTCCATGGGGTGGCGCGCCCTCCAGACATCAATGAGACCCATTGCCTCTATGAAATTATGTATCTGCGTGCGGGCGGGCGGTAGGTGTTTAGGGGGCCAGCGATCATGGCTATCTGAAACTATTGAGTTAAAATCTCCCCCCAAGAGGAGTCTTCCCTCCGGCAGAGCGAGGAGTAGATCTCCTAGGTCGCCAAAAGCAGAGGCATGGAGGCCAGGAGGAATATACACCGACACCAGGTTCAAAATAAGTCCCTCCCATGTCCCGGAGAAAGCGACAAATCTCCCCAGGTTGTCTGTCCAGGTGCGGTCTTTCACCAACTGGAGGCCTTTGCGCACCATTATGCCCACGCCCCGTGACCCAGCTCCAAACGCAGAGTGCGCCGCAAGCCGGAAGCCCCACCTGGTCAATGCTTTACATGCATTTCCCAACAAATGGGTCTCTTGGAGCAGGACCACGTCCGGCAAATGTCGCTTCATATACTGTAACACAATGCCTCTCTTTATCTTATTACCAAGGCTGTTGACGTTCCAGGACAATAACTTAAATCCCTGCTTTAGTGATGGAGCCATTGCTAATTACAACGTCAGTACATGTCGAGCCCTGAGTCCGCCCAGGCCCGCCATCATCCTGATACAGTGTATTCAGGTAAGGGGCATTACTTTTCTTATCTCTCCCTGTGCAGGTATTACGGGTCCGAGTGGACCGAGTCCGCCGCTTCATGTCTTCGGGCGGCAAACTGAACAAACATCTGAACAAACTTTCCATTTCCCCCTGTCTGTCAGAGCTTATGACTGAGTACATCATCCTACGTTTTGCGTTCCCAGTGCCGGAGTTGCTTTCTGACAGTAAACCCACCCCCCCCCACAACTTCCCTTACCCCCACCCCCCTCCCTGCATCCCTGCATGGCGGTATTGGAACTTCCCGCCTCCCCCAATCTGCAGAGCGCCTATTGCCCACCCTAATAACTAGTGGTGCGTGGAACAGCCGCCCACCTGTTCAACAACAACTATCGATAAGATGGGGGGAACCTTTCCTGAATTAAAACTCTGCAGGAAATCTAGTCTGCATCCAATCATACCATCATCCCATTTCTACTGGGAGTTGAATCACACATTATTCAAAACCTTACTTATGAGTCCATTAGGGAAGTTGAGGTCCATTTAGGCGGAGATGGGCGGAGGCGGCCGCGTCCCACCCCGCACGTATAGCGGCCCAGGGTGTCAATGAGTTATCTTACGGTACCGTCAGCCAGCGGTGCGCCATCAGATTCAGTTATCAATTGTTTCTTTTGCATTTGTCGCCCTAAGTGGGAAGGGTATGCCCAGACGTGGGTCCCGTGCTCACTACACCACTGGATTCAAGCTAGCCTGGCTGATGAAGGGTGATGCCCTGAAACCGGTCCCAGGATGCTTGTTTCCGGTCCAGGGAGGACCTGGCTTGGCAGTTCGGGCTGGACTGTTCCCAGAAGGAACAGGGTCACGACTGATTTGCATATGGCTGGGTCCAAACTGGGGTGGTGTAGTGAGCAAAAGAATGATGGATTTAACCCAGATCCTTGTGACTGGGGGTGAATGTTTGCATTGTCCAGCATTCCATCCATCAATTGTTTCTTTTGTATCAGATTCAGTTACAGCAGCATGTTCAGCGCGGGCCTACCCCAGTCTGTTACGTTGATTGTGCGGATTTCCTTTCCCCACGGTTCACCATCCCTCGAACCAGTCCCATGCCTCGTTGGGGGAAGTGAAGAACCAAGCTTTACCTTCCGCCTCCACTCGCAGCTTAGCTGGGAAGAGCATTGCGTACTTGAGTCCCTTTCAGTTACAATGGACAGCACACGCTCTGAAGGTCGTGGGAGCCGTGTGCCAGTTGCCGGTCAGAGGTTGGAAAGAGGAGCTGTATCTTCTGAAATGTGAAGGGCCCTTGTTCCCCCCAGTCTGTTCTCCAGCACCTCCTCCCAGATGTAAGGAGATCGCCAGTGCACACTCGCAGCTCAGGGTTGTGTCGGGGGGAGGGAGGCAGCCGCCCCAACGATGGCCGCAGGAGACCAGGCTGCGAGGGGCTCAATCCTCGCTAAAGTCCCAGTGGGCTAGTAACGGAAGCCCACTCCAGCCGCCGCACTCTCAGCCCGGTGCCCCCGCACCTCACTGCTGGCGCCGGTGAGTCTAGGACACCCCCGCCAATCCGGGCACCCGCTACCTGGCTTTCCAGCACACTTGTGGCAGGTCGCAACCGGGGCCGTCTCAGGATATCGGCACGGCGACTTCAGCCGCCCAGCACTTGACGCCACCTCAAACACCGCTGCACCCCTCCAGTTCCACACATGGGGATCAGGCTGCTGAGGTATAGGAGCGCGCCCACGTATTTCTCAGCCAGGGCTGACCCCAGATTTTCAGCCACGTAGTCGCGGCCCGCCAGCACTTCTCGCCGCCTCAAATGCTTCGGTGCCCCTCCTCCTCCTTCCGATCACGCAGCGGGGCCTGGGTCGTGCGCAGTCGGGCGGTTCTCCGCTCCACCTCGTCCGTTACCTCTGGATTCGGGCTCAGATTGCTCCTCACACGTTCCGAGGCAGGTATTCGCCAAATGTCTTGGTTCACCGTGCGGATTAGTGAACGGATTTATGATTGAACAAGCGCATCCGGCCGGAGCCGCTCCGCTACACAGCCATCTTGCTCAGCGGTTGGCCACGCCCCCCGCCGATATGCCATTTTTGAAGGGGACGAGGCATGGCTGTCCCTTGTCTCCACTGATATTGGCCTTGACTATGGAACCCATGGTGTCCTGAATACAGAATAACCCTAACATTCATGGTGTAAGGGTGGGGAACAGGCAGCACAAGTTGGCTCTCTTTGCAAATGACATCCTTTGTTTTGAGCCAGAAACTACTCTTCCAGCGCTCCAAGTGGAATTGGACCATTTCACTTCAGCATCTGGCTTTCAAATTAAATACTTCAAATCTCAGGGGGCCGAGAGTGGCTGACCCGCAGGGCCAATTTCAGGATCCAATTCAGCGGGCGGGCTTTACTTGGGCTGAGTCCACTCTCCGCTATATAGGGATCCATTTACCTAGTAACACCCGGGCATTATTCAACTTCCTCCTTTGCTTACAGCCCTTTTCAAGGACCTATAAAGATGGGGGCATTAGAAATATCTTGGCTGGGCTGATTAAATAGCCTCAAAATGAACTTCTTGCCTCGACTCTTGTACATACTGCAGACTCTCCGACTGACTATTCCCCCTACCACCCAGCAACTACTTAGGCGTAAAATGCTTAGCTTTGTCTGGCAGTTCAAACATCTACAGGTGCCGCAAGCCTCTCTGCCGAAGTCTCCCCAAGATGGGGGCTTGGGCTTTCCAGACATATCTACATGCTGCCAGGTGGCTCATCTCTGCCCATCATTGGACTGGAACCAGGACCCTGAGGGCAAGCCTGAGAGGCAAGTGGAGCAAGTATTCTCACCCATTCCACTCAAGGATCTCTGTGGCTTCCGGGGAGAGCTTGGCCATGTCCCCCCCCCTACTATCACTAACTAACACACTCCTGTCGTACTAGCACACAATTCATTATAAATGGAATTTTCCGTCTTATCCATTTCTTCTTACCCCCTTGTATAACAATCCAGATTTTCCACTGGGTAGGTCGGTCCCAGGGTTCCTTTGGTGGGGCGAAGCTAGGCCCCCCAGCTTGAGAGAGTTTTACAATGGGGATGAGTTGCGAACGAGGAAGGAGTTGGTTGAGTCCTTCTCCCTGACTATGCATGATGCATATAGGCTTACACAGGCTCTACATTGGGGGGGTCATGACATCACTAGGAGGTCGCTCCAGAGGGAGGAATCACCTATTGAATATTTATTACAAACTTCAGACGCAGGGGCATCCCTTGTCTTTATAATTACATATTAGATCTAGCTACACTGAAAAATCATGCCTATGTAACCCACTGAGAAAGGGAATTGGGTGTGGAAATATCAGAAGATTCATGGAAAGCCATTTGGCAGCGAGAAGCCAAATCCTCTATTTGTTTGCGATATAAGGAAAATGCTTACAAATTGTTAACCCGCTGGTACCTTACCCTAGTCCATCTTCATAAGATGTTTGGCAGTCCGGGCATGAGCTGGAAGGGCTGCACTGACAGAGGGGCTTTCTAACATACATGGTGGTCCTGCCCACACATCCAACATTTCTGGAAGGTAATCCTTCAAACGATAAGAGACATTACCGGTACTCTGCTGCCTAACGACCCACTCCTGTTCTTGCTCTAATCCCGGGGACTCAGAGACAATACCCCAGCACGATACCCCTTGGGAAACTGTTTTCTCACCTCCTCTCAGCTGCACGGATAAGTATTGCTCAATGTGGATACAACCTCAGGCGCCTGCTGTCAACTTATGGTGGAGTAAAGTGTGGTCAATATATGCGATGGAAAAGCTCACTGCTCTGGTACAAGAGGGAGTTGCTCAATACCACAAAACCTAGCGCTCCTTCGCTACTCACTTCAAGCAACTCCAGCGCTAAGGGGGCTCTCATTTGACAATGTCTAAGACCTTACGGGCCTCTAGTATTTGTGTCATCTTGGACGCTGAATCTGCTAATCCCCAGCTCAGGAAAATGTATAATGTCTTAGTTTTTAATTCTCACTCGATCATAAGGAGGTAATGACCATGGAAGACATGCCTCTGTACTCATTATTTTGGATACCCCTCAACAAGCACTCCTTGGCCATCTGGATAAATCACAAGGTCATTTCAGTTAAAAGGATGCCTTTTGTATGAAGTCCTACCATCAGATAATGAGGCGCACCACAGAGGTTTTCTGTCACACACCTGTGGGCACCAAGACAGTGATGTGATTGGGTAGGGGTTGTTCTGATCCTTTCTTCATGACCCCCATGCAGAGTGTTGGTTCTTACCCTTCATCCCATCGTCATGATGTTTCAAAACTTGCTATACCCAAAATTGTCCCACGCCTTCATCAGGACTCTGCCTGCTGCATTCACCTTATCAAATACATTTATCTCCATGTGCAGCTGTGTGGCTACACGTGTCATCTCAGTGCGCTAACTAGTAAGGTGTATAACACGAGCCCATGTTCTATCGCATTTATTCAATTAAACTCGATTCCACATTCAAGAGAGTAAAATTAATGTAGGTGATTTCATCGCTTGCAATGTGTCCAGCTGAGGTCAGAAATGAGAAGACATTCATGTCCAACCAAACCAAAAGGAAATCTTCTTCCCATCATGAGCACGCGGAACGATAATATCCAGAATGATGTGTGATCAATCAATCAATTAATCAGGGGTTTATAAAGCGCACTACTCACCCTTGAGGGTCTCAAGGCGCTGGAGGGGGGGGGGAGCTCCGGATCAGTTGAAGAGCCAGGTCTTGAGGTCCTTCCTGAAGGTGTGCAGGGTTGGGGAGTGTCTGATGTTCACTGGGCGCTTGTTCCAGGTCTTGGCTGCGATGTGGGAGAAAGCCCTCCCACCTGTTCTGTTCTTGCGGATCCGGGGGACTTCTGCCAGCGCGAGGTCGGCGGAGCGGAGGTTCCTCTTGGGTACGTGGAAGGATAGTCCCTCGTTGAGGTATTTGGGTCCGATGTTGTAGAGAGATTTGTAGGCGTGGGTTAGGAGCTTGAAGGTGACCCTCTTCTCGACAGGGAGCCAGTGAAGATCTCGTAGGTGTTGAGTCATGTGTTCGTGGCGTGGAGTCCCGAGGACGAGTCTGGCGGCGGCATTCTGGATGGTCTGGAGTCTGTGAAGGAGGGATCTGTTGATTTCAGCGTATAGGGCGTTGCCGTAGTCCAGTCTGCTGGTTATGAGCACGTGGGTGACGGTCTTCCTGCAGTCGGGGGGGGTCCATTTGAAGGTCTTGCGAAGGATGCGCAGGCAGTTGAAGCTAGTGGAGGCGACGGCATTGACCTGGCGGTTCATGGAGAGGGAAGAGTCGAGGATGATGCCGAGGTTGCGTGCGTGGTCTGTAGGAGTGGGTGGGTTCCCGAGGGCAGAGGGCCACCAGGAGTTGTCCCAGGCTGAGTTGCAGGGTCCTGGGTGTGATGTGTTAAGAAACCTCAGACCTGGCAACCCCTGGACAAAACGCCGACCGAGGTTCCCGTGGCTCTCCCAAGGAGGTATCCCTTTGGAGTGCAAGGTTCCTGCCTCAGGAATACTACTAATTTCTTAAAGAGAATTCGTCCAAGCGAGCTGCTGTGAAAAAAACACTCTTAAATTGGCCCTGTTTAAAAGACCCTCTGAATTCGAGCAAACGGTGACATAATGAACCAAGAAAGGATTAAAGGAAATGTTGCAATAATTACATGCCACTCCCATCTCAGCCAAGTGCAACCTTGACCGACTCTGAAGCCCGTATGCACTTGTGTTTTGCCCTTTCACTGTGTTCCAAGATGTGATAAGTTCTATGAATCTGGTTCTAGAGATACAATGCTGGGGGAAGGGGGCATTCAACTCATTCCATTGACGCTATCCTCACATACTAAGTATAAAGGTATGACCCCATGACTTTCAACTCCCTCATCGATTTTTATCTGTCAACCTTTTTGTTATGTTTTCAAAAGCAATCTGAAGTGACCACAGGGCATGTGTGTTGCAAACAAAAAAGATAATAATACACTAATAGGGTTCTGTGTAAATATTACAAGTGTATAAAAACATATGTACAAAGAACAGAGATCAGAAACTGTTACACTGCCAAACTATTTTTTTCTCTTGTCATTTGTCAATAATTTGTTTCGACATAAATATTTATGGAACAACCAATTCTAATTGCTCACATTTATTAATGCAACTCTTACTTGCAACAGATCTCTATGGTACGTTGCTTCTTACTTTTCAACTCTTTATGCACCCCCATCTCCCCAAGCAATAGCTTGCTTGCTTTTTGTTTATGGTGGTAAAATTCCTTTATTCCACTCCTACACAGTACACAGGGCTAAATGTAACCCACATTTTGACCACAAGCAAACCAGGATCAGCTGAATTTAAGAATAACACATAGAGGCCCTCAAAGAAGAAAATGTATCTTTTGTGAAGTGGGGTGATGGGCATTTTGGAAATTAAAGGAACGACACCAGATAGTTTACTTAGATCCCCCGCCGCATTAGCATAGAGATATTTAGGAGGCAGCAAATCTACAAGTACCAAATAGAGGTACACATTTTACAATCATATATTAACTTCATAAAACGTAGGTAAAAGTAAGAATGTGATGTTTACAAAATTCTATATTTATATTTGACCAGCAGCTTGCGTACCAGTGTCTGACTTCACTCGCCTGTATGTGTCGACCCCTCTTCCTTTGCATTTGTACAAAATGTCACAACCTTGAGATTTCGACATGAGCTAAGTTCTGGTCTTGGGCTTGAATGTAAAAGTTTCAGTTATTTTCGGGAATGTTCCTCAGGCCCTGAAAAAATGCAATTAGTGTGACTTTTGTAGTAATTCAGAGCCAGCAGTAGGTGGCACCCTAAGCCTGCGCACTGCTTTAGCTAATGGAAGCATCGGTTCAGAAATAGCCTGAAGAAGTAAAAAACCTGCATGTGTCCATGCATGAGTAATTGACTGTCTAGTGGCTATTTTGGATTTTGTCATACGAGTAAGGACCCCCCAAGACATAACCTCGTGATTAAGGGGCTGATTTATGGTATACAGACAGAATATTCTGTTGCAAACATGGCAGAGTACCCTGTCCGCCAAACTGATGGTCCACCTGCTCTATTTAGGGTCAGGGTGACTGTCAACTTTCCATCGACAGAGCCAGAGTTGGCTCCTTCGACGAAAAGCTTTCTCCAATGGCCTGACGGGGCAGGGGACACTGGAGGAAGGGCATTAGATTGCCTGCCCTAATTAGGGTGGACAGTATAATGTCCTTTTTTCTGTCCGTCACCACCAGGTAAAACCTACCAGTGAAGGCCAGAAAAAAACAAAGAGTTAACACCACGCCCAGGTTTAAATCTCCCTGGGCATGGAGGGTCAATATTTTTTTATTTTCCAATAACAAACGTTGAAAAACAAAAACGTTGTTAAATTCGGTGGATGAACGTCAAACCTGACGGCAGTCATCCTCCAAACTTTTGAACCTTGAGAAGAACCACCATGATGGCTAGGCTAGCAGTGATCTCTAGTTTCCAGGGTTACAGATGTAATGTCCTCCACAACCCTAATGGACGAAGCTTCGTCCACCAAGAATCTATGTGCATCTGCGTGGCTGTTCCTCATTTCTAGACTAGGTTACATAGCTTCCATTCAGGACTGTGACCACTCAGTACCTTCCATAGATGGTGCCAGGAGGATACATTCATCCTTCTGAAATCTGCTTCTGTCATGAATCTGAATAGATAACAGAGGAAGATTGTCAGCTCCTGAATTACACCGGAAAAGCTTCTTCTAGTTGTTTGAAAAAGGCCCAAGTGTATAAGTCCACATTCTGCTTCTGTATGATTGCTCCTACATTTAGAGCACATTTCCAAATTTCTAGAGATTCAAAAGGAATTTCAGGGTACAGCAGGAAATCTACAACAGTGGTACAGTTCTTGGAGTATTCTAAAATGCAAGTTCTGCAAGGCATGGTGAAAAGTGGAATCGGTGAGAGGCAGGCGGAGG
This sequence comes from Calotriton arnoldi, assembly GCA_963921515.1. Classification (NCBI taxonomy): domain Eukaryota; kingdom Metazoa; phylum Chordata; class Amphibia; order Caudata; family Salamandridae; genus Calotriton; species Calotriton arnoldi. The sequence continues at coordinate 50,896 of CAWUFW010015142.1, read as the reverse complement.
GGATGTTCAGAGCCTCCTTTCATGGCTCTGGGTGGCTCCCAGGAAGCCAGAGATTTACCTGTTCTTGCAGTGGACCACCATTTAACGTGCTGCAAAAAGTCTCTTCTTGTCACTGGCCTGGCTAAATAACAAATCTCACCTTACTTCAGGTTGAGAGCTTGCTACCTCATAATGACCTATGTAGATCCCACCTGGGTTGGCCTGGGTCACCTACCTGGGTGACCCTGCTGTAGGGAACATATATGAACAAGCACAGGAAGAGGAGCCATCAGCGCCTTGTCACATATCTAAATGAAGCACTTTGGGTGGATGAACAGTGAGTGGATTTGAAGGTCACTGTTTGGGTGGCCTGCGTCTTGGTGCACAGTGGTTACTTGGACTTTTGGAGTGGGAACACAAATTGAGCATTGGGCCCTACTTGGGATGGAAGAGGTGGATCTTCTATACTTTAAGCTGTAGTGGATACTTGACTGTTGTTCAGATTGAAGGAATGAGGAACACTGTTGACTGGGACCAAACATTTGGGGCTGTGCCTAGTTCATGTGTTGAGTCTTCTGCAGCCTTTTTGAGCAAGTTCTCCTGTAATAGCAACATGCTACAGTCAGTCAGCCTGTGGATGAACATTCAGGTGTACAGCAGCCCGCGTTCAGAATGCTGACCTTATTGGTGATTTACTTATTGGTTAGGGGAGCAAGAACTGAGTTCTCCAGCAGGCCTGTTCATTGAGAGAACCTGAAAGGGTGGTATCAGATTGAATGGACGGTGCTTAATGATGTTGTTTTAGTCTACTACACATGTCTGCTTGGACCTCCTGGTTCTGATGTATTTCTGGATTCAGCTGCCTTGAAATTAAGCAATGTTTATGCTGCTTCTTGCAGCACCTTCAGTCCCCAAATTTGAGGCATAATTTGGTAGTTCCTTGTTCTTGGAATACATTTCTCCCTAGGCCTGAGTCACTAAGATGCCTGAAGGGATGTGCTCATCTGTTTTATAAATTCTCTTCTCATGTCTCCCAATAGATAGCTGCAGAGAGGGATCATTATCGCTTTAACTGCAAGTAGAGACAACTACGAGACAACTACTTTCTTGATTCATTGGTAACTTCCTCCTCCACCATAACCTATGGCAGGTGACATGGAGCCAAAGATGACTAATCTAGCGGAAGGTTTCTATCACAGCATATGGATCTAGGGGTGGATGAAGGAAAAGCTATCTAATGTTTTTTAAGAACTCTGCTAGGACCTGGGTTCAAACCTGGAGGTACTAGGGACCGATAATGATTCAATGGACCTGTGGTAGCGGGGGCGCTCAACTTCTAGGCTGGTAAAGGTCAAGGGAAGCAGAGAAGTTGTGTTTGTAGAGAATGTAATGTACTGGCTGTCTCTTTTCTCTCTCACTTCTCTTTCCCCTTCCCTCCAGAATTAAATTCCGCTTACAGTTTTAAACTTTGTTTGAGCAGAACCACATTCTAGACAGAGAAGCAGATTTTCATTACGCTCTGCCGTACAGCATTTACAAATCTTGACAGTTTTCCAGGCCCACGCTACGGGCATGAGTTCTGATCCCAATCTGCTGCAAATATGGCACAGGCCATTACACATATTTAGGGAAGATTTAAAAACCTTTCAACGAGCCAAGGCATATTTATTTAACTTACAAATTTCAGGTGAATATAGTAACATCACCTCTACACAACCGTTACAGATCAGGCGGATGAATCCACCACAGTACCAGAGTTGTGAAAAGTCGCCTTCTAAAATTGTGCCACCCAAAAAGTTCATTAGAGTCGAACAAGTTACCTTCGGTAACACATCTTTCATGTGGATACTTTATCTAACCGCAGCTGATTATTCACACAATTGTCTCTCATATGATCAATGTAGAAACTCAAGAGTTATTTTAGGGTAAGGCCTATAGAGCCCGCTATCATTTTAGAGGGGAGTGCTAAAGCGAAAAACAACAGCAGGGCAATTGAGTGACCAATATAAAAAGGGTAATACCACAATTGACACAAAGGCAGAAGAACTAGGTACCAATTGGTCCAGGAAGAAAGTGATGTAAGGAGGTTGCACTGAGAGCACCTGTCATTCACTCATGCAGTGTAAACGTGATGGCGAAAACAAATACTTTCTTGACTATCCGCATCCGTAGCAAGCAACTGTGTATAGGCTAAAATGTTATGCACATAAGTAATGTCCGGGACTAGCTTAGATCCCACGGAGGTCTGATTAATGGCTTTGGAAGAAACTTGTGAGTCAGGCCCTTCAGGAGAGGCATCACAACAGGTGATTTAAAGAGAAAGGGTTGCTCAGGCATACTTGAAAAGCCCTAAAGAGCTGACAAGTAGCCAGTGGGGTAACACAAATGTTAGGTCCCCCATGCAGAATGTGAAGAGATGCCCCTAAGTCTCCCATATCTCACAGATATTCATTGGCCTTGGACTGAATGGGGGCCACTTGAAAGGTTAGAGGGCCCCTGAGGGGTTAGGGGGCTCCACTGCGCTGCAGGGGCTGCAGGGGCTTGTGTTATGCCCCTGCAGGTAGCCTTTAACTGTGCCCACTGCAAGGTCGTACGGGGCCAAGGACAAAATAAATAGCAATACATCAGAAAGTCTAACCTGTAGAGGGTCTCAATGACTGACACCTTGCCACAAACCTTTCCCAATGCCTTGCATAGATGCATTTTGTTGATGGGAGTCTGGCTGCAAGAATGACACTTACCACTTCAGACAAGAAGTCAAAATAATTCAACTGTCACCACTCAGTATCCATGCTCTGAGGTGCAGGCTGTGGAGATTCAAATGCAGAATCTCCCCAGTTGCTGAGACAGGAGGTCCCCCCAAAGAGGTAGACAGATCAGAAAGTATATACTCATGCTCAGAAGCTCTGAGTACTCTCCTGGCTTCCTCCAGGTCTATTACAATGAAGTGGGCCTGGTCAGTTCTGAATCTGAGTCTGGAGAGGTAGCGACAGGAATGTGTAAAGGAGGCCTGTTTCCCATCTCTGACAAAAATGCATCTTCAAATGAGTTTCTTGGATGAAACTTCAGTGTGCGATGCTTTGACACTGCACATTCTCGACCATGGACAGCGCATGCACAACTTATCGATGATATCCTGCCCATCTCGGATAGAAATGCCACTCGTGGTCCACCAGCTAACATCTGCCAAGCTCATCTTCTCTGACATTCAGGGGTGAGGCTAGGTGGTTGGGTACCAGAAAGAAATTCTGCTGGACAAAATACCTCTAGAGGTTTAGGGACTCCCGGTGCAAGATCCAGTTTCAACTGTTTGTTGTAGTGCCACATGGCCTTAATTTCACAGAGACCCATACTTCAGAAGCAGTGCATACAGCAGATTTTTTGGCACACATTGTCACCAACTGAACAGAACTACACCACATACGACAATAGGCTTTCTCACACTGGTGGCATTATCTGATGGGCCCTGTACCCCGTGACTGTATGGACAGACAAAAAAAACTGTTTTGTTTAACATGTGGAGTGTAGTAACTCAACATGCTAGATGGATGTTTTTTGTCTAGATTTCAGTATCAAATTATGCACAAACCAGTACAGCTGGAACCTGAAAAAGATAAAATACAAGCACCTAATTTCGTTTTGTAACAAATATGAGTGTATCCGACTTGGAAAAGTTCTTGACTCTTTTGACAGATGGATTCACAAAGAGCCCTATGAAAGCACAATTATGGAAGGGGTTTCTTTCACAAAAAAACACAATTACTTCCAACTCAAGGGCTACATAAAAGGTGCTTTATTTTCATCACAACTCTCCTAGTGCTGGACATTGTGGGCGAGAAGACTTATGGTTTAGTATTTACTGATGGCCCGTTATGCCAACTGGTGTGTAGGGCAGCAATGAATGACCTGCACTTCGGTTTGTCTTGGGCAAGTTTCTGTACGGTGCCCCAGCTGTGGTTCAGGGTCTTCATTTCTGTATCCACAGTTCACCTCTAGGTGTTCTTTGGACTGCCTCTCTTCCATTTGACTTCTGGGGTCAGGTGGAGATCTATTTTTGTGATGGAGGCTTGTTCTTTTCCAATGATGTGTCTTATCCATATCCATCTTTTTCTCATATTGATGTGCCCATGCTCACTTGCTCACATCTGCCCAGCAGATCTGTGTTGGAGATTGTTCGCAGCCAGAAAATGTGCAAGATTCTTCTCAGGTTACTGGTATAGAAGGCTGACAGTTTGGTGATGTCCCTTTTCATCATCAACCAACATTCTGATCCATACAAGAGTGTGGACAGAATCCAGGTCTTAAAGCCTTCACTGGGTGTTGATGCTGTACTGAGATGGCCTCCACACATTGATCTGCATCCTGAAGGCATTACTGGCCTTGTTCAGTCTGCTCTTGATGTCACAGCCTGTCCCTCCATCATCTCTGATAGTACTGCCTAGGTAGGTTAACTCTTCAGTCATGGCTAGGCCCTCTCCATCAACCTTGATTGGTGAAGGGTTTGGGATGTTAAGTTGCCTTCTTCTGATTTCTTCGTGTTCATCTTCAGACACACTTGCTGTGCATAAATGTTGAGGCAAGACGTCTTTTCCTGCATATGTTGATGTGTGTGAGAGAGCAAGACTATGTCATCCACATAGTCATGGTAGAGAATAAAGTCCATCTGATGCCTTTGGCTTGGTCTTCTGTTGTGCATCGCATCACTGAGTCGATGTCAAGGTTGAAGAGCAATGATGAAATTATGCAACCCTGTTTCACACCTGTCTTGACATCAAAGCTATACCCACCATCTCCCAATTTGCACGTAAAACTATCATAGAAGCTCCTGATTAAAAGAACTATCTGCTGCAGTATGCCATAAACACTCAGTATACACCGGAGGCTTTCACTGTGGATACTGTCAAAAGCGTTCACAAAATCAATGAAGTTGATGTATAGTTGTCACTGCCACTCCTTGCACTGCCATATGATGTTGTGTAGAGTAAGGATTTTACTCTTTACTATTACTCCTTACTCTTATAGCTTAGTGGCTCTATATTTTTCTATAGCAATTCATGAGGAGGGATGTAGGACTACATGTAAAACAATGCTCCATTTGTGGAGTCTTCTCATCCAAGTTCCTAAGGCTTCTTGATTATGTTAACTACTCGAGACAAATTCTAGACAAACCATGGAAGAAGATCTCAGTGGAGTTCATCACTGACATACTCCCTTCCAGGAGACATACTTCTGGTCACAGCAGGATCCTTAACCAAATACACATATTTCATACCATTGCCCAAAGTACTGACAGCCTCCCACCTACAGTGTTCAAGAAGGAAATTGTAAGATTACATGGTTTACCCACAAAAATCACTAATGGGATGCCAGTTGATTTAAACATTTTAGAACACATCGATTCATAGATCACACATTGATTCATTCTGTACTATAAATTTAAAATGCATGAGTAATCATCTCCAAACTGATGGTCAAACCAAAAGGATTACTCAATCATTAAAGCAATACCTTCACTTTTATAACATGAAAAGCCAGGAGCAATGATTCACTTGGTTACTATTAGCTGGACTGGCATACAATAATTCACTACATTCTTTCCTAGGGTAAGTAACTTAATTTTCTTCCTTTAAATTTCACCCACAATTGTTTCCTGATATTGCACCTCAAACTTCTGAACCCTCGGTCACATCACTTCTTTCCATAATCTGCACAGCACAAGCTAACAACCTCTTTCGGTTGTAACAATCCAAGGCTGACTCCAAACAATTCTCTGACAGTCATCGCGAAAAAAACATCATTATATAAAATGAAGGGTTTAGTTTGCCTATCCACTTGTTTCTTATATTTGCTGCATGTGCATATAAAACATGGCAGCTGCTCAGCCAACGTTTAGTACCTTCAGAGGAGTTGGCATTAAGGTAGCTCCTCTGAAGGCACAAAGAACTCCACCAGACAAGCAGAGATCTCTCAGTATGGTGGGCTGTATATCTGGCAGGGCAGTGGAGTGCATCAATCCATTGTCCTGGTAGAATGGAGTATAGCCTGCCAGGATGTCACTCCAAGGGCCACTCACCTGAATTCCCAGGACTTTTGAAGAAGCGGAGATCTTCCAACGCTTCCCCTTGAGGTTAATCCTTAGCATCAGTTCATCGGTGACTAACCCTGGGGGGAAGAGGCTGAAGGGAGAGTTAGAGAGAGAGAGTGAGAGAGAGAGAGAGAGAGAGAGCAATGGTTCTGCAGTACCATAGAGCGCCCGTAAAAAGGATGGCGGATGGGTGTTCATCCTTTTGAGCAGGACCCCTCAAGTTCTAATGGCAATGCATACTCCTTCCGTCAGGATAGATACTATTCCAGCGCTACTAATATAATTTCTTCTCCTGCGGACATAACATCCAGGTTGAAAACACTCTTTTTAACAACTATACCAATATGACGGTGGGGCCCATAACACCGCATATACATTCACTCACTCAAATATTCCCTGGATCCCATCCACTTGCACCTAGGAGAAAAAGTTATGACTGCTGGAAGAGAACGGGATACCTTTTTAAGCTTGACAAGATGGTTTCTCAAATATCATACAGAATCAGTTTTAAACCTGTCAGTTTCTAAGACATCAAGGTATTCCGCTCTTTGGTCGATGGACCAACTAGTAGGAATCAGTTGATGGTGATTAAGACCAGCTCAATCACATTTAAACTCATTAAACATTACACTTTTATTGAGCTAAAGAACCACAGACTCGTTAGTTTTAGTTATAATAAAGTTTATCTATTTTCTTAAATGCATGAATAAGTTTCAATTTTATTAATCAGTTTAATACATTTAATATCATTATAAGAAATAACTTTTAAAAGAATTTTATGCATACCCTTTTAGAAGAGAAAATAAAGTTCACCTCGGCAGATAAATTGCAGATCACAGCATAGAACTCCCAAAAACTGACTGTCTGTCCTGCTAAACAGGCCTCCTCGTCGGACCACCTATACAGGTTTCCCGCAACGATCTCGTTCCTTCCCAGTCAGATTTAAAAGCAAAAGATTAATTATTTTAAAAGAAAATGGCCTATAGAAAATAGCAGCAGTTTCTCCAGCGTCAAAGTTCAGTGCTCAAAAATCATGTATGAATAGCGCTCCTCCTACTTAAGAGTAGGTCCTCTTATACCCTATTACTAGCTTACTAAACAGAAATGTTTCATTCTTTGGGGGCGAGATTCACGCTAATTGGTCCATTGGAGGGGTGGCAAGCATCTCCTCATTGCCCTCCTTGCTCAAACCAGTTCCGAAAATGTTTATAATTTTGTCCTTTCACACGGTTTTAGGACATTACCAATCCGATTGACAGTTCCTCACATGTATCTTCTTTTGTATCCTTATTTTAAACAGTTCATTGTTAATTCACAGCTGCATCTTTGGTTCTCATGCATTCTCGCGGAGTCCTTTTTGGCACCCATTTGGTGACAGGTCACGCCGACCTTGATCCTTTTCATGCTGGGCTCTACAAACAATCACGTGACATATTTCCGCAGCTCTCTTCCACTTGGAAGCCATTTTGCACTTGCGCATTAAGCCCATCTGCCTCGGCGGCCATTTTTACAGCGCGGCCTAGCAGGCCTGAACAAACTATCATGAAAACAAACACAATATAATTAAAACAAAGAAAATAAGCCTTTTCGTTTCCCACCCGTCATTCTACGTACCCCAATTAGGTGTTACCTAGCAAAAGCGACATGTAAAGCTATGTTTACCTACCATCCGCATTCTTTAGCCACAATACAATTTTCTACATAGCACAAATCATGCAACATTACTCTAATTAGTACGCAAACCATTATGTTAATATTATTTCACGTTGACAAATGTAAGTAGGTCAGTCTTTGCACATAAATTGCGGTTACCACTTATAAAAGATGTCTATAAGAGACGTAAAGTGTTGATTAGTCATCAAAACAATTAATAGTATTAATTATTAGCATTAATATTAGGGGGTTCAAAAATTTCTTATTTACCTTGCTCCATCAACTCCCCCTTTGGTGATTTTTAATATCACCACAAAAACCCATGTTACACAATTTTACTGATAGCATTGTTTCTTGTCCATTTGCTTCTTGTTAGTTTTACACATCTGTATCCCTTTCATCTTGTCTTTTTGTTCTCTCATACATGCTTTCTTTTAGTTCTTCTAGTTCTATTTCACCTATTTCTCGTTCTCTTTCTTTATTTATCTTATTTTCTCTTTTCATTTTGTTTTGTCTTTTTCTCCTTTTAATACATATAATAACAAATTTCAAAAATAACACCACTAAAATTACTACTGTTGCTGATATCAAAACTTTTCCTACAATAAAACTACCTATTTCAGTGAACCATTTTGGTATTGAGGAAAAACTCTTACCAAGTCTCTCCCAAGCATTTTCAACCTCCAGTGGAACAAGTTCTTTGTGCAAATTAGTAATATTCTTTATATACCTTTGTATATTTTCACTTTTATCTGGAATGTAAGTGCAACAATGTTGGACTTTCAGCATTCCACAGACTCCTCCCTCTTTTGCCAAAAGAATGTCAAGGGCAAGTCGATTTTGCATCACCATAGCTCTCATGGCAACCATCTCAGTATCTACCATCAAGAACCCTCCAGCAGTATTCGTTGATAAACGATCTACTACTGTGGACAATTTTCGAATTTTAAATGCATTCAAAGATATTCCCACTGCTGGTATCATTGCTCCAAAAATGTCACCCACTATTTCTGAAAAACTTTCCCTCTTTCTACGTGTGAATGTTTCACCCATTTCGTGTGTTCCTTTTTCTTCTCTATCTACATGAAAGATTTTTGGAAAGACCAGGCCTAAGTAGCACGACCCATGCCAATGGTCCGGCAACCTGTAATAAGCTCTGTTTCCACAAATACAATAGATCCCTGGAAATATTGGATCTTTTCCTCCTTTGAATCCCCATCCTCCTAAAATGTTATAATTGTCTCGGCAGTCACTGGAACCCACGAAATAGTTGTCGTACCTAGTTCTATTTCTACTAATGCACAACTTTCCCTGTTGGGGCCAATCTAAAGTCATAGCTGCATTTGTCTTTTTCTTATCATTACTTTCACTTTCAAATGTCCAAAGTGGTGTTTTCATCTCTTCCTCTACTACTTTTCTTTGGAATTTTACTCTTCTGCTTTCTACCATCTCTAAAAATACCTTTTCCTCTTTCTTTTACTCACAGGTAAGGTTGTGTTTAACTACATCATCTAATGTCAATTCTTTATTTTCTAAGAAAAATTCACCAAACATCTTTGCTACTTTTACCTTGTTCAATTCAGGAATTATAGGAATTTCTGCAAAAATCTTATTTATGTCAGTATAATAATATTCTAATCTACCTGTTTTATAAAACAAACTAGCTAAAACACTACATGTTATCCCATACGTCAAAGGAAGGTGATGATAGGTCACACCTTCGGAAACAGACGCAGGTAATTGCATACAAACATAACAATCTCTTATATCCATGGTTTCTACATATTCAAATAATAATTTTGTGAAAACGTTCTTTGAAAAATCTGTTATAGATCTATCCTTATGTAACTCTGCACTATCTATTAGTATTGCTGTATTCTGTATGTTATCCTTCTTTGTGTTGTTCTCTAATATGGACGTTTCTTCTACAGCTAATCTAATTGGAATGGTGATTGCTAAGATAAACCATACAAACATTAATAAACCTGTACAAAAGAAACACATTCTACACCATCTACGTAAAAACGCACATCTATTCTCTGTGACTACCATCTTGTTCTATTACCTATATATATTTTTGTACAGCAAATGTGTCACCACACCTCAGAATGACGATTCAGCCACTCTACTTTCTCACTTTGTCTCGTTTGGTACTCTCTTTAGTTCTTCTCAGAACTCTTTCTTGTCTTATTCAGATTTTTAATGTCCAGTCCGGCTTTTTCTTTTCAATCTCTTCAAACTTGTTGCACTTCACTTTCACCCATTGGTTTGTAGCTTTCTTCGGGGTTATCGTGAGTGATTTCTTCTTCTTTGATATCAGTCAATGCGATGTATAGCCATTCAGGTGACTTATATTTCAAATTAACTTTCTTTACTCTTTTTGTTTTCTGCAATTGTTTTCCACTTTGTTTTTCTTGTTCCTTTTGACTTGTTATCTCATTTACTTGTTCTGCATTATCTTTGTTTATCTTTATGATTTTATATCTTAATCTTCTGACTACATGGGGCCAATTATCTCCTTTCCTCGGCCTTTTCGGTTCACTTTCTTTTTCTTCTCGTTCAGCTCTCCAAGTTCTTTTTCTTGGTCCTAGTCTCTGTTTTCTTTCTCCTTCACTTTCTTCTGATTCTGTTTCAGACCTTACTTCATTTCCTCTTATTTTGAACTTTATGATTTCACCTTCTTTGTCTAGCTCTTCTTCTTCCTGTGTCTTTTCTGTTCGATCACTTGTTTCTATCCCTCCTCGATGTTCTTCCGAATTTTCGTTGATCTCTCTGTCTGTTTCTATATTTCCCTGTTCATTTGTTTGTTGATCTGTCCCTATTGCTCCTCGGTGTTCTTCCGATTTTTCTGTCTCTCTATTTGAATCTATCCCTCTCTTGTCTAATTTTACAATTTCTGAAGGATCTCTACCATAACTCGTGCTTGGCAGATCACTGTCACTGTCTCTTTGTTCAGTTTCTTCGTTTATGATGTCATTGTTCCATTTATTCTTTAGCTTTTCATCACAATCTGATTGATCTGTATCAGATGCTGAACTGGTGTCTGATATTTCCAGATGTCGACTTATAGGTCGATCTTCAAGTTCTGGAACTTTTGCTATTTTATATTCTTCTTCAGTTGTTAGACTTGTACCTGGGTCTTCCAGATGTCGACTTTCAGGTCGAGCTTCAGGATCTGGAACTCTGTTTGTTTCGTCTTCTGCATCAGATGCTGAACTGGTATCAGATATCTCCAGATGTCGACTTACAGGTCGAGCTTCAGGATCTGGAACTCTGATAGTGTGGCTGGCGTGTACCCAGTTTTTCACTCCTGCACATTTGACTGCAGTTGTTGTCACCAGGATCACTTGTCGTGGTTGGTCCCAGCGAGGAACCAAACAGTTTCTTCTTCTGTGGACTTTTATGCGGACCCAATCTCCTGGACTCAAATCATGAGCTGGTTTTCTTTCAAGAGTGGTCGCACCTGATGAAACACAGAATGTACCACATCAGCCAATCCTTTGCAATGATCCATCACGAGATCATCAGTTATAGTCAGCAGTTTGTTGACAGGTACATGTACTTGTCTCATTGCTCGTCCCATGATTATCTTGTGGGGACTCAGACCTGTTTTTCTATCAGGTATGCTTCTGATAGTCATCAGTACCAGTGAAAGGGCATCTGGACATTTGAGTCCTGTGGCTTGACACATTTTTCCTAACCTATTTTTTATTGTTCCATTCACTTGTTCTACCACTCCAGAAACCTCTGGTCTGTATGCACAGTGCAATTTCTGTTTAATACCAAGAGCTTCACATATCAGTTGAATTAATTCATTTTGAAAATGTGTTCCTCTATCTGTTTCAATCGTTACTGGAAAACCATACCTTGGAATGAATTCTCTCAATAAGAGCTTAGCTACTGTAATCCCATCATTCCTTCTGGTCGGATAGGCTTCCACCCAACGAGAAAACAAACAGACGACCACAAGAACATACCTCAGTCTATTGCTTGGGGGCATTTCTATAAAATCCTGTTGCATTCTCGTGAAAGGACCTCCCTCTCGTCCTATTGTTCCTAAACTCACTACCGTCTTCCTTCCTGGATTTATCTGTTGGCAGATAAGACATCTTTGACAAAGACTTTCAGCTATGGCTCTGAATTTTGGGTTATACCAGGTTTGTCTGAAAAGTCGGATCATTGCATCTTTTCCGATATGAGCTTGTCCATGGTACATCCGTGCCATGTCAGAAATCATGCTATCAGGCATAACTGGTCTTTCATCTCTATAAACCCAAACTTAATCTTCCTCCCTTTTCCTGCATCCTGCTTTTATCCAGCTATCTTTTTCCTCATCATCTGCAGCTTCTTGTAATTGTCTCACCTCATCCCATGTTTCGATAATGTTAGTAAACAGCAAAGGACATGAAACATGCTCTCTTTCTCTTCTTCTGTTCAACAAGACTATATTTTTAGCACAATTCTGAGCTATTTCGTCAGCATATTTGTTGCCCACAGTTATGTAGTGTTCCCCATTTTTGTGCGCAGTGCACTTCACCACAGCAATCTGTTTAGGCAGCTGTATCGCCTCAAGTAATTTTTTCACAAACTCACCATTTCCAATTGGAGTTCCTGCAGAAGTCAAGAAACCTCTTTGGGACCAGATCTGCCCAAAATCATGGACCACTCCGAAGCCATACTGGCTATCCGTGATCACTGTGATTCGAACATTCTTTCCCAATTTGCATGCCTGAATTAGAGCAATCAGTTCAGCCACTTGGGCGGAACGTATCCCTCTCAAACAAGATGCTTCCATTACTGTAGCTACTGTACATACAGCATACGCTGCGCTCAAAACTCCTTCACTTGTCCTCAAACATGAGCCATCCACAAACATCACATAATCTGATTCTTTTAAAGGCTCATCTCTGATATCTGCCCTTGGTTTTGTACAGTATTCAAGTACGTTCAAGCAATCATGATCAACCTCATCTTTGTCTTTCACACTCTCTTCATCCGGCAATGATGTCGAAGGATTCACGCTTGTGCATCTGTCAATGATTACATTGTCTGCACTTAAAATTACTTTTTCATACCTAGTCAGCCGACTATGTGTCATGTATTGAGTTTTGGTTCTTGTCAAAAGAATTTCGACTGAATGTGGAACATATACTCTCAGTGGGTATCCCATCACAATGCCTTCACTTTGTTCCAGACTCACACAAGTAGCAGCTACTGCTTTCAGACATCCAGGCAACGCCTTTGCTACCGGGTCTAAAACAGCTGAAAAATATGCAATAGGTCTTTTCATATTTCCATGTCTTTGCACTAAAACTGAAAGTGCACACCCATCTCTCTCACTACAATACAGTTCAAAATCTTTTTCATAGTCAGGCATTCCCAATGCCGGTGCTTCACACAGTCTCGCTTTCAGTTCTCTGAATGCCTTCATTTCTTCATCATTCAATTCAAACGGATCTTTAACATCCTTTTTTGTCAATCGCTGTAATGGTTTCGCAATTAGTGAAAATCCACTTATCCATTGTCGACAATATCCAACCATTCCCAGGAACATTCTCACCTCTCTTTGTGTCATTGGAGCTCTCATTCCTCGGATAATTTTTATTCTCTCAGTCGTTACCTTTCGCACTCCTTTTTCAATTTTATGACCTAGGTATTGAACTTCTTGTTGGCAAAACTGTAATTTTGATGGGGACACCTTATGTCCTCCTCCTGCTAGATGGTTCAGTAAAGCAATTGTGTCAATAACACATGCTTCTCTAGTTTTTGATGCCACCAGTAGGTCATCAATATACTGAACCATCACAGATTTTTCAGGCATTTTTAAATCTTCCAATGATTTCTTTAGGATCTGATTAAAGATCGAGGGACTCTCTGTATACCCTTGAGGAATTCGGCACCATGCCAAAATACGCTCTCCGAACCTGAACGCAAATAATGGCTGGCTATCTGGATGTAATGGGATAGAGAAAAATGCATGGCACAAATCAATGACAGTGTACCATTCTGCCTCATGTGGAATCTGATACAGTATTACAGCAGGGTTTGATACAATTGGACAACAAGGAACGACAATTTTATTAACCTTTCGTAAATCTTGCACTATTCTATATGTTCCATTCGGCTTTTTCAGTCCCATTATAGGCAAATTACATGGACTGCTCATTATTTCTTTCAAAATTCCTTGTTCAATCATTTTATTTATTACAGGTGTTATTCCTTCAATGATTTCTGGCGTCAATTTATATTGTGGAGTATTTGGGTAATTTGTTCCTTCTTTAACAGAAATTTTAACAGGGTCTACTCCTCTCATTAACCCAATTTCTTCGCCTGTAAAATCCCATACCTCCTGTTTGACTGTTTCTTTTAACTCAATTGGAATTTTCTCTACATCGAACACTGGAAACATGTCATTCACTCCTGGCTCTAATTCTGCCATTGTCATTTTATACAATACATCTTCATCTGGTGTCTGAAATGCAATCTCATCCGGAGTACAATAGATGGTGCAATTCATTTTGCAAAGTAGATCGCGTCCAAGTAAATTTACAGGACTGCAATCACACACCACAAATCGGTGCATTTCTCTGAATGGTCCAATTTTTACTTCTACTAATTTAGTAAGTGGCGCCTTAATTTGCTGATTTGAGACACCAACGACTTGGATATATTCACCTGAGAGAGGAAGGTTTGGAATTTCCACTGATCTGACAGTAGAACGGGTAGCTCCAGTGTCCACAAGGAATGTTACATTTGCACCATTCACTTCTCCATCCACAAATGGACCTGTCTGATCTACCTCTAGAGTTGTGCCAAGTACGCACTCTTCCTCCTCTCCTAGGCACCGTCATAAACTTTCATCCGATTCATTCCCATCCTGTCGTAACCAATACTGCGATATCGCAGCTGCGCGCGGCAATTGTGTTACCTGCTCTCCTCCGTAGAATCCTGTCTCTGCACTGTATCTCTGTGGATTTACACTCTTGGGAAGTGGTGGTTGTGGCACCTGACTCTGCTGAGTAACTACCTGTGGTTGCTACAGCTGTTGGTAACTCACCTCACTCTGCACCTGTGGATTTAATGATTGATTTTCTGCATTAGCTTTTGGAGGAAATTTACACTCGTTTCTCCAATGCCCTAACTTTCCGCAGTTGTGGCATGGCCACTTCTTCTTTGCTTCCTCTATACTCATTTGACCTTTGCCTTTACCTATATTCGGTTTGGATTTAGTTTGTCCTGCCTCATTAACCTGATTATTCAGTTGAGCTTCTTGTTTTTCTGCAACTTTCACTTGTGCCCACATTGCTTTTTCCTTTAATTTACGCTGTCTACATTCAATGTCATCACTACAATACTTGGCATACCTCAACACTTCATCCACTGTACTGTTCTGCCAGCATATCATATGCTGTTTAATCATTTCGCTTATTTCTGGTTTCAATCCATAAACAAATCTATATACAAAATGACTCATGTCCATCTCATTCAGAGTATCATAACCGCTATACTGTTTGAAGACCAAAAGTAGCCTCTCATAGTAGGCATGTACAGACTCCTTACTCTCCTGCGTAGTTCTATCAATTTTTACCCAATCAGTTTCTTTGGGTGGAATTTTGTTTTTCAAAAAGGTAATAACCTGATCATATTTCCTCATCACTTCGGGTCCTGGCGCTCCTGTTTTTGCGTCTCTGGGATATTCTACAGTTGGCCAATCAATGGTAATTTTGCATTCTGTCCATCAATCAGATGGTACCACAATGTCAAATAATCCATCCAAATCTACCCACAACACCTTCGAAACTTTGACAAACCTCTCCACTTGTCTGTACCATTCTACAGGTTTTTCTCTCAATTTTGGAAAGTCATTTGTAAATGACAGTATGTCTTGTCTGGACCAAGGGACATGTACATAACTACCTCCTGGAGTTTCTCTCATGGGATACTCCCTTACAACCGAGTCCTTGTCTGTCACCGCAAAAGCTAAAGACGCTTTGTCAGTTGTTCTCTCATTCCTTTTAGTCCACCTGCTTCTCCATCTGTCCACATCACCCCACTTTCTCAGCAAAACAATCAGTTCTTTTATCTGTGTTAAACGTCCTGATGTGTTCAGATTTTCTATATCTTTCTCACAAAAATCTACCCTATACGGTTTCTGTAAACTCCTGACTTTCACAAATTCCACTCCTAGTTCATTCACTGTCTCTTCCAATTTGTCATGTAGATTTCTAGCTCTCCAAGTAATGCTCTTGCACAAGAACATTATCTCGTCGTCTTGGTACGTTTTCAATTTTTCTGTACCAATAGTCCCTAAAATTAATTCTTCCATATCTATCTTGAGCCTAATTACATCTAATGGTTTTGGTTCTGTCTCTTTCTTTTGCAGATTTCTCATCCATTCACTTAATTCGTCTGGAGTTGGACCTACAGGTGTACTATTTATTTCTATCCAATTTCTATTCCTCTCTGGTGTTTCTGATGCAGACTCAGTTCCCATAGGAATCCTCCTCATCTCACTCTCGTTTACTGTCAGATTAGTAGGTGGGCTCGGTCTATATGAACTGACCAAATTTCTTGCCCTTTCATTTTCTAGTTCCATTCCTTCTCTCATTCTTTGCAAATTTGAGTTCATGGGGATGACTAGGGAATGTTCATCTATTTTCTGGTTCTCAAAAACTGGTATTACTGGTCCTATTGTCACTGGCACAGTCACAGCTTCCATGTTCATTGTTAACTCTCTTATTTTCTCAGTCAATTCTTTTGTAGTTTTTGCTAACTTGGCTGCATTGTCGCTGTCACATTTTTCACTTTGTGGGGTTTTTAGCTGTTCATTTGACCTATTTATCTCGTATCTTCGTTCTGGACTTTTATTCCTCCCAGTTTCCTTTGGCGGTGCATTGGGTGTCACCACCGCAGAATTCTGTTGATATGGAGGTGGGTTTCTGTTTAAAATATCTTCCAGCAATTCATCCTCTGTCTCGCTACCTCCATACCCGTACCTTTCTGTAACCGTATGTTTCTTTTTCTCTGCACACTTCTTTCCTGTACCCTCTTCAACTGTAAGAGCTGGAAACAACCCTTCTGTCATATTCGCATATCTCCAACGCTTCATTCTGTCCTCATGATTCACTCCCCATATCCTTCCAGGAACAAAACCATGATTCTTTGCACCTCTGTACCTTTCTCGTTCATACATCTCGTCTTCCCATTCACCTAACGCTTCAAACTGTGTCGGTCTAGGTCTTGTCTCAAGCTTCGTCATCTTTTCTCTCAAATTTCGAAGTACCGCTATGCTAAACGATCCATTCTCTGGAAAAGCCAATACTCCATCATTCTGAGTATATTTTGTCCAATTTTCTAACCAAATGCAAGTATGATAACCGTATTTCAACATCATATGCGAAGCTGGTGTTTTCGGCGGAGGAATTATCTGTCCCTCTCTAGTCACTACCTTTTTGTCTTTCTTAAAGAAGTTCTTAATTTTCACCATCCATGACGGTTTCTCTCTACCATATTCATAATAAGCCATATTTCACGATTTCTTTCCCTTCTGCAAGCTCGTAACTCTGCTCTGATCTCTATGTGCTATTCGGACCTATCCCAGCGTGTCTCACACCAACGCACCAATCCGAAGCCTCTACGTCACTGCTTTTCAGACCTATCTCAGCGCGTCTCACACCAACGCACCAATCAGGGCGTTTTCCGTGTTTCTATTGCACTGGCCAATCCCAGCGCGGTCTTTTGTCAACGTCAGTTCTACTTCTGACCCCTCCTTTACAAAATTTATCGGCAGTTCTTTTTCTTGACTAAATCTTATTAGTTACAACATAAAACACATTTCCATTGTCTGTTTTCGCTAAACAAAAGTGATAGTTTACTCTATCGTACAAGAATATAGTTTCGTTCGATAAGTGTAACACTTCCCTCTACCTTACCCTTCTTTCAAGCAAGGGGTAAACCCGTTTCTCTGGGGATAAAACACATGTGGAGACTACACTGCTCCTGAGAATTAAGGCCAGAGTTTCACAAGAAAACCGGTTGCTATTTCACTCATACACATTTTATACAGAAAATGTCCCTATCATAACACAACCTGTGTTATCACCAATTTGAAAAACCAGACAATGCACTATTCCATGTGACTTCTCTTGCCACACGTGTCCACTTCCTACTTCCCGGAAGCTTCAATATGTTCGACTTACATATAACGTAATACAACTCGACATGAAGTGTTAGACATGAAATAATCAAAAATCAATAATCAATAATCACAAACTAATCTATAGAAACCATAACTCTGCTACCAAGAAATCTGATCCAGCGCTACTAATATAATTTCTTCTCCTGTGGACATAACATCCAGGTTGAAAACACTCTTTTTAACAACTATACCAATATGACGGTGGGGCCCATAACACCGCATATACATTCACTCACTCAAATATTCCCTGGATCCCATCCACTTGCACCTAGGAGAAAAAGTTATGACTGCTGGAAGAGAACGGGATACCTTTTTAAGCTTGACAAGATGGTTTCTCAAATATCATACATAATCAGTTTTAATCCTGTCAGTTTCTAAGACATCAAGGTATTCCGCTCTTTGGTCGATGGACCAACTAGTAGGAATCAGTTGATGGTGATTAAGACCAGCTCAATCACATTTAAACTCATTAAACATTACACTTTTATTGAGCTAAAGAACCACAGACTCGTTAGTTTTAGTTATAATAAAGTTTATCTAATTTCTTAAATGCATGAATAAGTTTCAATTTTATTAATCAGTTTAATACATTTAATATCATTATAAGAAATAACTTTTAAAAGAATTTTATGCATACCCTTTTAGATGAGAAAATAAAGTTCACCTCGGCAGATAAATTGCAGATCACAGCATAGAACTCCCAAAAACTGACTGTCTGTCCCGCTAAACAGGCCTCCTCGTCGGACCACCTATACAGGTTTCCCGCAACGATCTCGTTCCTTCCCAGTCAGATTTAAAAGCAAAAGATTAATTATTTTAAAAGATAATGGCCTATAGAAAATAGCAGCAGTTTCTCCAGCGTCAAAGTTCAGTGCTCAAAAATCATGTATGAATAGCGCTCCTCCTACTTAAGAGTAGGTCCTCTTATACCCTATTACTAGCTTACTAAACAGAAATGTTTCATTCTTTGGGGGCGAGATTCACGCTAATTGGTCCATTGGAGGGGTGGCAAGCATCTCCTCATTGCCCTCCTTGCTCAAACCAGTTCCGAAAATGTTTATAATTTTGTCCTTTCACACGGTTTTAGGACATTACCAATCCGATTGACAGTTCCTTTCATGTATCTTCTTTTGTATCCTTATTTTAAACAGTTCATTGTTAATTCACAGCTGCATCTTTGGTTCTCATACATTCTCGCTGAGTCCTTTTTGGCACCCATTTTGGTGACAGGTCACGCCGACCTTGATCCTTTTCATGCTGGGCTCTACAAACAATCACGTGACATATTTCCGCAGCTCTCTTCCACTTGGAAGCCATTTTGCACTTGCGCATTAAGCCCATCTGCCTCGGCGGCCATTTTTACAGCGCGGCCTAGCAGGCCTGAACAAACTATCATGAAAACAAACACAATCATAATTAAAACAAAGAAAATAAGCCTTTTCGTTTCCCACCCGTCATTCTACGTACCCCAATTAGGTGTTACCTAGCAAAAGCGACATGTAAAGCTATGTTTACTTACCATCCGCATTCTTTAGCCACAATACAATTTTCTACATAGCACAAATCATGCAACATTACTCTAATTAGTACGCAAACCATTATGTTAATATTATTTCACGTTGACAAATGTAAGTAGGTCAGTCTTTGCACATAAATTGCGGTTACCACTTATAAAAGATGTCTATAAGAGACGTAAAGTGTTGATTAGTCATCAAAACAATTAATAGTATTAATTATTAGCATTAATATTAGGGGGTTCAAAAATTTCTTATTTACCTTGCTCCATCAACTCCCCCTTTGGTGATTTTTAATATCACCACAAAAACCCATGTTACACAATTTTACTGATAGCATTGTTTCTTGTCCATTTGCTTCTTGTTAGTTTTACACATCTGTATCCCTTTCATCTTGTCTTTTTGTTCTCTCATACATGCTTTCTTTTAGTTCTTCTAGTTCTATTTCACCTATTTCTCATCCTCTTTCTTTATTTATCTTATTTTCTATTTTCATTTTGTTTTGTCTTTTTCTCCTTTTAATACATATAATAACAAATTTTAAAAATAACACCACTAAAATTACTACTGTTGCTGATATCAAAACTTTTCCTACAATAGAACTACCTATTTCAGTGAACCATTTTGGTATTGAGGAAAAACTCTTACCAAGTCTCTCCCAAGCATTTTCAACCTCCAGTGGAACAAGTTCTTTGTGCAAATTAGTAATATTCTTTATATACCTTTGTATATTTTCACTTTTATCTGGAATGTAAGTGCAACAATGTTGGACTTTCAGCATTCCACAGACTCCTCCCTCTTTTGCCAAAAGAATGTCAAGGGCAAGTCGATTTTGCATCACCATAGCTCTCATGGCAACCATCTCGGTATTTACCATCAAGAACCCTCCAGCAGTATTCGTTGATAAACGATCTACTACTGTGGACAATTTTCGAATTTTAAATGCATTCAAAGATATTCCCACTGCTGGTATCATTGCTCCAAAAATGTCACCCACTATTTCTGAAAAACTTTCCCTCTTTCTACGTGTGAATGTTTCACCCATTTCGTGTGTTCCTTTTTCTTCTCTATCTACATGAAAGATTTTTGCAAAGACCAGGCCTAAGTAGCACGACCCATACCAATGGTCCGGCAACCTGTAATAAGCTCTGTTTCCACAAATACAATAGATCCCTGGAAATATTGGATCTTTTCCTCCTTTGAATCCCCATCCTCCTAAAATGTTATAATTGTCTCGGCAGTCACTGGAACCCACGAAATAGTTGTCATACCTAGTTCTATTTCTACTAATGCACAACTTTCCCTGTTGGGGCCAATCTAAAGTCATAGCTGCATTTGTCTTTTTCTTATCATTACTTTCTCTTTCAAATGTCCAAAGTGGTGTTTTCATCTCTTCCTCTACTACTTTTCTTTGGAATTTTACTCTTCTGCTTTCTACCATCTCTAAAAATACCTTTTCCTCTTTCTTTTACTCACAGGTAAGGTTGTGTTTAACTACATCATCTAATGTCAATTCTTTATTTTCTAAGAAAAATTCACCAAACATCTTTGCTACTTTTACCTTGTTCAATTCAGGAATTATAGGAATTTCTGCAAAAATCTTATTTATGTCAGTATAATAATATTCTAATCTACCTGTTTTATAAAACAAACTAGCTAAAACACTACATGTTATCCCATACGTCAAAGGAAGGTGATGATAGGTCACACCTTCGGAAACAGACGCAGGTAATTGCATACAAACATAACAATCTCTTATATCCATGGTTTCTACATATTCAAATAATAATTTTGTGAAAACGTTCTTTGAAAAATCTGTTATAGATCTATCCTTATGTAACTCTGCACTATCTATTAGTATTGCTGTATTCTGTATGTTATCCTTCTTTGTGTTGTTCTCTAATATGGACGTTTCTTCTACAGCTAATCTAATTGGAATGGTGATTGCTAAGATAAACCATACAAACATTAATAAACCTGTACAAAAGAAACACATTCTACACCATCTACGTAAAAACGCACATCTATTCTCTGTGACTACCATCTTGTTCTATTACCTATATATATTTTTGTTCAGCAAATGTGTCACCACACCTCAGAATGACGTTTCAGCCACTCTACTTTCTCACTTTGTCTCGTTTGGTACTCTCTTTAGTTCTTCTCAGAACTCTTTCTTGTCTTATTCAGGTTTTTAATGTCCAGTCCGGCTTTTTCTTTTCAATCTCTTCAAACTTGTTGCACTTCACTTTCACCCATTGGTTTGTAGCTTTCTTCGGGGTTATCGTGAGTGATTTCTTCTTCTTTGATATCAGTCAATGCGATGTATAGCCATTCAGGTGACATATTTCAAATTAACTTTCTTTACTCTTTTTGTTTTCTGTAATTGTTTTCCACTTTGTTTTTCTTGTTCCTTTTGACTTGTTATCTCATTTACTTGTTCTGCATTATCTTTGTTTATCTTTATGATTTTATATCTTAATCTTCTGACTTCATGGGGCCAATTATCTCCTTTCCTCGGCCTTTTCGGTTCACTTTCTTTTTCTTCTCGTTCAGCTCTCCAAGTTCTTTTTCTTGGTCCTAGTCTCTGTTTTCTCTCTCCTTCACTTTCTTCTGATTCTGTTTCAGACCTTACTTCATTTCCTCTTATTTTGAACTTTATGATTTCACCTTCTTTGTCTAGCTCTTCTTCTTCCTGTGTCTTTTCTGTTCGATCACTTGTTTCTATCCCTCCTCGAGGTTCTTCCGAATTTTTGTTGATCTCTCTGTCTGTTTCTATATTTCCCTGTTCATTTGTTTGTTGATCTGTCCCTATTGCTCCTCGGTGTTCTTCCGATTTTTCTATCTCTCTATTTGAATCTATCCCCCTTTTGTCTTATTTTACAATTTCTGAAGGGTCTCTACCATAACTCGTGCTTGGCAGATCACTGTCACTGTCTCTTTGTTCAGTTTCTTCGTTTATGATGTCATTGTTCCATTTATTCTTTAGCTTTTCATCACAATCTGATTGATCTGTATCAGATGCTGAACTGGTGTCTGATATTTCCAGATGTCGACTTACAGGTCGATCTTCAAGTTCTGGAACTTTTGCTATTTTATATTCTTCTTCAGTTGTTAGACTTGTACCTGGGTCTTCCAGATGTCGACTTTCAGGTCGAGCTTCAGGATCTGGAACTCTGTTTGTTTCGTCTTCTGCATCAGATGCTGAACTGGTATCAGATATCTCCAGATGTCGACTTACAGGTCGAGCTTCAGGATCTGGAACTCTGATAGTGTGGCTGGCGTGTACCCAGTTTTTCACTCCTGCACATTTGACTGCAGTTGTTGTCACCAGGATCACTTGTCGTGGTTGGTCCCAGCGAGGAACCAAACAGTTTCTTCTTCTGTGGACTTTTATGCGGACCCAATCTCCTGGACTCAAATCATGAGCTGGTTTTCTTTCAAGAGTGGTCGCATCCGGTCCAACCTGATAAAACACAGAATGTACCACATCAGCCAATCCTTTGCAATAATCCATCACGAGATCATCAGTTATAGTCAGCAGTTTGTTGACAGGTACATGTGCTTGTCTCATTGCTCGTCCCATGATTATCTTGTGGGGACTCAGACCTGTTTTTCTATCAGGTATGCTTCTGATAGTCATCAGTACCAGTGAAAGGGCATCTGGCCATTTGAGTCCTGTGGCTTGACACATTTTTCCTAACCTATTTTTTATTGTTCCATTCACTTGTTCTACCACTCCAGAAGCCTCTGGTCTGTATGCACAGTGCAATTTCTGTTTAATACCAAGAGCTTCACATATCAGTTGAATTAATTCATTTTGAAAATGTGTTCCTCTATCTGTTTCAATCGTTACTGGAAAACCATACCTTGGAATGAATTCTCTCAATAAGAGCTTAGCTACTGTAATCCCATCATTCCTTCTGGTCGGATAGGCTTCCACCCAACGAGAAAACAAACAGACGACCACAAGAACATACCTTAGTCTATTGCTTGGGGGCATTTCAATAAAATCCAGTTGCATTCTCGTGAAAGGACCTCCCTCTCGTCCTATTGTTCCTAAACTCACTACCGTCTTCCTTCCTGGATTTATCTGTTGGCAGATAAGACATCTTTGACAAAGACTTTCAGCTATGGCTCTGAATTTTGGGTTATACCAGGTTTGTCTGAAAAGTCGGATCATTGCATCTTTTCCGATATGAGCTTGTCCATGGTACATCCGTGCCATGTCAGAAATCATGCTATCAGGCATAACTGGTCTTTCATCTCTATAAACCCAAACTTCATCTTCCTCCCTTTTCCTGCATCCTGCTTTTATCCAGCTATCTTTTTCCTCATCATCTGCAGCTTCTTGTAATTGTCTCACCTCATCCCATGTTTCGATAATGTTAGTAAACAGCAAAGGACATGAAACATGCTCTCTTTCTCTTCTTCTGTTCAACGAGACTATATTTTTAGCACAATACTGAGCTATTTCGTCAGCATATTTGTTGCCCACAGTTATGTAGTGTTCCCCATTTTTGTGCGCAGTGCACTTCACCACAGCAATCTGTTTAGGCAGCTGTATCGCCTCAAGTAATTTCTTCACAAACTCACCATTTCGAATTGGAGTTCCTGCAGACGTCAAGAAACCTCTTTGGGACCAGATCTGCCCAAAATCATGGACCACTCCGAAGCCATACTGGCTATCCGTGATCACTGTGATTCGAACATTCTTTCCCAATTTGCATGCCTGAATTAGAGCAATCAGTTCAGCCACTTGGGCGGAACGTATCCCTCTCAAACAAGATGCTTCCATTACTGTAGCTACTGTACATACAGCATACGCTGCGCTCAAAACTCCTTCACTTGTCCTCAAACATGAGCCATCCACAAACATCACATAATCTGATTCTTTTAAAGGCTCATCTCTGATATCTGCCCTTGGTTTTGTACAGTATTCAAGTACGTTCAAGCAATCATGATCAACCTCATCTTTGTCTTTCACACTCTCTTCATCCGGCAATGATGTCGAAGGATTCACGCTTGTGCATCTGTCAATGATTACATTGTCTGCACTTAAAATTACTTTTTCATACCTAGTCAGCCGACTATGTGTCATGTATTGAGTTTTGGTTCTTGTCAAAAGAATTTCGACTGAATGTGGAACATATACTCTCAGTGGGTATCCCATCACAATGCCTTCACTTTGTTCCAGACTCACACAAGTAGCAGCTACTGCTTTCAGACATCCAGGCAACGCCTTTGCTACCGGGTCTAAAACAGCTGAAAAATATGCAATAGGTCTTTTCATATTTCCATGTCTTTGCACTAAAACTGAAAGTGCACACCCATCTCTCTCACTACAATACAGTTCAAAATCTTTTTCATAGTCAGGCATTCCCAATGCCGGTGCTTCACACAGTCTCGCTTTCAGTTCTCTGAATGCCTTCATTTCTTCATCATTCAATTCAAACGGATCTTTAACATCCTTTTTTGTCAATCGCTGTAATGGTTTCGCAATTAGTGAAAATCCACTTATCCATTGTCGACAATATCCAACCATTCCCAGGAACATTCTCACCTCTCTTTGTGTCATTGGAGCTCTCATTCCTCGGATAATTTTTATTCTCTCAGTCGTTACCTTTCGCACTCCTTTTTCAATTTTATGACCTAGGTATTGAACTTCTTGTTGGCAAAACTGTAATTTTGATGGGGACACCTTATGTCCTCCTCCTGCTAGATGGTTCAGTAAAGCAATTGTGTCAATAACACATGCTTCTCTAGTTTTTGATGCCACCAGTAGGTCATCAATATACTGAACCATCACAGATTTTTCAGGCATTTTTAAATCTTCCAATGATTTCTTTAGGATCTGATTAAAGATCGAGGGACTCTCTGTATACCCTTGAGGAATTCGGCACCATGCCAAAATACGCTCTCCGAACCTGAACGCAAATAATGGCTGGCTATCTGGATGTAATGGGATAGAGAAAAATGCATGGCACAAATCAATGACAGTGTACCATTCTGCCTCATGTGGAATCTGATACAGTATTACAGCAGGGTTTGGTACAATTGGACAACAAGGAACGACAATTTTATTAACCTTTCGTAGATCTTGCACTATTCTATATGTTCCATTCGGCTTTTTCAGTCCCATTATAGGCAAATTACATGGACTGCTCATTATTTCTTTCAAAATTCCTTGTTCAATCATTTTATTTATTACAGGTGTTATTCCTTCAATGATTTCTGGCGTCAATTTATATTGTGGAGTATTTGGGTAATTTGTTCCTTCTTTAACAGAAATTTTAACAGGGTCTACTCCTCTCATTAACCCAATTTCTTCGCCTGTAAAATCCCATACCTCCTGTTTGACTGTTTCTTTTAACTCAATTGGAATTTTCTCTACATCGAACACTGGAAACATGTCATTCACTCCTGGCTCTAATTCTGCCATTGTCATTTTATACAATACATCTTCATCTGGTGTCTGAAATGCAATCTCATCCGGAGTACAATAGATGGTGCAATTCATTTTGCAAGTAGATCGCGTCCAAGTAAATTTACAGGACTGCAATCACACACCACAAATCGGTGCATTTCTCTGAATGGTCCAATTTTTACTTCTACTAATTTAGTAAGTGGCGCCTTAATTTGCTGATTTGAGACACCAACGACTTGGATATATTCACCTGAGAGAGGAAGGTTTGGAATTTCCACTGATCTGACAGTAGAACGGGTAGCTCCAGTGTCCACAAGGAATGTTACATTTGCACCATTCACTTCTCCATCCACAAATGGACCTGTCTGATCTACCTCTAGAGTTGTGCCAAGTACGCACTCTTCCTCCTCTCCTAGGCACTGTCATAAACTTTCATCCGATTCATTCCCATCCTGTCGTAACCAATACTGCGATATCGCAGCTGCGCGCGGCAATTGTGTTACCTGCTCTCCTCCGTAGAATCCTGTCTCTGCACTGTATCTCTGTGGATTTACACTCTTGGGAAGTGGTGGTTGTGGCACCTGACTCTGCTGAGTAACTACCTGTGGTTGCTACAGCTGTTGGTAACTCACCTCACTCTGCACCTGTGGATTTAATGATTGATTTTCTGCATTAGCTTTTGGAGGAAATGTACACTCGTTTCTCCAATGCCCTAACTTTCCGCAGTTGTGGCATGGCCACTTCTTCTTTGCTTCCTCTATACTCATTTGACCTTTGCCTTTACCTATATTCGGTTTGGATTTAGTTTGTCCTGCTTCATTAACCTGATTATTCAGTGAGCTTCTTGTTTTTCTGCAACTTTCACTTGTGCCCACATTGCTTTTTCCTTTAATTTACGCTGTCTACATTCAATGTCATCACTACAATACTTGGCATACCTCAACACTTCATCCACTGTACTGTTCTGCCAGCATATCATATGCTGTTTAATCATTTCGCTTATTTCTGGTTTCAATCCATAAACAAATCTATATACAAAATGACTCATGTCCATCTCATTCAGAGTATCATAACCGCTATACTGTTTGAAGACCAAAAGTAGCCTCTCATAGTAGGCATGTACAGACTCCTTACTCTCCTGCGTAGTTCTATCAATTTTTACCCAATCAGTTTCTTTGGGTGGAATTTTGTTTTTCAAAAAGGTAATAACCTGATCATATTTCCTCATCACTTCGGGTCCTGGCGCTCCTGTTTTTGCGTCTCTGGGATATTCTACAGTTGGCCAATCAATGGTAATTTTGCATTCTGTCCATCAATCAGATGGTACCACAATGTCAAATAATCCATCCAAATCTACCCACAACACCTTCGAAACTTTGACAAACCTCTCCACTTGTCTGTACCATTCTACAGGTTTTTCTCTCAATTTTGGAAAGTCATTTGTAAATGACAGTATGTCTTGTCTGGACCAAGGGACATGTACATAACTACCTCCTGGAGTTTCTCTCATGGGATACTCCCTTACAACCGAGTCCTTGTCTGTCACCGCAAAAGCTAAAGTCGCTTTGTCAGTTGTTCTCTCATTCCTTTTAGTCCACCTGCTTCTCCATCTGTCCACATCACCCCACTTTCTCAGCAAAACAATCAGTTCTTTTATCTGTGTTAAACGTCCTGATGTGTTCAGATTTTCTATATCTTTCTCACAAAAATCTACCCTATACGGTTTCTGTAAACTCCTGACTTTCACAAATTCCACTCCTAGTTCATTCACTGTCTCTTCCAATTTGTCATGTAGATTTCTAGCTCTCCAAGTAATGCTCTTGCACAAGAACATTATCTCGTCGTCTTGGTACGTTTTCAATTTTTCTGTACCAATAGTCCCTAAAATTAATTCTTCCATATCTATCTTGAGCCTAATTACATCTAATGGTTTTGGTTCTGTCTCTTTCTTTTGCAGATTTCTCATCCATTCACTTAATTCGTCTGGAGTTGGACCTACAGGTGTACTATTTATTTCTATCCAATTTCTATTCCTCTCTGGTGTTTCTGATGCAGACTCAGTTCCCATAGGAATCCTCCTCATCTCACTCTCGTTTACTGTCAGATTAGTAGGTGGGCTCGGTCTATATGAACTGACCAAATTTCTTGCCCTTTCATTTTCTAGTTCCATTCCTTCTCTCATTCTTTGCAAATTTGAGTTCATGGGGATGACTAGGGAATGTTCATCTATTTTCTGGTTCTCAAAAACTGGTATTACTGGTCCTATTGTCACTGGCACAGTCACAGCTTCCATGTTCATTGTTAACTCTCTTATTTTCTCAGTCAATTCTTTTGTAGTTTTTGCTAACTCGGCTGCATTGTCGCTGTCACATTTTTCACTTTGTGGGGTTTTTAGCTGTTCATTTGACCTTTTTATCTCGTATCTTCGTTCTGGACTTTTATTCCTCCCAGTTTCCGTTGGCGGTGCATTGGGTGTCACCACCGCAGAATTCTGTTGATATGGAGGTGGGTTTCTGTTTAAAATATCTTCCAGCAATTCATCCTCTGTCTCGCTACCTCCATACCCGTTCCTTTCTGTAACTGTATGTTTCTTTTTCTCTGCACACTTCTTTCCTGTACCCTCTTCAACTGTAAGAGCTGGAAACAACCCTTCTGTCATATTCGCATATCTCCAACGCTTCATTCTGTCCTCATGATTCACTCCCCATATCCTTCCAGGAACAAAACCATGATTCTTTGCACCTCTGTACCTTTCTCGTTCATACATCTCGTCTTCCCATTCACCTAACGCTTCAAACTGTGTCGGTCTAGGTCTTGTCTCAAGCTTCGTCATCTTTTCTCTCAAATTTCGAAGTACCGCTATGCTAAACGATCCATTCTCTGGAAAAGCCAATACTCCATCATTCTGAGTATATTTTGTCCAATTTTCTAACCAAATGCAAGTATGATAACCGTATTTCAACATCATATGCGAAGCTGGTGTTTTCGGCGGAGGAATTATCTGTCCCTCTCTAGTCACTACCTTTTTGTCTTTCTTAAAGAAGTTCTTAATTTTCACCATCCATGACGGTTTCTCTCTACCATATTCATAATAAGCCATATTTCACGATTTCTTTCCCTTCTGCAAGCTCGTAACTCTGCTCTGATCTCTATGTGCTATTCGGACCTATCCCAGCGCGTCTCACACCAACGCACCAATCCGAAGCCTCTACGTCACTGCTTTTCAGACCTATCTCAGCGCGTCTCACACCAACGCACCAATCAGGGCGTTTTCCGTGTTTCTATTGCACTGGCCAATCCCAGCGCGGTCTTTTGTCAACATCAGTTCTACTCCCTACCCCTCCTTTACAAAATTTATCGGCAGTTCTTTTTCTTGACTAAATCTTATTAGTTACAACATAAAACACATTTCCATTGTCTGTTTTCGCTAAACAAAAGTGATAGTTTACTCTATCGTACAAGAATATAGTTTCGTTCGATAAGTGTAGCACTTCCCTCTACCTTACCCTTCTTTCAAGCAAGGGGTAAACCCGTTTCTCTGGGGATAAAACACATGTGGAGACTACACTGCTCCTGAGAATTAAGGCCAGAGTTTCACAAGAAAACCGGTTGCTATTTCACTCATACACATTTTATACAGAAAATGTCCCTATCATAACACAACCTGTGTTATCACCAATTTGAAAAACCAGACAATGCACTATTCCATGTGACTTCTCTTGCCACACGTGTCCACTTCCTACTTCCCGGAAGCTTCAATATGTTCGACTTACATATAACGTAATACAACTCGACATGAAGTGTTAGACATGAAATAATCAAAAATCAATAATCAATAATCACAAACTAATCTATAGAAACCATAACTCTGCTACCAAGAAATCTGATCCAGTGCTACTAATATAATTTCTTCTCCTGCGGACATAACATCCAGGTTGAAAACACTCTTTTTAACAACTATACCAATATGACGGTGGGGCCCATAACACCGCATATACATTCACTCACTCAAATATTCCCTGGTTCCCATCCACTTGCACCTAGGAGAAAAAGTTATGACTGCTGGAAGAGAACGGGATACCTTTTTAAGCTTGACAAGATGGTTTCTCAAATATCATACAGAATCAGTTTTAATCCTGTCAGTTTCTAAGACATCAAGGTATTCCGCTCTTTGGTCGATGGACCAACTAGTAGGAATCAGTTGATGGTGATTAAGACCAGCTCAATCACATTTAAACTCATTAAACATTACACTTTTATTGAGCTAAAGAACCACAGACTCGTTAGTTTTAGTTATAATAAAGTTTATCTAATTTCTTAAATGCATGAATAAGTTTCAATTTTATTAATCAGTTTAATACATTTAATATCATTATAAGAAATAACTTTTAAAAGAATTTTATGCATACCCTTTTAGATGAGAAAATAAAGTTCACCTCGGCAGATAAATTGCAGATCACAGCATAGAACTCCCAAAAACTGACTGTCTGTCCCGCTAAACAGGCCTCCTCGTCGGACCACCTATACAGGTTTCCCGCAACGATCTCGTTCCTTCCCAGTCAGATTTAAAAGCAAAAGATTAATTATTTTAAAAGATAATGGCCTATAGAAAATAGCAGCAGTTTCTCCAGCGTCAAAGTTCAGTGCTCAAAAATCATGTATGAATAGCGCTCCTCCTACTTAAGAGTAGGTCCTCTTATACCCTATTACTAGCTTACTAAACAGAAATGTTTCATTCTTTGGGGGCGAGATTCACGCTAATTGGTCCATTGGAGGGGTGGCAAGCATCTCCTCATTGCCCTCCTTGCTCAAACCAGTTCCGAAAATGTTTATAATTTTGTCCTTTCACACGGTTTTAGGACATTACCAATCCGATTGACAGTTCCTCACATGTATCTTCTTTTGTATCCTTATTTTAAACAGTTCATTGTTAATTCACAGCTGCATCTTTGGTTCTCATACATTCTCGCTGAGTCCTTTTTGGCACCCATTTTGTGACAGGTCACGCCGACCTTGATCCTTTTCATGCTGGGCTCTACAAACAATCACGTGACATATTTCCGCAGCTCTCTTCCACTTGGAAGCCATTTTGCACTTGCGCATTAAGCCCATCTGCCTCGGCGGCCATTTTTACAGCGCGGCCTAGCAGGCCTGAACAAACTATCATGAAAACAAACACAATCATAATTAAAACAAAGAAAATAAGCCTTTTCGTTTCCCACCCGTCATTCTAAGTACCCCAATTAGGTGTTACCTAGCAAAAGCGACATGTAAAGCTATGTTTACCTACCATCCGCATTCTTTAGCCACAATACAATTTTCTACATAGCACAAATCATGCAACATTACTCTAATTAGTACGCAAACCATTATGTTAATATTATTTCATGTTGACAAATGTAAGTAGGTCAGTCTTTGCACATAAATTGCGGTTACCACTTATAAAAGATGTCTATAAGAGACGTAAAGTGTTGATTAGTCATCAAAACAATTAATAGTATTAATTATTAGCATTAATATTAGGGGGTTCAAAAATTTCTTATTTACCTTGCTCCATCAATACTCTGCATGAAGAGCACACTCATTTCATACAACTATATATGAACGCTTTACAGTCAATCAGCCTGAGGTGCGAGTCCTTAATGAAACAAACCAAACAAGAATTACTATAAGGAATTCAAGTCCATGCTTAGGGTGCTTGAGCAAAGACCCCTGTGCTGAACCTAAGCATGTATCCTTTAGCCTCTGCTCAAATTATTCTGATATCTTCATTTGTCCTTAAAGTTGTGTTACTTCATTTTTCTTTGGCCAAGGCTTTCCTATTCAAACTCAAATTGCTAGGGTGTGGTTGAAGAAAAGGGGATACCATAACTAGAAGTGCCCGGTTAGTGTACTAACCTGATACCTGTGTAACAGTGAAAAGAAAGTCGTAATCAAGGCATTGGGGGCACGGCGGCACTGGCTGATCAGGTTCTAGGGTTCAAGATTATTGGAAGCTATCTCGAAGGGATGGAGTTCCAAGAGGTGTTGCTGACACCCAGTTTCCAAGTGAAGATGTCCTGCTTATTCTTGTTGCAGGCGACGGGGCTTGGAACCCAAGGACAGCGTTGGCGGGCGACACAAGTCTCCATCAAAATGGATGAGTGAAGCCAAGTCTGTGTTTGAACGCTGTATTTATAGCCTACCAGACAAGTGTTTATCTGGAGCCTTCTAGAAGATTACTAAGTGTTTCCTGTCAAATAGAAGACTGTCTCTGGTGGAGACTGGGGCAGGAAACTGAAGGTTGAGTAAACAAAAACATTAAGCACTGAAGCCTTCCTGTAGATTATTGAGTGTTTCTTATCAATTAGAAGGCTGTTTCTGGCAGGAAACTGAGACAGGGAGAGGAGGCCTTTATTTAGATGGCAGGACAGCTGGACAAATAAACAACAGACAAGGATATCAGGCGATCATATCAGGTCAGCAGAAATCAAGGGATTTTAACTAATCAGCACCACCTGTTTGCATTAGCACTAAACAGATCTTTAAACAGTGCCCTCAAACTAAAGTGCATAGCATGTCTAAATAAAATGCACAGCAGAGGATATGGAACCTGCCCAGCTAGAAAACAGTGAAAAG
Source organism: Calotriton arnoldi (assembly GCA_963921515.1). NCBI lineage: Eukaryota > Metazoa > Chordata > Amphibia > Caudata > Salamandridae > Calotriton > Calotriton arnoldi. The sequence goes on along the minus strand of CAWUFW010015142.1, from coordinate 18,425 downwards.
TGCATAGCACAGTACATAGCACCTGGGCAACTAGACAACAGTGAAAAGTGCATAGCAGAGTACATAGCACCTGCTGAACTAGAAAACAGTGACAGCAATGGGGAACAAGCAGCACAGGCACATTGGAGTATGAGAGAGGGTCTAAATGACCCCATTTTGGAAGTAAATAGTGTAAAATGCCAACAACAGACAATGGCCACTAACCAGAAGGCCCTTACTCATCTTAAATTAAACATTATGCACAGGGTAATAAAATGATGGCTTCAGCTTTGGCACTCACTGTATACGACTAAATATTCTCTCATGCCTGATATTTTTAGGGCAGAACTCATCATCTGAATACTATTTTCGTATCTTGTATGGCCAGAATACACAATATAAAAGTTAACATCTTGCCCAGACTTTTGTTTTTGTTGCAGGATCTTCAGGTTAGGATAGACCAGGATGTTTCTTTGGCAGATTGAGGGGTTTGTGTTTTCTTTCCACCAGCTATCCTAATGATGGTGTCCAAATGCATATAAAGATGTCCTAAGCTTTCAATTAAGTTACTTCAGACATGTACAACTATTAGGGACTTTTCCCTTCTGGCATTTAAAGTGTGCTATTGGTCAGCCTAAGAAAGGAGCCTGACGAGATTGTCCAAGAAGGAATCGAAAAAGATTTAAGATGATATTAATCATTGTATGACTGGGAGGGCTCTGTGAGAGAAAAGCTGATTGATCAGTAAATAATTAAGAAAAAATATTGACAAAAAGAGTCTCAACAGTGTTGGATAAAGTGGTGATCAAGAAAGGTCTCCTTTTGTGTTTATTTCCTTCCACTTGCCATACACTCTTGTGAACGTTTTGAGGACATTTTCCCCAGCTATGTATCTCAATATGGACAGTGGATACCACAGCGATTTATGCTGTGTTTTCTGGGTCTAAACAAGTCCTTTATCCAATGTAAGCTGGACTTTGGCATGGACAAAGGGGAAAGGCTGTGCTATATGCAACTAAGACATTGCTGTGTTACTGTAATTAACCTTCTACTGCCCGGATTTCATGCTCATGCTAACTTAGCCTATAGAAAGTGTCCATCTGTGAGCCTTAAAAGTGGTGCGCCCTGGCCCGCTAGATCCAAAAGTTTGAAAATCAGCTTACTCAACTAAATTAAACTACAAACTAAACTATTTGAATGTTTATAGTTCGGGTCTGAACTGGGGTGGGGAAGTGAGCTAGAGAAGGATGATGGATTCAACCCAGATCTGTGACTGGGGTTGAGTGTCTGAAAAGTTTCAGCGCTCCGTCCATCATCTCCTTGTGTTTGCTTTGTTTGCCCTAAGTTGGCAGGGTATGCCCAGACATGGGTTCCTTGCTCACTTTGCCACTGGATTCAAGCTAGCCTGACTGATGAGGGGTGTTACCCTGAAACCGGTCCCAGGATGCTTATGTCCGGTCCAGGGAAGACCTGGCTTGGCAGTTCAGGCTGCGATACAAAAGGGGATGATGGACGGAACGCTTGAGCCAATCAAACACTCACCCCCAGTCAACTGATCTGGGTTTAATCCATCATCATTCTTTAGCTCACTCCACCACCCCAGTTCAGACATGGCCATATGCAAATCAGTCTGACCCTGTGCCTCATGGGAACAGTCCAGCCCGAACTGCCAAGCCATGTCTTCCCTGGACCGGAAACAAGCATCCTAGGACCGGTTTCTGGCATTCCAGCCGTCATCAGCCAGGCTTGCTTGAATCCAGTGGCAAAGTGAGCAAGGGACCCACGTCTGGGCATACCCCCGCCAACTTAGGGCGAACAAAGCGATACAAAAGGGGATGATGGACGGAACGCTTGAGCCAATCAAACACTCACCCCCAGTCAACTGATCTGGGTTTAATCCATCATCATTCTTTAGCTCACTCCACCACCCCAGTTCAGACATGGCCATATGCAAATCAGTCTGACCCTGTGCCTCATGGGAACAGTCCAGCCCGAACTGCCAAGCCATGTCTTCCCTGGACCGGAAACAAGCATCCTAGGACCGGTTTCTGGCATTCCAGCCGTCATCAGCCAGGCTTGCTTGAATCCAGTGGCAAAGTGAGCAAGGGACCCACGTCTGGGCATACCCCCGCCAACTTAGGGCGAACAAAGCGATACAAAAGGGGATGATGGACGGAACGCTTGAGCCAATCAAACACTCACCCCCAGTCAACTGATCTGGGTTTAATCCATCATCATTCTTTAGCTCACTCCACCACCCCAGTTCAGACATGGCCATATGCAAATCAGTCTGACCCTGTGCCTCATGGGAACAGTCCAGCCCGAACTGCCAAGCCATGTCTTCCCTGGACCGGAAACAAGCATCCTAGGACCGGTTTCTGGCATTCCAGCCGTCATCAGCCAGGCTTGCTTGAATCCAGTGGCAAAGTGAGCAAGGGACCCACGTCTGGGCATACCCCCGCCAACTTAGGGCGAACAAAGCGATACAAAAGGGGATGATGGACGGAACGCTTGAGCCAATCAAACACTCACCCCCAGTCAACTGATCTGGGTTTAATCCATCATCATTCTTTAGCTCACTCCACCACCCCAGTTCAGACATGGCCATATGCAAATCAGTCTGACCCTGTGCCTCATGGGAACAGTCCAGCCCGAACTGCCAAGCCATGTCTTCCCTGGACCGGAAACAAGCATCCTAGGACCGGTTTCTGGCATTCCAGCCGTCATCAGCCAGGCTTGCTTGAATCCAGTGGCAAAGTGAGCAAGGGACCCACGTCTGGGCATACCCCCGCCAACTTAGGGCGAACAAAGCGATACAAAGGGGATGATGGACGGAACGCTTGAGCCAATCAAACACTCACCCCCAGTCAACTGATCTGGGTTTAATCCATCATCATTCTTTAGCTCACTCCACCACCCCAGTTCAGACATGGCCATATGCAAATCAGTCTGACCCTGTGCCTCATGGGAACAGTCCAGCCCGAACTGCCAAGCCATGTCTTCCCTGGACCGGAAACAAGCATCCTAGGACCGGTTTCTGGCATTCCAGCCGTCATCAGCCAGGCTTGCTTGAATCCAGTGGCAAAGTGAGCAAGGGACCCACGTCTGGGCATACCCCGCCAACTTAGGGCGAACAAAGTGATACAAAAGGGGATGATGGACGGAACGCTTGAGCCAATCAAACACTCACCCCCAGTCAACTGATCTGGGTTTAATCCATCATCATTCTTTAGCTCACTCCACCACCCCAGTTCAGACATGGCCATATGCAAATCAGTCTGACCCTGTGCCTCATGGGAACAGTCCAGCCCGAACTGCCAAGCCATGTCTTCCCTGGACCGGAAACAAGCATCCTAGGACCGGTTTCTGGCATTCCAGCCGTCATCAGCCAGGCTTGCTTGAATCCAGTGGCAAAGTGAGCAAGGGACCCACGTCTGGGCATACCCCCGCCATGAGGCACAGGGTCAAAACTGATTTGCATATAGCTGGGTCTGAACTGGGGTGGCGAAGTGAGCTAAAGAACGATGATGGATCCAACCCAGATCTGTGACTGGGGGTGAGTGTCTGAAAAGTTTCAGCGCTCCGTCCATCATCTCCTTGTGTTTGTTTTGTTCGCCCTAAGTTGGCTGGGGATGCCCAGACATGGGTTACTTGCTCACTTTGCCACTGGATTCAAGCTAGCCTGGCTGATGAGGGGTGTTTACCCGAAACCGATCCCAGGATGCTTGTTTCCGGTCCAGGGTAGACCTGGCTTGGCAGTTCGGGCTGGACTGTTCCCATGAGGCTCAGGGTCAAGACTGATTTGCATACAGCTGGGTCTGAACTGGGGTGGCGAAGTCAGCTAAAGAACGATGATGGATTCAACCCAGATCTGTGACTGGGGGTGAGTGTCTGAAAAGTTTCAGCGCTCCGTCCACCATCTCCTTGTGTTTACTTGGTTTGCCCTAAGTTGGCAGGGTATGCCCAGACATGGGTTCCTTGCTCACTTTGCCACTGGATTCAAGCTAGCCTGACTGATGAGGGGTGTTACTCCGAATCTGGTCTCAGGATGCTTCTGTCCGGTCCAGGGAAATTGGCAGTTCGGGCTGGACTGTTCCCTTGAGGCACAGGGCCAAGACTGCTTTGCATTTAGCTGGGTCTGAACTGGGGTGGCGAAGTGAGCTAAAGAACGATGATGGATTCAACCCAGATCTGTGGCTGGGGGTGTGTGTTTGAAAAGTTTCAGCGCTCCGTCCATCATCTCCTTGTGTTTGCGCTGTAGTTCGTGAAGGCCATCTACTAATTCCCATGAGCTCAGCAAGCCACCTGTTTGTTCTCTTGGTGAGAATGTTTTTGTGGGATTGATAATGAAACCAGGTGTAGCACTGTACTTATTTGAGCTTTGCCAGCTTTGCGATTATCCTGGCTCCATGTTTGATGTATGGGGGATGGGAAACAACCTTTGCAATGCGGTTGTTACATCGCGTTAGCATTACAACGCTGTCGTTTCAGCGACCGCGTTGTTACAACGTGATGCCATTACATCGCAAGTCATTAGATCGACTTGCTCTAGATGGCGCTCCAACCTAAGGAATAGTATGATTTACTATTCCAACACCTTACCTACTGTTGCGCAGGGTGGAGTTGGAATAGTAAATTATACTATTCCTAATGTTGGAGCGCCATCTAGTGCAAGTCGATCTAATGACTTGCGTTGTAAAGGTATTGCGTTCTAACAACGCGGTCGTTGTAACGACCGCGTTGTTATGGAACGCGATGTAAAAGCATGTGCTGTAGCATGCTATATTCATGGGGGATACCATTGCCATTTTTCTCAGTGATTCACAGACTAATAATAATTGCAGAAAGCACTTTCAGACTCAACTGAAAAATTGAGACCGAGTTTTCTTTGACATTGTTGGGCATTGGCCAGAAATCACCTGCACTTGATCTCTCATAGTGAATAGAGATGGACTGAACCTCTGCTTGACAACTCTGGGTGCCATGGTAAGACAGAGAATTCTATGTTGAGAGCACAGGTGGAGTCTGGTTCCATGCTTAGCTTACAAATCAGGTCAGACAGAGTAGCATAAACTCATTTTGAAATGTAAATCTGTTAGTGCTTGTTGTACACACAACAGGTACTTTTTACAATGTGTGTATGTTGCCTGGAAAGGTGGCAAAATGATGTAATGGTTGGGTAGGAATTGTGGGAGCCCTGGGAATTAGGAAGTAGATGTGTGAGTGAAAGCCAACATATGGGATCAGGAAGCTTGGGAGGAATGACAATGGTTGCCTTGGTCCCTAGAACAAACCCTATTGAATGGATGTGTTGAAAGAGGTAAACTGGTTCAGCTGCCACAGACGTTTGTGAGACTCAACAGCTTGTGACCAGAGTTATTCTGATTACAATGTGACCAGTGAATAAGTGTGAATGTACTTTTTGACCTCTGTCCTAGGTAGCTGGGTCGTGTAGTTCCTATATGACCTATATAGGATCTGCGCGTTTAGACAACATACACTGGTGTCCAGACTGATCCCAGACACCCCCACCGGGTATGTTGGCCTGTGTACCAGCTAGCTCGCAATGCCACTATAACCTCCTCTTACCAAGGAGAGAATAGTTCTTGGCAACTATCGAACATGACAACCCTGATCCCTCAGGACCGTGGAAACAGTAACTTAGTTTTTGCTCAGTCACTCGTGCTCACTCGTTTTCAGAGAGATACACAGAATAAACGGTTGGGACGTTTTCAATAAGTATTTATTGTACAGTTGTTATTCTAGCGTAAAATAAGTGCACTGAAATCACCAGTAGACAGTAGCATATATAAATGAGTAGCAGCACTAAGAAAGTAAACAGATGGTAGGTTTCTACCATTTTGCTAAAATCATAAATATAGGTGAGTATATAAAAAACATGGCAATAAAATGCGTACTCCTACGATGCACCCTAACTAGATGTACCTAAGTGTACCTAGCATGTGAGTAGGTGTAAGGCCAAGAATCCCTCTAGGATAAAGCCAACCCCATTACCTGATATTAGCCTGCGGGACCTCGTTCTGGTCTCGAGCTGAACACCCCGCGAGGGATGTCAGACCACTGCGAGCTGGAGTATCTGCATGCAGGAACCTCAGCGTCTCGCGTCAGTGTGTCGGTATGGAAGACATGATCTCCTCTCTCTATCTCAGCAAGATGTGGTGTTTATATACCCTAAGGTATCCCCAGGCGTTCTACCTTGCTGTGCCAGTGTCGGACTTAGGATGACGTCGGGAATGAACTTTATACACGGTTATTATGCAGGGGAGGATGGTCCTGCTGTGATTCCAAGAAACTAAGAATCCTCATGCATAATTTATGAGGCCAGTGTCCAGTGAAAAACCCTACGTACTTATGTGTAGTATTGTAACTGGGTAAAAGGTCAGTCCTCCAAATCCGTTATGTATGTAGTATAGGAGAGAATGTAGGTGAAGGGTTATGATGATACCTAGACCTATATCGGGGTACCTATATGAAATATAACACTGTCAGACCCTCCCACCCTATTTTCTCATCCCCACTCCACGGGAGTCCAACAGAGTACCTGTTTTCCTTCGTTATGAATGAGGTTGTAGTAAGGTAGATGGGAGCAGACAAATTAAAACCTAATAAAGTGCCGCATGGATGCACTTCCACTCATATTATGCACTACTAGTATGGAAGAGGCTTGTGCAGGTTTAGCAGAGAAGTGGGTAGAGTGCATTAATGAGATAAAAACAAGAGGTTCCAGAGGAAGATAGCTTTGAAATGGAACACTTAAACAATTACAAGGAAAGACTGAACAGTCCTAAAAATAAACCCACCCCAGCACAACGATTGGTCTTCCTGAATTGTTATGAGGAAGCCACAGAACAGCATCAGGAACCAAAGGCGAGGGACTTGTGGACATCCAAGAGAAACTGCAAACCCAAGTTTGTTATAGGAAGCATAGAATGCAAGCTTGTTCTCCCATAAATGGTGCAGTGCCAGCCTATGGGCAGGCTGATGGGGCTCATGAAGGGGCAGCGCAATTAGGTGACGCATAAAGGAGTGCAGAGTCTGGGGCATAGCACACAGTGGCATGACTCACGGTAGTTCAGCAAGTGCAATGACCAGTAACGCTGACATGTCTACACTCCAACTACCACCACTACTGACATGATCTCAGGTGATGCCTCACAATTCCAAAACATGTGTTTGGAATGGTTGTGCACAAAGTCTGACTATCGTCTGGGATAGTTTAAGACCAATTACAGGTGATGGGCTTGGAACCCTGAATGAGTGCCCTCACCCAATAGGTTAGCCTTATCAATTAACAATGGTGACAGCAAGGGCTCTCCCATGTCCAGTCTGATGCCCTCCAACTCCTACCCCTGGAGCACGGGTTGCTTCACTGTTCATGTCATGGGGGAGTCATACATAACATAGACTGTTGTCCCTGCCCTGAATTTTAGAAAAAAAGAAATACATGGTCTACAACCCCCACCCACCACTCTCTGTGTTTCCCTTCCCTTCCATCCAAAAGCTCTGTTTTCTGCAGTCCAGTGCTACTTTGACAGGCTGTCAGAGAGCCCAATCCCAGTAGCCCCAAATTCATTTATGACATGGAATCAGTGGTTAACAAGTTCTATTACCCACTATTTGTACATCATTGCAGTGAATTACTGGATTTAGAATTCAGTCATTCAAGATAATGGGTCTCTAGGAGAGCCATGCATAACATATAGACTTATAGATGGGTAACTGTGAGTCATGGGGATGTTTTTTACCCAGGGGTGACATTGAATAGATAATGAGAGCAAAGTTCAAGTTGTCTATGATGTCACTCAGAACCCAGAGGGAAGGCATGCATGACATGTTATTCATCTCATCAGGCATCGGGTGGGGGGTGGAGTGGGGGCTGGGCCCACTGGAGGCAGTTGTTGGGCACAGCCACCACTGGCACCTGTGTCACTATCTCCAGGTCTACAAGGTTTATGCAGCAGGTATAGAGGGTGCATAAGCAGAGAGAGATGGGAAGGAAGGACAGAGAGCAGAAGTCAAAAGAGAGAGAGGCTCGAGAGAGGTCAGACAGAAAGGGAAGAGAGAAGGAAAAAGAAAGATGATGGATGGACCCAGTAAGGTGAAAGAAGTGGGCTTGGATTGAACATTCATGAAAGGACTGCTTTTGGTTCGCAGTCTGGCACTGCACAAAAGTTATTTCGTTATTATTACTTACTTATTGTTTGTGCTCGACCAGGTTACAGCAAGGGATTGTAGTTTGGCATGGATCGATTGCTCTTTAAAAATAGCTACCACCAGACATTGCCAGAAAGTTACAGCTGCCTGGTTTGTGAATGAAGAAGTTGTAATATCTGTTATGCCCACTTCACAAAGCCATTTGACCAAGTATGTTGAATTCACATGTGCAAATACCTTGCCTTACGAGTGCCAATTCACTTTTGAAATTCACTAAAAATATGTGCACTCAAAGGATTTACTCATGTTTAGAATATCCCAGCCTGGTGATCTATTACGTACAAGTAAATCTTACCCCTGATGCAGGAAGTGGGATGGATGCCCTTGCAACTTTGAGAACATCCACAAACTGAATTTTTCTCAGCATCTTCATGCCCTGGACATGTCCAAGATGTACTTCTGTCAAGGTAGGTGTAAATGACTTTCCAGCCTAGGGGTTGACAGGGATCAAGCTCAAAATAAGTTGGGATCTAGGACAAGAGGTTTCTCCCTGGCAATTCAATGAAAACTGAAAGCATGATTGCGCCAGTGTGAATGCATTTTCACACGCACAGTTATACATATTGTGCAACCTGCTTTGGCATGGATGTACTGGGAATTCACAAATGTTTTCCTTTATGAATTATAAACATTCATAAGTCTACACCCAAAAGTTCAAGCAAACCTACGGATGGAAATTTACCCATTTTTTAAGGAATCAGGCCCTATTAGAATGAGGGAAATTATCTTTCAGAAGTTAGATGAAATGTTACACAAATGATGTTTGTGATTTGCAGTGTGCACTGTGAAGTGTAAATCACACATAGTAGTGCCTGCACCTTCACTGCACATCTCTACATTTGATACCTGGGTAAATCAGCATTTTGTTCCCTAGCAGCACATGTAATGTTTTAAAGAAACAATGTTTAGAATAAGGCTATGATGCTCATGTTTGAACAATGTATACATTTCTGTGAGAGATACCAATTCCCCACCTGTTTTAGTTTATGCTACATCCATGGACCTCTCCTCTTGCTTCATTTTTTAGGTCGAGCCTGAGCCAGCGCGCAAGCGCTGCTCTGGCGATCTGTTGTAGGTAGAGTACGGAGGAGAAGCCCCGCCCATATTTTTCATTGGCTTGTGTCTTTGTCCTTCGTAAATGCTGGCGTTTGATTCCTTAATAGGCTTCTTAGTCCCTCCTTAGTACGGTCATGTCGTCATTTGTATCCTCCCATAGCTACTGGCCCCTTTACTTGGTTGTTACAAAGTACGTGTACTTTTTTTCTTTATTGAGCTTCTCCTACATTAGGCATGACGACGTGCTTCGCTTACATTCAGCGCACCATGCCCGCTTTCACTTTCGAAGCAGGGACAATGGCGGCCGTTGTTTGAAATGCCATAGGTCTTGCATTTAAATGCGAGACCTATGGCATTGAAATGCGAGACCTATGGCATTGCAAATATTTATTTGTTTAAACATCTTTAGCACAGAAAGGAAAGGAACGTGAAGGTAGGAGGCTCCGAGCGAGGTGTTCCTTCTCTCTGCTCCTCAGAGTGCCGGGGAAGCCGCAATACGGCGACATGGTGTCATTTGTGGGGCGCTACATCATTTCAAGAGTAGGAAGGGTGTGCAGAGAGGACAGAGCATCGTCTTCGGGCACAGCTTCCCAAATGGCAGAGCAAAGCTTGACACAGAGCTTTAGGCAGGTATCTGAGGTGTGGAAACAAAAACCTCTCCGAAATGAGAGCTGTTCTAGGAGCCAGTGGGTGCCCCCTTCACACGGCACAGCCGTCTCTGAGCAAAGGAGCCCCCGCTTCCGTTGCATGTAGACTTCTGCCCCCGTTCGCGTTTCAGGATTTTATTTTTAATGCCCTTGGTATGTCAAAATTAAAATTCACCTTTGACACCCCGCCCCCAACCCACACCACACACTTTCACCTCACCCCCACACTCAGAACGCAGACATTTTCATTTTCAGCACAGCCACCCCCGTAACAAGGGCACCTGCTTTCAATCACTTTAACCCAGCATTATCTCCTGTCTGTTTCAACCCCCCCAAGGAAAATGGATTTAGAAATGATTAGTGAATTAAGTCATGTGAATTCCAGGTAGCACATAATCCTGTGCTAATGGCTGAAGCTGACAACAGCACATCTGTGTTACATGTCATCTGTACTAAAGCCACCTGATGGGTTGTTTTCAAAATCCTGTTTTATTAACAACACCACCAATACCACCACAACCACCACCAATACCACCACCACCAATACCACCGCAACTACCAATACCACCACCACCACCGCCAATGCCACTACCACCAGTAACACCACTTTCATCACCACCAATACCACCACCACCAATACCATCACCGATACCACCACCAACCCCACCACCACCAATACCACCACCTCCACCACCACCAATACCACCACCACCAATACCATCACCACCAATTCAACCACCACCACCAATACCACCACCAATACCACCAGTACCACCAATACCAGCACCACCAATACCACCATCAATACCAATGCCACCACCACCAATACCACCACCACCAATACAAATACCACCACCTCAGCACCTCTCACTCACTAGAAATAGCAGGGGCACTGTACAAGGCTGGAGCTACAGCGAGACCATCCCTCCCCCCATGCCTGCCATAAAGCACAGCCCGCCCTGCAATAGCAATGACATTACACAATGCCACACTGCACACTCAAATCACGGAGAGGGCAGGAAATGGCCCCCGCTCTTCCTCCTGAGCCGCGACAGTGTAATCACAGAGCGAAAGGTGTTGGAGCGTTTTGTTAGTGTTTATAGCTCGGATCATATGTAACTCTCACTTCACACGTTGTGTCTGTGTAATTTACAACACTTACACATCTTCATAACTGCACTATTTATCACTACTTTGAAGACATCGCAGGCCGGTTTCTTCCTCCGATATTTACAATCTAACAAGCGGTCGAGAAGGCCCTCTATTGCAATGCAATTGATCTCGCATTTGCAAGAGTTTAAGCTATTAGTATTGTAAATGACAATGCCTTTCTTTATGTTTTAAAACCCGAAACATAAATAAAAGGCCTTGTCATTTACAATGCCAATAGCTCAAACTTGCGTGAATGCGAGACCTATTGCATTACAAATGCTTGTTGTGCCCTACTAGCAGGCAGCCACTGCTTATCACCCCAAGCCCTGCACAGCTATTACATATAAAGACGAGGGATCCTAATAAGAATTTTATCAGCTTTTCTTCCCTCTAATCTGGGCAGATTCATAGTTTTCTCTCTGTGAGCTGGAGGCAGGAACTTCACTGGCCTTGATTTGCATTAAAAAAATACTATCATGAATCTGTTTTAGCTTCTGTGCCACAAAGTCTTCTAGTCGAAACGATTTCCTGCTAATCATTACTCTCAGAACAGCTTTGAATGCAAACCCTCTAGATCTTTAAACCGCATCTTCTTTTGTATACCCAACAGAATAATTAGGTCTGGCATGCAGACAGCTTTAGCTCTCTGATGTCGAAAGGAATGTAGTGTACAATACCAATACTTAAAGTGGGCTTTGAGTCAGCTATTGCTCATGATTGGTTGGCTTCATATTTCTCTTCCCTAATTCCCCACTAATCCTGTTTGGGTTCCAGAGCAGTGTGCTACCCGCCAAAAAGCACTTCAACACCTCATCAGGGGTAGCAAGCACTATATAAATGCAAACCCTTCCCTCTTCTGTCCCTCCACTATTCTTTTTCAATCCAAATAACAAATTCACATGTCCATCACTCAAACTAATTTCATATCTCCCTATACCAATTCACCACTAATCCTCTTTGGGTTCTGGAGTAGCCGAAAAAGTGCTTTGAAGCGTAAGCGCTATAGAAATGCAATTACAATTACACTAGGCAACAAGCAGTAGCAAATGCAACACGTCAGCTAATGCATTTTAAACGTAAGACATTTTGGCTTTGGCAAAGTTTTTTTTAATTTCTTGCACTATCCTAACCTTACTATGGCAACCATGAAATCCAGCATGTAGGAAGGGAAAAAGAGGTGGCAACCAAGAGACATTTTTTGAGGGAGAAGTCTCAGAAAACAAGTGGCATTACAAAGTAGCTCAGGCAAGCCACAAAAATGTTGCAGAAAGTGACATCACAGGAGGTGGTGTAGCAGGTTTATACCACACCTAGATTTCAGCTGCCAGGATGGTGCTCATTACTAAGAACCTAAAAAATTGTAGTAGTATAACTTCTTCCACTGCCATGAACATAGCCAGAGGATTATTGGATTAGAGTTAGTCCATGTATTTGACAGGTCACCTCATTCAAGCAGCTTTACTACACAGGCCAGTGCTGCAGCAGCAAACAGAAAGGTATACATGCATTCGGAGTCAAGGCCCCCATGTAATGACAGCACCTTATAAGGGAGATTTGGGGATAGGGAAAGGACCTTCCTTCCTGAATTATTTCAAAGAATGCATATAATTTGGGTAGATTGTATGGGCATCTGGCAGCAGGTCAAGCAGTGAGGGTGGGTGTACACTACAGATGTGCAAAATTACACGTGTGACGTTTTTTGTATATAAAAAGAACATGGGATTCATGGTAGGAATTCAGAATTCCAGGCTGTCCAGGAAATCCCAATGACGGCCTATTTTATTTTTTCTTGCACCCAGCACTCTGTGAGGTTGGATGCCACCACTCAGAAGCTCACCGCTCCATGTCCCTGGGTACTCAGAGTATAAGAAATGTTAGACAACTTCCCCAAGTCATTTATTGTTTGGGGAGAGAGGTACTGTTGCACCTAGTAGATTCTTCTCCCAGCCTAGAGACTTTTGAGAAGGCTGACTTTAGAGTCCAGAGAGACAGCCAGGCTCTTCCACCGGCAACATGCATCCTTCCATACCCAGTAAAGGATTCCGCAGGCAGAGTGAGGGCTCTCCGGCACGTGCATAGCGCTCTGGCAGGTCAAGGTCATAGCTTTATCAAACCCAGGACCTGAACCCTGGCCTTGAGCTCCAGGCACCAACTCTTGATGCTCCATCGTATCACACTTCCACAGACCTGGAGAGGTTTCCACTACTCAGAACTACTGAGAAGTTCTGACCAATCCCAGTCAGAGTTGCTGCAGGCCCTGAGCATGGGCACAGATCACTGGAGTCACAAGTTACCCGGGATACATTGAGGTCTTCTGCAAGCCTTAGGAGGCTTCTCCTCCTAGGGCAGGGTGGGAAGCTCTGCCTTTGTCTCAGTCAAGCCTGCAACAGGCCCAACAAGCAGCCCCACAGGCTTTGGCTCATTTTCCAGCCTGTGGTGTCCCAAAGTGTCCACAATAGGATTCCACAGGCACCAAGTGGATTCCCCTCCAGGGTGAACAGCTATACTGTTTATATTCCCCAGTGAAAGCTGCTGTAGATTTAGAGTCCAGGCCCAGAGTGCAGTCTCTGGGCCTGGACTCTAGGCCCCAATGGATGGTGTCCTAAGCTACAAAGGATATACTTCTGCAGGTCAAGGGTGGCTTCCTCTACTTGGGAGAAGTAGAAAGCTCTGACTAGGTCCCAGCCTGAGCTCCAGTTTGCTCCCTGGTGTGGTCTCCTGGGCCTTGGTTCCATTTGCCAGCCCATGGGGTGACAAAGTGCCCATAATGGGGTTCTACAGACCTGCAAAGGTACCCCTAGCTCCTGCAGGGTTGAAGCTCTAACAGGCCCCAGTCAGACTTCTGGTGGGCCCGGGCTACAGGCCCGTGGTTCTCAGCTCTATTCATGAGCCTGTGGTGACCCAAAGCGCACATGATGGAGTTTTGCAACCCCTGCTTCTTCAGGTTGAAAAGCACTGACCAGGTCCCAGACCTTAAAGAGTTTATTAATCAAGAATGAAAGTCATGGGTTTAAAACTGATCAGATACCGCCATAGTTCTGACCATAACCAGTGACAACTAATATTCCCAAGTCCCATCAAGCAGCTTCTGGAAAGCAAACCCTTTGCGTTTCTGAGGGGGATATAGTAGGAAAGTTAAACTTTAAACATGCAAAGGCTCCACAAAGAAAGGAGCTTGTGGCCTCATTTGACTCAACACTGGAAAACTCACCCAACATAGACATTGCGGTAATGAGCTAGACTCCACGATGCTAACTCAACCCCTAGCGGTCAGTGATCAGACTAAAATAGAATGCCATTCCTGTAGCACACAAATTTAGGCCAATCCCACTTAGTGTGAGAGATGATCTTAAGAAATTGCTAGACAAACTAGTGGAAAAAGGGGGGTAATCACCATCACTGATTAATCAGAGTGGGTCAGTCTCATTGTTATAGTATGTGCAGATTTATGCACCCTTAATAAAAATATAGTTATTGACTGCCATCCACTGCCATAAATTCAAGACCTGTTGGCCAGTATCGGAAATGCAAACATTTTGAACCTTTTAGTCCTGAGATCGGCTTACCACCAGATTCCTCTAGCCTCAGAATCATGAGATCTTACCACCTTCGTGACACCTTTTGCGGCATGTTAGAAATGGGGGTCTCTAGTTGGCAGAGGTAGATACCTTTGTCCAAATAGGAACCCTTGCTTCTAGTCAGGGTTAGGGGTATACACTTCTAAAATAACCCCTGCTCACCCCTTTGGTAGCTTGGTACGAGCAGACAGGCTTATCTCAGAGGCAGTGTGTAAAGCATTTGTGAACACATACAGTAATACAGTGAAAACACTACAAATGGACACCACACCAGGTTAGAAAAATAAATAATCTTTATCTAAACCAAAACAAGACCAAACGACAAAAATCCACAATACTGTAATACAAATATGACTTTCAGATGGTAGAAATAGTTCAGTTCAAAGCAAATTGAAGATGCAACACTTTTCACACAAAGTACCTTGGATGCGTCACACAAACAAACAAAACGGGCCTCAGGGAAGGTGATGTGTCGGTTCCTTACACTCAGGGAAGGTGATGCATCGGTTCCTTGCTCCGGAGGAGGTGATGCGTTGGTTCCTTACTGCTGCACAGGGGAGGTGATGCGTCGGTTCCTTACCGGAGAGGAGGGGATGCGTCGGTTTATTACTGCATGGGGAGGTGATGCGTCGGTTTCTTACTGCGTACCCCAACGATGCAACAGACTTGGCGCCTCGATGCGACGATCCGGGACGATGCGTGGATTCTTGCAGCCGCACAGCAGGGCTTGCGTCGGAATCGGTGCAGTGATCTCGGACTTCGGAGATCGTTGCACTCGATGCAGTGTGCAGCGATTTCTTTTTTTTTTTCACTGTCCCGAGATCGAGGAGTATCGACCCAGATCGTCAGTCCAGGTGTGCTGTATGGAGAGCGGAAAGGAGTGTCTGAGCAAGATACCAACCCCTCTGGAGCCCGTGGTGAAGCCAGAGTGGGCCACTAGTTTGTAGCCCCATCTATTCAGTGCTCTACAGGTGTTGCCTACCAGGTGGGACTCCTGCAGTAGCACAATGTCTGGGGAGTGCTGCTTGATGTGTTGTAGTGCAATGCAATGTTTCACTTTATCCCCAAGCCCATTGACGTTCCAACTCAAGAGCTTAAGGCTCTTGTCCCAGTGTGTACTCATTGTGTCTAGTGTGGTCTGTGGCTGTGTCTCGTCGTCTGCAGATAAACCATGTCGCTGGAACTCGTGAGTGTCGTACCCACCCAACCCCAACCCAACTACCCCCCACCCTGCTCCCCTGCACTCTGGGCTTGAAACTGCCCATTGAACAACTATGCAGAGTGCCTGTCGCCCAAACTAAAACTAAACGTAGACTTGTGTGGGGTGAGCTCCTCCGTCACTCCGTTCCCTCCCTTATGGAAAATGTTTTACTTGGCTCCCTGGGAGTGGACTCGTCTTTGACCTTGGCTTACACTAAAATGTACAGAACTTTGGTAGGGCACCCCTCCACTGCGTGGAACAAAAAAAAGACACCAGTATTCACGGGGTGTTGCCCGCCGATAGCATCAATACATATTGGGAGCACTTTACTGTCACTACTGTCACTACACAGTCACAACCTCCGGTGGGAATAAGGTTCATGTTCAGCGAGCCTTGTGTTCTTTTGCACCCCTCCAACCCTCTAGCCAATCCCCAGCTGCTTCAGGATGGTCGAAAAACCAGGCTTTACCATCCGCCTCTACCCGGAGACGGGCTGGGAACATTTGATGCCTTTGTCTCTCAATTTTTTCTTTACGGCAAGAAATTATCGCCTTTGCCTTTGCACATTAAGGGTAAAATCCGGGAAGAAAGAGATCTCTGCATTCTCGTATCGTAGAGGTGGGGCCACTCTAGCAGTTTGCAATATTTCGTCTCGGTCCCTGAAATTCAACAGCTTCGCTAGGATAGGACGCGGAGGAGCGCCTGGTTTGGGACGCCCCCCCAGGGACTCTATATGCCCTCTCGACCACGAAGAATTTTGACAGGCCCTTAGGTTGTAAATGGTGAAGTATGAGGTCCTCAACGAACAGGTCGGTTACCTGTCCCTCAGCCCTCTCGGGCACTCCAATAGTACGCACATTATTGCGTCTAGTGCGGCCCTCATAGTCGTCAAGCTTGTCTTCTGCAAATTTACGAAAGTTCTGCAGCTCCTTAATGTCTTGTTGCATTTGTGAAGCGTCGTCAAGGAGGCATGAGGTAGTGATTTCCATCTGCTTGACTTTCTCACCGATTTTTGTCAGGTCTGCCTGATGAGTGTCACCTC
The DNA here is from genome assembly GCA_963921515.1 of Calotriton arnoldi. Classification (NCBI taxonomy): domain Eukaryota; kingdom Metazoa; phylum Chordata; class Amphibia; order Caudata; family Salamandridae; genus Calotriton; species Calotriton arnoldi. The sequence goes on along the minus strand of CAWUFW010015142.1, from coordinate 1,535 downwards.
CGACGTTATTGCGTCCATCCTCTGCTCCAGTGATACACGGACCCCAGAGATCGCTTCCATGACATCCTTCAAGGTGAGGTCAGGCTGATCCCCCTCTCCTGCGGCCGCCTTTTTGTCTTTGGAGGGTTGTTCAGGCGTCGCCGACCTAGGCTGGGTGTACCTGTCTAGTTTATTCTGCTGAGTCACCTTGGGGCCCCTTGTACCCGACATTTCCCCAGGTCGACATGTGGCGTCTTTTCCTCCCGGTGGGGCACGTATATGCCTCCTCTGGTGTTTAGGCACTTCACCCATTCCTTCAGGTACCCAGTGCTGCAAAGGCCCTGTGACTCGAGTTGTACGACAAGGTGAGGGGGAAGAGGGGAGGTTCTTTTTGGGGGGCCCTGCGACTCACTCCCGTCATGCCACGGCGTTGTGGTATGTATCAGGTATGTATTGTCAAGTTGATCACATTTCCTCAATCACCTCGTCATGTCAGAGAGCAATGATGCCAGCGGGAGAAGCGAGGTCCTCCCTCGATGTAGAGTGTCTTCCGTGGGCCCCCACGGCCAGCCGAAGGAAAATGGGGGACGGGGCACCCCCTTTTTTCGGATTTGCTATACTGCTCCACTTTATTATTCAGTCCTCCGGGCGATTGCTCAGGTAGGCGCAGCCCCAGTTATTGTTCAGGGATCACCCTGCCACTGCGATGGTTGTGGGAGAATCGGCGTCCTCCCTCTTTACAGAGCTTCTACTAAGGGCCTCAACAACCAGCCAGGGGAGTCAGGGGGCAGGGGTGTCCCCGTGTCTTTAGGGCAGCTGCAGCTCACCTCAGGGATCTCGTGCAGAACCGGAGCCCTCTGACCTCTAGGGCCGCTCCGTCCGTAGCCGTGGCCACCCAGGGCGGCACCACTCTCGAGGGGCCCGGAGCGATGCAACCTTCCAGTCCTCAGGCGGCCGGCGGCAGGCCCGTGATGGCCCCGGTGGTGCACCGCGGCCGCAACAGCCAGGTTCCAGGAGCCCTCGGTAACCGCGGGTGCATGTCACGCAGACCGAGGCCGGGCCCGGAGGGGGAGGTACCACTCCGCTTTGGTCTTGCTCAACCGTGAGCTCCGTTGGCGGCTGGTGCAGGGCAGGCGGGCCTCCCCACGGGCCGTCGCTCCAGGATCTCTTCCCCTTCACCAGCGAGGCGCCATCGTTCACCCCCGCATGCCTACCCTGCAGCTTGGCCTCAGTTGCTAAATCGAGGTCCCGGCTCCAAGGCCTCAGGAGGCCGCAACTTCCGGTGCCCACAGCTTCGTCGCTACCGGTCCGTTTGCAGAGATTGTTGAACCGGTGTCACCCTCGGAAGTTCTGACGGTCCACCCGCACTTGGGGAGTCGGATTATGTTGCTGTATTTTAGGAAGGGAGTCAGTGTTGCAGGAGCCGCTCTAACTCGCGGCCATCATGCTCCGCAGCGTAGCCACGCCCCCGTGCAGCGATTTCTTGGGGCGCGGCAGGCGCTGCGACGGTTTCTTTGGCGATGCGTCAGAAACAGGTACGGATGCTTCATGCTTTT